>OZ012696.1:15015940-15055940 GCA_963942565.1 Maea johnstoni | reverse complement strand
AAATAGAAGTGTTGCTTGCGCAGTTGTGTGGCCAAAGTGTGCAGATGCTAACAGTCAATGGTGGCTCCCTGTGCAAAAGGTGGCGCGGGAACATTGATATATATATATATATATATATATATATATATATATATATATATATATATATATATATATATATATATATATATATATATATATATATATTTATATATATATATATATATATATATATATATATATATATAAATATATATATATATATATATATATATATATATATATGTGTGTGTGTGTGTGTGTGTGTGTGTGTGTGTGTGCCCGACTACATATATCTCATTGCATTGCCATATTGTATTACAGAAAGGATAGGTGTTGGGTGAATCAATGATTTCTTATAACATCCACTTTCCTGATAGGGTGGATGTTTAGTAGGAATTGTATGTGGTAATAGTTAGATGTTAACTGACCCGGGTCAGACTTCCTGCTATGACGTTCGGGGCGTTTACCTTTCCATGTCTGCCAACCCCCCCCCCCCCACCCCCCCCCCCCCCCCCCCCCCCCCCAACCCCTTTTCTGCCGACCAGTTGGTCACCCTATTTCTGACTATATCAAGTCGATTTGGTTCATTTATTCAAGTTCTGTTACTTAAGTTTGGTTCCGAGTAAGAAATTTTCCCTTTATCATTTTTTTGTTTCTGTAGTGTTTATCAAATATCTATTAGGTTTGTATCTTTCAAATCATGCATTTCGGTCGATATGCATACATTCATTGCGGTAGATATAACATTTCGTTGGATAAACAAGTATTCCTATAATGCGGGATCAACCCTCGTACCCTTTTTATTTAGTGGGTACATGCAGAGAGCATAGGTTTATTAGAGACAAAAATAGTAGGCAATGGTCCATATTAAATCGAATTGGCCTCTAGTAGAGTCTGATCAAAAATAACACAATTCACATGGTAGAGAAACCCGCATGATTAGAGAGCAGATTGGGAATGGCAGGAGAGGAACTACACACAATTACCCGAGTCATTGCAGCCTGAAATATTTAATACTATTGCCAAATGGAATAGGTCATCGCTTTTGGTTAATGCAAAACCAACAGCCCTTTAGCTGAATATGATTTCCGGCGAATGGTTGAATTAACTGGAATGGCTATTTAACTATCAATGATATTTTGTAATGCCAATTTATAGAGATAAAATTCACTAGCTTCAAACTACAAACTAAGTAAGGGTCAAGAGTATACATCGCCGCATGTTTAGAACGACTATACTATACAGAAAGCTTTATATATATATTTATATATATATATATATATATATATATATATATATATATATATATATATATATATATATATATATATATATATATATATATATGTATATATAATATAGAAGCAAGACACATACTCTGTCTCATGTTGACAACCCTGGGTTTCATGCTTGTGCAATGCTCAGGCCATTACATAGAGACCATATTGGATAAAAGGTCCTCACACATGTGCTGCATGTTGATTGCTTGAGGCGACCTTGACATTTCACTATATATATATATATATATATATATATATATATATATATATATATATATATATATATATATATATATATATATATATATATATATATATAAACTTATATATATATATATATATATATATATATATATATATATATATATATATATATATATAAATGTTTATTTATGGCTAGATGATGGCATTGGACACATTTTTCTCCATGTTAACGTGTAGTACAATAGCTGACTTTAAGTATGGTTTTAACACAGATGTTAACATCACTGTTAGTTACCAGGGTTGGTAGCATGCTACTTGAAGTGATGTGCATATGTTTAGGTGTAACACAGATCTATCTCATAATATGTGTGTTAACATAGAATGTAACAAAAAATCTTAGTGTTGACAATCATCGTTTGATCGATCAGGACACACATCTTCGAAACATGAAACACTAGTGGTAACATCTGTGTTGGCCTAGATGTTAACATCTTGCTCTGTGTTGAGGGGCTGGGATAAACAGATCCGTTAGTGTTACCATGTGTGTTAAATCTAACACTGTACTTGAAGTCAGCCAATGTATACGCTGACGTCATTGTTCTTTTACTGATCCCACCAAAGATCTATAAATGCATCTCCTACCGAAAGAAATTGATTCGATATCGATTGTGACTGCATACAATACCACAGCAAAAGGCTATTTATTTGGAAGTAATGAGATAGAACCTCGCCATTTATGAGCACGCGATGTTGCCTGATAAGAAATGTTAGATAAAATGCTGTGTAAAATATAACAAAATCCCACGAAATGAGATCCAAGAACTGGTTCACCTCTACTTTGCCTGTGTCATAAGGAATATCTATACATAGGTTCTATATCCAGTATAAGAGGACAATTCCAACATGATGACTAGAATATAGGCCCAAATAATTACTTTAGGTATTCTGTACTAAAATCCAAGTTCCCACCACTGCCAACCTTCATACAGGAAGTACATTTGCTGTTTAAACACATCCTAACAGACAAGAAATGGAGGCACTGGGAGCGGCCATTTTAGTCCATTAATAGCTTATCTGACCTGCTGATAAACGTATGGCGTTAGCCGCTATCATACTAGTAAGCATCTCTCTTCTGATGGGAGCAAACGATAATTTACTGCGCCCACCCACGGGTATGAAAAGCTTTCTATGCGCAACATTAAAGCTGTCCACAGTTAATATGAAAAGGGCCTCGAGACTCGTGAAAAGGTTTACAGACCGACAATGCAAAATTACTGCGTTATTTTATAATGAAACATTTCCTGTTGAGCAGTCATTTTCTGATTATCCACAACTTCACTGACTAGAATTTGGAATTTCGATTTTTCGTCGCTTTTTCTGCCATATTGCGGCTAAGTCGTGACTAGCCAATTGCAACAGGTGGAGGACAAGAAAACCAAGTCACTGGCAACTCTCTCACATGCCCCGGACGGGATTCGAACCCAGGCTGTGGTGAGAGACACTAGCAGTCAGTGGAAACTCACTGACTAGAATATACACATTAGGGACATGAACTATGAAATAAACACATGCATGAACAGATCATTAAATGCTCTCAAATGTTTGCAGTTTATCACGTTCGCAGCGCATCCTATGCTTGAAGGTATGATAATAGGTATAAGCTTTCTTTATAAACAAGCTCTTATTCTCGCTTGACATACATTAATGCACAAGCTGCTTAGTAAATCTTCCCTTCCACTCTCTTCAATCCTCAAGTGCATTAATCTACTCAAAGCATTAGATATATTACGTTTCCTGTCTTTATACGCAGCCATTAGTCCCGTTAATACAATACCCCGGCGGAATGAAACACGATTCTGTAGAGGGCTGCTAATCAGAGCTGCATTAACACATTGCCATCTGTAGTAAAAACATAGTAGTCTGACAATTTCGAACATGGCTTAAAGAAAACTACTTAAGGAAATTGAATATATTTATATATATAAATATATATATATATATATATATATATATATATATATATATATATATATATATATATATATATATATATATATATATATATATTCAAACATATGTGTGTATATATATATATATATATATATATATATATATATATATATATATATATATGTATGAACATATTAATATATATATATATATATATATATATATATATATATATATATATATATATATATATATATATATATATATACATATATATATATATATATATATATATATATATATATATATATATATAATTTATACAAATATGACATTCCTGTGGAGGTGGCCAACATGCTGCCCATACACCCAAAATCCATGACAAGTTGAAACCTATGAAACTTACTGTGCTGACCATGCTGGGATGTCATATTTGCTTTATTGTACCTATTCGGTATGCGATATCATATTGATTGTAATTTATATCATGTTATTGCAGATACTGTCTGAGGGTTCTCATCATAAAACCATATCTCCATATAAAGCAATATAGTTGAAACCATATTTCAAAAATTCTCTAGTACATTGTAAGTCAACCACTGTTACTAGACCAATTGTATGGCGTTCGTTTATGCAACATTTACTGCATGCATAAAACAGTTGTTACCCTGTAATGTTGCATCTTGCACATTTATCTCTATCAATATTATCTCATGTATTTCTTCTTCAAATTCGTAATATAACACTCAGTAAGTAATCGATATATCGCATGCGCAGAAGGCGAGTGGTTCGGTGCATGAACCAATGCCTGCGACTCATAATGGCGCTGTGAAAGACAGCCTTCAGACAATTGTTCCATTATCCAAATAAGGTTAACGACCTGCGATAAAACACCTGCTCCTATAGTGCTTAGTAGGCGATGCCAGCATTAAGCTGAGCTTTAATTAAGCATTAAATCCCTTATTTACTGACGGCTTTATTACCACTCAGTCACTTATCAAAGGACATTCCATCCCCCTCTTCAACAGTCTCCACAATCGACTACATGCTGTATGACTTAGATTTGCGGGCAAAATGTGTGTAAGAAATGTATTAGAAATTAGCCAGCTACAGTTTACTTTTCTATTAGAATATACACACACTTATATGTTCTATATACATATATATATATATATATATATATATATATATAGAGAGAGAGAGAGAGAGAGAGAGAGAGAGAGAGAGAGAGGAGAGAGAGACATACACACATAGATCATTTCGTGCCATAAGATATTAGCAGAAAGTACCCCTTTGTCATTGTTGAAGACCAGTGACAAAGCATAATCATTCCAGGTGAAAGACTAAAAAGAGGGAGAGTTAGGGCATATCCTTCAGATCCTAAAAAGACCAAGGGATATTTTAGAGGCAGGGTATCCATAGACAGATCCACACATCTCCATTCTTTTATAAGGCTTGCAGGGTGCCACACTAGGAAGTGCCAGGTCCTATTGCACACCATGAGGTGTACCCCCTGTGGGGTCCCTTGCGCTAAACGTTAATCCCGAGTGTTCGAGAGGGTTTCTCCCCGTTTCCATGCTAGTGGCATCATTAACCGTCCACTTAATTGCGGGGCTGTACTGTGAGTGAAAGGAGCTAATGTGAATGTTACTGCTACAGCATGAGGATAGAGTGGCTCTATGAGGTTGGCATTTCCATAGGACCAGTACAATGGCCAATTAACATATCTAGAGCGTAAACATAGTGTGACACGTTGGGAATATCTCAAGAACAGATAAAGCCGGTTCTAATATTTCACTGTTGTTAGTATTAGGTTTAACACAGAATGAATGAACGAATAGATGTGCACATCGGCACTCATAGGCCATTTAGTGCCATAGAATATGTGTGAAATAACGGTACTTTGCTATTGTACGAAAACAACAACAGCTTTTAACATCACAAATAATTTCAAAATAAAACTATTTAAAGGTGCAAAGGTCAGAAGTACTCTTAAGATACTTTGTGAAGGCGCCTTGTTTACAGAATCACAACTATTCAATTTTGGGGCTGCGATAGTAAATACAAATACTGCAGCACCACCTTGCTAAGGGTGTGCAAATTGACCTGGCAATACTGGACTTTAGCAAGGCGTTCAACGTTGTACCCCACAGCAAACTCCTATACAAGCTAGATTACTATGGCATCCACGGGCTCCCATTACAATGGATCCGATCGTTCCTGAATGACAGAGTGCAGCATGTAGCAGTCGACAACAAGGCTTCAGATGTAGCTCCGGTAACATCAGGAGTTCAACAGGGCTCAGTTCTGGGTCAGATTATCTTCCTTGTCTTTATCAACGACATGCCTGAATGCATCAACTCAAAATGCAGGTTGTTTGAAGACGACAGCATAGTCTACAGGACAATAACATCGGTTGCTGATTCCACCGCTCTCCAAAATGACCTGGATAGCCTCCATGAATGGGAAGTAACATGGGGTATGTCATTCAACCCCAGTAAATGCAACACCATGAACATTGCTCGGGAAACCAAAGTTGCCCGTACTGACTACACACTTAAGGGTAAGGTCCTGAAATGTGTTGAATCAGCACCCTACCTCGGAGTTACCAGTTCCAGTCTTACCTGGAACCATCACATCAAGACCACTGCAGCAAAAGCCAACAAGATCTTAGGCTTTGTCAAAAGAAACTTGAAAGTTACCTGTAAGAAAGCAAAGATCCTTGCCTACCAGACCCTTGTGCGACCCAAGCTAGAATACTGCTCAACCGTCTGAGCCCCACATCATCAACAAACGATTACCAGTCTAGAAATGGTCCAGAGGCGTGCAGCCAGATTTGTGGAACACAAGTATGGTAGGGAAAGTGTGACAGTCATGCTGCAAAATCTATGCTGGCAGGAGTTAATACAACGGCAGGTCCGAGCTCAGGTACTCATGCTTTACAAGATCAACAACGCCTTAGTCTGCATCCCTGCTACCCAACTAATCATGGGTCGCTACAACACCAGAAGTAGGGTCAGGGGCGGCTATAGGCAGATTGAGGCAACCACAGACTCCTTAAAGTACAGATTTTTCCCGACTGCTATACAAGCCTGGAATACCCTACCACAAGACATTTCCACTATTCAATCTCTAGACGGGTTCAGATCTGCTCTCAGTCAGGTGACCCTGGACGTCAGTAGAATCTATTAAGGTAGAATCTATTTTAACCACTTAACAAACCTAACAAGACTAAAATGCTGACTGCTCAGACCTGGTGCATACTGGGTTAACCTTTCCAACAGACCAGCTCTCCAACTATCTCTTATTCCATACTTCCCCTACATGCTTCGCTCTAACTATCCTTTATATTAACCCTTAACACCTTTTAGACATGCGCGGGTCATAATACTCAAACCTGAGTGCGACAGTATCTGATGATGATGATGATGATGACAAAAAAAGTATAGTATAGTATATTTCATTGACTGTACAGTACTCCAGGATACATAATATAAGAAGAGGTAAACATATCAAGGTAAATCAATGAGAAATCTTTTGCACCAGAAGTGTATTTTTATTTTTATTTCAAATTCATATTACAGCCATTTTTAATTAGAGGATTTTAATAATAATAATAATAATCATAATAATAATAATAATGATAACAATAATAATAATAATAATAATAATAGTAGTAGTGGTAGTAGTAATGATAACAATGATAATAATAATAATATTGTCATTTGATATTGCGCCCTTTCCATATAAACATGCTCAAAGGCACATTACATTCCATTGTCAATTGATACGTATTCGTATCCATACAGTTATTTGTAATAACTGTTATTATGTATCCATCTTTGAACAGATGGGAGTCAGCAAGCCTATCTGCAGGGGAAACATCAGGTGATGGGAACAGATTTGAGTCATTACAGATTCTGAGCGTGCCTGCAAAACGCGGGGTATTACAATAAATATGAATAAATCCCTACTAACAGTGTGGAATGACTCTATTAGTGAAATAGCTAAAGGGTTTCCCGCAGGAGCGGCAGTAAAGTATTACATTTTGCAAATAACTCCCATGTGTATGTTTCCATCAAAAACGGGAATAGTGGCGCCAGAGGCATTGCGTTTAACCCGTTCAGCAGCTAAAAATGTCCTGGTCATTTTGGTGATAACTTTTGACCACGGCACTTTTTCTGGATTGTTATTCGATGCAGGCATGTTAGTAGAAATCTAACTACCACGCAATATTGTATACATCACTGAATACTTGAGTGAAAGTTGTAAGGATGAACGGGGAGACTAGAGGGACTTTTTCTCCCAACATTTTCATTTACAAATTGATTTATGTTTATTGACTGTATAAATTGTATACAAAATCATCATAAATACAAATAAACAAAAGTAATTGTATCAAATTAGGTATAAACAAAATGTAAGAACATAAATAAACATAAACATAAATTGAATTGAATTGAATAATTATTGGCTGCAACATTGTGTTACAAAAAACATACAATTACAAAAATAAGTTGATACGAGTAATACATAATATAAATCAAACAAAAATAAATAAAAATAACATATAACACGTAATTGAGATATCCACGTGTATATGATCCGTTTTGTGTCACTTTACATTCTCATGGTGGGATTATCTTCTCACCACTTTTCACCAAAGTATAGCAAGTATTTTAGTAAATCCTGTCGCTTTATTTAGATTTGGATTTGGAATTTCGTTTTTCGCCACTGTTTCTGCCATATTAAGCCTAAGTCATGACTAGCCAGTTGTAACTGTTTGAGGAAACCGGAGTACCCGGCGAAAACCACCGCCTAACCATAAGTAACTGGCAACCTTCAACTTTCTGGCAAAGATTTGAACCCTGACATTAGCGAGAGACAGCTAGCAGACAGTGGCAACGCTTTACCCACACGGTGATCAGGGCAGGCCCTTTGTCGCTTTATGTACGAGTGAATTGAAAAGATTGGGATGAGCAGCGAGCTGTACTAAACTTTTATCCTCCTCACGCTCCCAGGAATCGCGTTATTCGCAATTCCCCTGTCAAGACAAACAATCTGTGCCCTGGATAGGACTTATCATGTCTGCTAAGAATATGATATAGACTCTGCACGCTGAGATCAGCAAATCCCACATGCCTCATGGCATGCAAAATAGTAGAAACGGCCTGCCCCAATAACCAAGCTATCTTGCGAGAGATAGGACTTAGTGTGTCTGCTGAGAATATGATATAGACTCTGCACGCTAAGATCAGCTAATCCCATATGTATCTTAGCATGCAAAAAAGTAGAAACGGCCTGCCCCAATAGCCAAGCTGTCTTGCGAGAGATAGAAGACATTGTGTCTGCTGGAAATATGATATAGACTCTGCACGCTGAGATCAGAAAATCCCATAAGCCTCTTAGCATGCAAAAGAGTAGAAATGGCCTGCCCCAATAGCCAAGTCGTCTTGCGAGAGATAGAACGTATTTTATCTGCTAAGAATATGATATAGACTCTGTACGCTGAGATCAGCAAATCCCACATGCCTCTTAAAATGCAAAATAGTAGAAACGGCCTGCCCCAATAACCAAGCTATCTTGCGAGAGATAGGACTTAGTGTGTCTGCTGAGAATATGATATAGACTCAGCACGCTAGGATCAGCAAATCCCATATGTATCTTAGCATGCAAAAGAGTAGAAACGGCTACCCCAATAGCCTAGCCGTCTTGCGTATTGTTATCTGCTGACAGTGTATTATAGACTAAGCACGCTAATATCAGCAATTCCCATGAAATTCTCATAAAAAGGAAAATATTTTACTATCCATTTTCAGAGTGTTATAACCAATTACTGCATACTATAAAAACAAGCAGCGTGATATCTACTTTTTTCATTTAATGCTGATATCAGCAGTTCTCATATGCCTCGATGCTTTCCAAAGAGTAGAAACGGTCTGCCACAATAGCTGTGTGATAGTGCATCGCATAGGACTGTATACGGTGTATTTGCTTGGAGTATGATATAGACTTTACACGCTGATAATAGCAATCGTATATACCTCTCAGCATGCAAAAAGGTAGAAACGGCCTACCCCGATGGCCGACCGCTCTCACGCAGTTGGATATCAAAAGACTTTGCATGGTGAGAAATATCAAACCAAAATATAAACAAAGATGGAATATGGGCCTACGAATCGGAAAATGGATGTTTAGGTGAACTTTAGACTCGGATAATGTTACCATACAATTGGTGATACTATGCCTCTCCTCTGAAGGCTACCTAATAATTCACGTGTTAGGTTGTGAGTTTATCAATTTATGCTTGGGTTGCGCCCATAGAGAGCACTTAAATGCTTTTGAAATGGTCGTGAGAGGACTCATCCTCGGGCTACGCTATCGGGATATCATCAACACTCGTGGATAACACTCCATACAATCCTCTTAATGTTTGAAGACACGGCAAATAAATACCACCATAATGGTACATCTACGTGCTGGAATACGATCCACAAGTCTCATTTTCAAAATCTGCCTTAAGATATCTTAGATATTTCATTGGCAATGTGCACATGTAAATCAAATAGTTCAGTAGCTTACGGTATCGAAGGAAGGCTTTTTTGAAACATTACATGTAAACACACACATACATACATACATACATACATACATACATACTTAGAGGTGGTCAATTTAGAAGGGTTTCCTTTCGTATAGAACTAATAGAAAAGGGTTATTATGGGACTACCAAAATGCAGTCACTTAAGAGGGGTGGTCACTTCAAGGGGTTCCACTCTGTGTGCACATACACATACACATACACACACACAAACATATATATATATATATATATATATATATATATATATATATATATATATATATATATATATATATATATATATATATATATATATATATGTATGTATGTATGTATGTATGTATGTATGTATGTATGTATGTATGTATGTATGTATGTATGTATGTATGTATGTACGTACGTATGTATATATATATATATATATATATATATATATATATATATATATATATATATGTATATATATATATATATATATATATATATATATATATATATATATATATATATATATATATATATATATATATCAGAGAATGCATTAGTAGCTTATCTTGTATTTATAGTATCAAATTCCCATTTTCTTTAGTAATTATATGCAATGATTAATCCAATCAGGCCAGTAACACTCACAAAGACTGAACGCGTTTAATAATATCAGTCATAAAAAATATTCGGAGAATTTGAAGGAAAAACGATTATCTGAAACCAACAAAACCTTTTCTCTTGATATTTTGTGTATACAAGATTTTTTCCCTAGATATCGTGAATAGTATCACAGATCCAAGCTATGTGTACACTAATCAAGGAGTGCCCTAGGAACAAATGGATTAAGTCTGTTGCGCATATATCCGCTAATAGCTGGTTAGTGCTTGCTGATCTATTGCTCTACTATGTGGAGAAGATAAACAGCCTCATAATCCTTATTAATCCATTAGTCCTTGAGAGCAACATGTACGAGAGATTGCCTCATGCATAATCCGTATTAACCCATTAATCCTTGAGAGCAGCATGCACACCGTACAAGAGATTGCCGCATAATCCTTATTAACCCATTGAGAGCAACATGTACTCCAGAGATTAACTTCCATTAATCCAGAGATTGTCGTCTGAATCTTTGCTCACAATAAATTTTGAATTGAGTATGCTTTTACACAACACTTGTAGGGGAGTAGTTGAGTGTTCTAATTAATATCATTCCCTCAAATATGTTTCAACTATGATTTTGCCTGAGAATTTGCTCAAAATTATCAGGCTGCTTTAAGCAGCTAAGCATTAATGGGTTAACTCATTTGAACGCGTTACTACAAAGTGACCCTATCTTTATGAAAATGCATTGAAAACTATGAGATCAATTTCGAAAGTACATCAACAGCACTGAGTTCCCTCTCATGAAAAACTAACACCCTCCATAAGTCATGATATACAGTGCCGATATCTTATTCCTGCACTAAATGTGTGGGCAGCCTGGGCATATTACACGCCTGTACGCCCGGTTGCCAACCAGTTTCCTGTGCATGGGTGCATGGATGACCTGACAACTGGATGTAGCTTTAATTTGCAAGCTACGTAGGTCATTTATGTTCTTGGCTTATTTTTGACATGTTATCCATGGGTGTTTGTACGACCAGACACTGACAGACGTCCGGTCGACTGGTGCATGAACTAAATGTCTGTACTGTAGCAGTAATATGGCGGAAGAAGTGACAAGAAAATCAAACCCACTCACGCTCACAGCAGTCAAAAGCAGCCTGACAATTCTGACCAAATCTTGCAGGCAAAAGCAAAGATTGGAAAATATTTGAAGGAAGAATGTCATATATAACATTACCCACAACTCTCTTTCAAATATTGTTTCAACCCATTGTCAATGTACTAGTCAGTGTTAAAAGCTTCTACGATCCAGATGGCAATTTCAAGAGTAACTCTTAAGCACTGTTGTTTCAAAATCCATAAACCTCCAATATTGTATAAAGAAATGCATCTGTGGTGTGTTATATGTGTCAGTATGTGTTTATTTTGGTGTTTGTTTTTAAGAAATAAAAACAAACGTGCGTTTTGCAGAAATTAAAAACAAATTCTAGAGAATTATTTTTGTTATGGAAATATGGAGATCAGTTGAGAGGTGGTTAAAACAACTATTGACCAACACATAAAAATTGGAGACACAGACACCATCTTTGGTTTTGAAACGGCAGACAGCCTCATCGATAGAAAGATTTTGGCCACAAGACCGGGTATTCACAAAAATAGAAAGATCGGGAAGATGTATAACTTATGTGATGTTAAACACATTTTATTCCCCAAAGTGCAGATAGAGGAATACATATCTTAGACAAATAGTCGGGACGATCAGTTTAACAACGTCTGGAACCTAGCATAGCTAGAATTAACTATCAAAGGTTATAAAAAATAGTTTCTTATAACTTGTTTAGAGTATCGGCAAGGATTGACAAAAACATTTGGAACTAGATTCGCACTTGTTGTATTTTTGTCTCTATATTTTGTTTTGAATAGCGGGTTGGCCTGGTCGCTATATAAATGTGCAACGTTGTGAAGGACTGTCTATGGTCGTTCTGCAACTGAAAGACCCCTTAATTGGAACTATTCGTAAAGAGAAGGGAATATCTTCCCGGTTCCAGGTCTCTATCTCGACGCGATATGACCTACAGTACAGACATTTAATTCCTGCACCAGTCGACCGGATGTCTACCAGTGCAGTGCCGGGATAAACAAACACCCCTCGATAACAGTTTAATGAGCCAAGCACATTGATGACCCCCGTAGCTTGCGAATCAAAGCTACGTTCAGTTGTGAGGTCATACATGCATCCATGCGCAGGAAACTCGGTGGCAATCGGTCGTGCGGTCGTGTATTACGCCCAGGTTGCCCGCGCATTTAGTGCAGGAGTTAAATGTCTGCACTGTACATGGAAGCTGTTGAAAGCAACCTAAATCCCAAACCTTCCTTCTTTCCTTGAAGCGAAGTTGAAAAAACTCTTTAGGAATTAATGGGTTAACACGTAATTCCTGTGGAAAGGCTGTAATGTAAAATCTCTAAAGGAATTAATGGGTTAACACTGAATTTCTGCTAGCGTAAATGGGTTAAGGGGACCTGATGGAGTGACTGGGCTGTAATGAAAGATTCTAAAGGAATTAATGGGTTAACACTGAATTTCTGCTAGCGTAAATGGGTTAAGGGGCCGGATGGAGTGTAAAGGCTGTAATGAAAGAACACTGAATTAAAGAAATTAATGGGTTAACATTGAATTCCTGTGGTTAGGCTGTAATGAAAAAACTAAAGGAATTAATGTGTTAACACAAAATTCCTTCAGACGTGAATGGGTTTAGAAGCCTGACGGAGTGGCTAGGCTGTAATGAAAAAACTCTAAAGGAATTAATGGTTTAACACAGAATTTCTGTGGATAGACTGTAATGAAAAAACTCTAAAGGAATTAATGGTTTAACACAGAATTTCTGTGGATAGACTGTAATGAAAAAACTCTAAAGGAATTAATGGGGTAACATAGAATTTCTGTGGATAGACTGTAATGAAAAATCTCTAAAGGAATTGATGGGTTAACATAGAATTTCTGTGGATAGGCTGTTATAAAAAAAACTCTAAAGGAATTAATGGGTTAACAAAGACTTTGTGGATAGGCTGTAATGAAAAAACACTAAATTAAAGGAATTAATAACACTGAATTTCTGCAGGCGTCAATGGGTTAGGTTGCCTGATAGGGTGTACAGTACAGACATCTAATTCTTGCAACATCTGACCGGATGTCTGCCAGTATCTTGATAACTTGTCGAAAAAGGCCAAGCACACCAAGT
Source organism: Maea johnstoni (assembly GCA_963942565.1). Taxonomy (NCBI): domain Eukaryota; kingdom Metazoa; phylum Annelida; class Polychaeta; order Spionida; family Magelonidae; genus Maea; species Maea johnstoni. The sequence continues at coordinate 15,042,069 of OZ012696.1, read as the reverse complement.
AGCTTGTGAATCAAAGCAATGTTGTGAGATCGGGGACCTGTGGAGGCATCCATGCCCTTGAAACAGGGTGGCAATCGGGCTTGTGGTCGTTTATTATGCCTGGGCATTTAGTGCAGGAATAAAATGTCGGCACTGTATAGGCTGTAATGACAAAACACTAAATTAAAGGAATTAATGGATTAACATGGAATTTCTGTGGATAGACTGTAATGACAAAACGCTAAAGGAATGGGTTAACATAGAATTTCTGTGGATGGGCTGTATTGAAAAATATCTAAAGGAAATAATGGGTTAACATTGAAATCCTGCAGCAGGGTGTAAATAGGTTAAGAGGCCTGATGGAGTGTATAGGCTGTAATGAAATAACACTAAATTAAAGGAGTTAATGGGTTAACATAGAATTCACGCAGGCGTGAATGGGTTAAGGGGACCTGATGGAGTGACTGGGCTGTAATGAAAGATTCTAAAGGAATTAATGGGTTAACACTGATTTTCTGCTAGCGTAAATGGGTTAAGGGGCCGGATGGAGTGTAAAGGCTGTAATGAAAGAACACTGAATTAAAGAAATTAATGGGTTAACATTGAATTCCTGTGGATAGGCTGTAATGAGAAAAGCTCTAAAGGAATTAATGGGTTAACATTGAATTCCTGCGGATAGGCTGTAATGAGAAAAGCTCTAAAGGAATTAATGGGTTAACACTGAATTCATGCAGGCGCGAATAGGTTAAGAGGACTGGGGTGGATAGGTTGTAATGAAAAAAAAACTCTAAGGGAATCAATGGGTTAACACGGGATTAATGGGTTAACAAAGAATTTCTGTGTATTGGCTGTACTGAAAAAGCTCTAAAGGAATTGATATGTTAACATTGAATTCCTGCAGCAGGCGTGAATGGGTTAAGGGGACCTGATGGAGTGGCTAGGCTGTAATGAAAAAACTCTAAAGGAATTAATGGGTTAACACAGAATTCCAGCAGGCTTATAAGGGTTAATATATAATCCCTGCAGGCGTGTATGGGTTAAGAAGCCAGGTGGAGTGGCTTGGCTGTAATGAAATATGGCGGATGATGAGGAAGTGATTAATCTGGCTAACACGAGGCTTAACTGTTGATCTAATGCTCCTGCAAATGCCACGGCCCTCTCTCGCTGTGGACAAGTACCCGTCGTTTCGTGCATTCTGGCGGGTATTACTAGAACAAAGATATCTCATTCCCTTAGAAGTGGCATTTCGTGGCGAGGATGAAAGGTCAAAACAGGAAATGTATTAAAAGACCACATGGCAGGGAAATGTATTATTTTCTACAATCTTCACCCTTTTTAGTACTGTCGCGTTCAGTGCTGCTTACAAAGAGTTCTCGGTACTCTAGCGGGGAGGGCTTGCTCAATAGCCGAGTGATCCAAAACTTCGACTGCTAAGTGCCGTGCAATGTATTAAAAGACCACATGGCAGTGTAGTGTATTATTTTCATCAACCTTCACTCGTTTTTGTATTGTGGCGTTCATTCTGCTTATACAGAGACCTCGGTACTCTAGCGGGGAGGAATTGACCAATAGCCGAGTGGTCCAAAACGTTGCACTTCGACTGCTAAGTGCCGTGCAATGTATACCAATCCTCTTTCTTTTTATGTAGCATTTTAGCGCAGATTATACAGTCTTTAGTTGTCTAGCGTCGAGGGCTGCCCCTATAGTCGGCTGTTCTAGTGTCGATCCTACACTGGTCGCTGTATATATATATATATATATATATATATATATATATATATATATATATATATATATATATATATATATATATATATATATATATATATATATATATATATATATATATATATATATATATATATATATATATATATATATATATGTGTATATATATATATATATATATATATATATATATATATATATATATATATATATATATATATATATATATATATATATATATATATATATATATATATATATATATATATATATATATATATATATATATATATATATATATATATATATATATATATATATATATATATATATATATATATATATATATATATATATATATATATATATATATATATATATATATATATATATATATATATATATATATAGCTGCCTCCATGCCTATTAATGGGATTTGAGCCTATGTGGAATTGGTTCCCAATAGTAACTTTGACCACCAAGCGCATTCAAGCTAGGTTTATATGGTATGTATTATTGATAAATACAGATTATGCGAATTTCATTTGAACGCGCTCGCTGGGCATGAGGGTGAGTTTTGTGATTTAGTGACCCTTGGTCAGGAAGGGAGACCGTTCACCGACCACGAATGGGTTATAGCTCTAGTACTAGTAACCTTTATGCTGCTGGTGGCTAATTCGGCTAATACAAAACGGTGTAAAAAATAGAAAATGACTGAAATCCTGGCACATGGGTACTCATCTGAAAGTACGCAGCGAGAGCTATCTAATGGTTACCAACATGACATGGTTTAAATAGTTTTCAGAATTCTCTGGGACATTGTGCTTTGAAATTAGGAATTTCGTTTTTCGTCACATCCATACCATATAGTGGCTAATTCGTGACTAGCCAGTTATAAGTAATGGAGGAAACCGGAGTACCCGGCGAAAACCACCACCTAACCTCAAGTCACTGGCAACTTTCTTGCATGCCAAGGCCGGGATCCGAACCCAGGCAGTGGTGAGAGACAGCGTGCAGTCCGTGGCGGCGCCTTAGACACACGGCCATCAGGGCAGGCCCTCATGGTGCTTTGGACGAAAGTAGTCTCATGATTGGATGGGTTAAACAAAGGTAAAGGTCGTGAATGTGTTAACCCATTCACACTCAGAGTTTCTCTAGAAAGTGTCATCTGCTACTCACATACTTTTGAAAATATCTTTTGAATAAAGCAAAAATTCACAAAATATTTGAAGGAGAGTTCTTGTCTGGCTTGTGATCAACATTTCTCCTTCAAATGTTTTCAAGAAAATGTGTTTGTAAGTTAAATATTTCCAAAATCGTCAGGCCTCTTTTGGCTGCTCTGAGTGTTAATGGGTTAAGGTGTTTAGGAAGTGCCTCTCCTGATGCCGACTCACCATGGTTATAATCTCGCCACTTCATCACGTGCGTATGCAATCAAATCTCGCGGCTGCAGACAGCAGTAGCGACAGAACGGCCTTGACGACGGCATTTGAGGTTTGCAATGCTAAAGCTGCTCTCGTGCACTGCACAGAACAAACACGTATCGTATTTTCCTCTAATAAGCATGATATACAGTAGTGCCTGTTCCAGGTATAACACAGCCATTATGAACCTGGAATATGCGTCATTTATCACGACAGGCGACCCATATCTATTTCTTAGATATGACACGGGCTTCGTGTAAATCTTCAACATTTGAAATGGATGCGCCCTTGCCTAGTGTTTATGATTATTACTTACGGTTTCCAAGAGGATTCCTGTGGATCCACATGAGTGGGTTTTTCCAGGTTGCTATACGTGTACAAATGTGCAGTGTTTTGAGGTGTTGACTAACGGTTCCTTTGCAAATGAAAGACCATTAGGAGAGGCAATAAGCTAGCCTATCGAGGGGGCATGCACACGAAGAATGTTTGCTTTAATCCTAAAAATCTTAGAATCTGCTGTTATATACTATATATATATATATATATATATATATATATATATATATATATATATATATATATATATATATATATATATATATATATATATATATCCATATATATATATATATATATATATATATATATATATATAGATATAGATATATAGATATATATATATATATATATATATATATATATATATATATATATATATATATATATATATATATATATATTATAAGAGAGGAGGCCCAATCCTTTGCAACGCATGATCTCCGTTGCCGCGCCTCTTTGCCTAATTCTGAGTTGGCAGTTTGGTGGACGAGTGTATCTAGATGGTTCTTAGCGTAAACTTATTTCAAAATATTTTACTAAAAGGTGCTTTTGATGCTGATTTCTCAACCTCGAGCGCGGCCGGGTTTGGTATGACCACCCGGCGATAGATGGTACTACCGATATCAAACTTCTGCTTCCACAGTGGGGTTATACAGCACAAACTTTGTTGGTTGTACGGTGCCAGAAGTGCGCTGACTGTAGTAGCGTCAAGCCTACCCGGGTGATTAAATCAAGAGCATGTACAGAACGGGTTGAGGCGCCATGGAGACCCTGGACATTGCCTGCATGGGCGCTTAGGGACAAATCCCATGGGGGAAACACAAACAAGGGCAGAGTGCTACGACCGAGATTCGTAGAACAAACCCAGACAGTTCAGCATACTACGGTGGCGCATGAGTAACATGCATATTTGAGCTTAAGAAATATCTGGACTTTTCTATAGTTCAAAAACTGTTTTTCAGACAACCAGTATATAGGCTACGCGGGCTCATATAGTAACCATTTGAAAATGATCATTATGAAAAGAACTTGAAAATTGTGACGAAATTTAATGTCTATATAAACTTAGAACTACCTCAAGCCGTTACCACACTTTTCGGAAAATGAAAGGTCAGTTTGAAAAAAGTTCTAAAATACAGCAACTAAAATGTTATAAACCCTTTTCATATAGCAACTTCGATAACCATTTTTATAAAAATCGATGGATCAAATACAAGTATCTATTCATATATACATATTTATATATATATGCATATATATATATATATATATATATATATATATATATATATATATATATATATATATATATATATATATATATATATATATATATATATACATAGAGAGAGAGAGAGAGAGAGAGAGAGAAATGATATATTACACCATACTCTAACTTTGAAAATAGTTTTGAGTAGAAATGATTAAGATTATATGTATCAGTGAAATCATAAATGTCCCATCTTTTATTACAGCCGGTTTAATAACCCATGATCTTATTTATGAAATGGTCTATCTATATGCCAAGTTTCTTGAATTATTGATACATAGGTTAGGGTTAGGTGGCCCGCAATGTGTGGTCTTACGGATATCCGAGTGTGTCTACATGGTTTTTAACGTAAACAAATTTTAAAAAGTTAAACAAAAAGGTGCTTTTGATGATGATTTTTAGAACTGCATATCTCTCCGGGAGGTCCAGTGAGGAGAACATGTGCACCTGATCAGGTTGAAATGAAGTTAATAGGCAAGCCACCCCAAAATAGCTGCGAACAATGAGGCCCTAACCACAAAACCCACTGGTGTGCCTGCGGTTTTATTTGCGAGGGGGTCGAGCCCGACGCAACGAGAACATAAGGCTTAAGTGGAACAAACAGGACAGGGTTTGAATGACGTCTAGGACATACAGACGGCAGTTCAACTTCGACTGTTCTCTTCGCCATTGATAAGGAAGAGGAGAATCTTAGGAGAATGAGATAAAAACAGGATATTAGGGGATAGATGGATAACTTGGATTTCATTGAAGATGGTGAAATGATAAGGTGATATTGCCTCAATATATGGTGGGTTTACATGTAATTTAAAACAGTAGTTTGTATTAACCATTGCACTTTCCCAGTTTAAAGAAAATGAAAGGTCAGTGTGATATAAACATTCTAAATTGCAGCTGTTAAAAAGTTAAAAAAAAAACTTTTTATGTAGGTATTTCAATAGAAAAAATAGCAAACTCGATAGATCGAAAACAAGTATCAATGTGAAATAGATGATAATTTGTAACCATCTCTCAGCCCTTCTGCTGTAAAGACGACGTGTGCCACCCCAGGTGGTGGCACCTGAGACTCAAAATAGCAAGCGCTCAGTGCATATACTGTAGAAGGACTAAGGAACGGGTGTTCAGGTGTGACGAGGGAGAGACAGATAGCGATACAGAGAACGAGAGAGAGACAGAGAGCGCGACAGAGAACGAGAGAGAAGGGAGGGAGAGAGATACAAAGAGAGTGGGGGAGGGAGAGAGATACAGAGAGCGAGACAGAGAGCGAGACAGAGAACGAGAGAGAAGGGAGGGAGAGCGAGATACAAAGAGAGAGCGGGGGAGGGAGAGAGATACAGAGAGAGAGAGAGAGAGAGAGAGAGAGAGAGAGAGAGAGAGAGAGAGAGAGAGAGACAACGAGAGAGAGCTACGAGCGAGAGAGGGGGGAGAGAGCGATACAATGAGAGATACAACGAGAGAGATATGGGGGAGGGAGAGATGCATAGAGAGAGAGATACAATGAGAGAGAGAGAGAGAGAGAGAGAGAGAGAGAGAGAGAGAGAAAGAGAGAGATACAATGAGAGCGAGAGGGGGGAGAGGGACATTCGGACAGACAGACAGATAGATGTACTAATGACATATGTTACGCCATACTTTCACTTTCAAAATAGTTTTGAGTGGAAATGATTATAATTAGATATATCAGTGATATCATGAACATACACAGCACTATATTCTTTATTACAGCCGGTATGATAAACCTTGATCTTATTTGTCGATGGTATATCTGTTTCTTCTTGAATTATTGATACATAGGTTAGGTGACCCTAAATGTGTGGTCTCAGAGATATCTGGGTGCTCTGATATGTCTGTCGTTATAAGATATTTCATGGTTTCCGTCCGCAGGACGGGTATTTTTCTAGTATATATATATATATGTATGTGTGTGTGTGAGTGTGCTTTTGCACGGGAGTATAATCCTTTGCTACCCTTCTTTATTATCAAATTTCTAGAAGCACAGGCAATATTAGTTATTGCCTGTACTTTAATAATTATCAAAATAGTCAATTAATGCCTAATGATAATTAATAACAATTAAATTGAAGAATTTTATGCCGAACCAAAAGCACACCATTTAATAATTGCTGGTACTTTTAGGCTGGCGGCCAGGGACCAAATTTTAGAAATTTAATGCGCCGAGAGTCATACAGCCACAACATACCTCATTTGAAAGCTTGAAAGGTCTACTTTAAGATGAGGTATGTTGTGGTGGTCAAATGTGGTCACGTTTTTCTGAAATTTGAGTTGAATTTCATATAGTTATAAAAAAATGAGCAAAAATATGAAAATCTAAAAGTGAGCCTGACCGGTCATTTTTTTTCCAATCTCAACCCCACTTGGTGTGGTCCTCTCAGGTATGTATACAAACAACATGCAGTAATATAATTACTTATCCATTGCTTTATTTGCAGATTTTGCCATATTGTAAGAAAAAATACACCGTTTTTCGAAATTATTTTAAAGTAAGTTCCTATTGCTTATCATATAAGAACTTCCTATCACTGAAAAGCATCACATCACATGTTTCTTGTGTTTCTACATGATTCCCTTTATATTTAGTACCAAAATTGATATTTTTGCTTGACTGAAGCCAGAGCAGTAAGACTTTGTCTACCCCTACCCCTATTATTGAAATATTGCCGAAAATACTAAAAATGCCTAAAATATTCTGCTATGAATTTAAAAACATTGAAGACCCTCCAGTTACCACCTTGGCTGCTAGATTTACATTCAAGCATTAAATTACTGAAGAATTAGGCACCTTACAACATATTTCAGTGTAATAAGGTATACTGGAAGATGCGTATAAACCATATTTAGGTGACATTGACAGTTACACTGGTCAAGAAGGATTCTCCTTTCCACACTATTTAATAAGTACAATGAGGAAAATATAAATGCTGGAAGAAAATTAGTTATATCAACTAATTGGGCCTGAACCTGGTAACAAATCTTCGCTGTTAGCTTAGTTGATTCAGAACAGGAATGGCACTAAGTTCAGACAGTTTTGCGTTGCAGGATTTCATAATTCATCTTCTTCATCCACACCATCATATGAAGTAATGGTATTGCAGCAATCATCACTTGCAGAGCATGAACATAGTTCAGTACATGGCAAATTTTGTTGATGTCACATGCAGCATGTTGAACATACTTTCTTTCCCCTGCATCTGCAAATGAGGTCTTGGAGTACTTCCGATACCATAGGGCCTTCATAGAATACTGGTGCTACCATTCCCTCATCCTTCCTCCATCCATGATCCTAAGGAGATCCAGTGTCTTGCATTGCTATGTGGGATGTCATCCAAATTTTTGTCTGCCAAGAAGCCTCACAAGGTGGGAGCTTAATTAAGCTGGCATTCTTCTTTGAGGCTAATTTGACCATAAGATTGTAATCACAAGCACTTCAGACCTTCGTCGATTCATCGCAGTGCAATCTATGTCATTCTGTTTCTCCAACATTCAGCAGTATCCTGCCTGCTGTACAAGCTCTCACAGGTTGTGATTTAACTTCAGCTTTGTTCGGAATAGGCAAAAAGTCAGTATTCAAGGCAATTTATGACCATCCTGATGATTTCTCTGATCTCCTCACCCTGAACAGTGAAGATGATGCATCAGCTCTTCAAGCAGCACGAAAGCTTACTTCAGCTTTGTATGATCCAAAGGCAAAGCGCACAGATGCCATTCAAAACTTGAACAATCTTAGGGTCAAATTCGCCTCAAAGAAGAATGCCAGCTTAATTAAGCTCCCACCTTGTGAGGCCAGTTTCACACAGCATGTCAGGAGAGCTTCTTGGCAGACAAAAATTTGGATGACATCCCACATAGCAATGCAAGACACTGGATCTCCTTAGGATCATGGATGGAGGAAGGATGAGGGAATGGTAGCGCCAGTATTCTATGAAGGCCCTATGGTATCGGAAGTACTCCAATACCTCAATCATTTGCAGATGCAGGGGAAAGAAAGTATGTTCAACATGCTGCACGTGCCATCAACAAAAGTTGCCATGTACTTAACTCTGTTCATGCTCTGCAAGTGATGATTGCTGCAATACCATTACTTCATATGATGGTGTGAATGAAGAAGATGAATTATGAAATCCTGGAACGCAAAACTGTCTGAACTTAGTGCCATTCCTGTTCTGAATCAACTAAGCTAACAGCGAAGATTTGTTACCATGCAGGTACAGGCCCAATTAGTTGATATAACTAATTTTCTTCCAGCATTTATATTTTCCTCATTGTACTTAATAAATAGTGTGGAAAGGAGAATCCCGCTTGACCAGTGTAACTGTCAATGTCACCTAAATATGGTTTATACGCATCTTCCAGTATACCTTATTACACTGAAATATGTTGTAAGGTGCCTAATTCTTCAGTAATTTAATGCTTGAATGTAAATCTAGCAGCCAAGGTGGTAACTGGAGGGTCTTCAATGTTTTTAAATTTACAGCAGAATATTTTAGGCATTTTTAGTATTTTCGGCAATATTTCAATAATAGGGGTAGGGGTAGACAAAGTCTTACTGCTCTGGCTTCAGTCAAGCAAAAGTATCAATTTTGGTACTAAATATAAAGGGAATCATGTAGAAACACAAGAAACATGTGATGTGATGCTTTTCAGTGATAGGAAGTTCTTATATGATAAGCAATAGGAACTTACTTTAAAATAATTTCGAAAAACGGTGTATTTTTTCTTACAAAATGGCAAAATCTGCAAATAAAGCAATGGATAAGTAATTATATTACTGCATGTTGTTTGTATACATACCTGAGAGGACCACACCAAGTGGGGTTGAGATTGGAAAAAAAATGACCGGTCAGGCTCACTTTTAGATTTTCATATTTTTGCTCATTTTTTTATAACTATATGAAATTCAACTCAAATTTCAGAAAAACGTGACCACATTTGACCACCACAACATACCTCATCTTAAAGTAGACCTTTCAAGCTTTCAAATGAGGTATGTTGTGGCTGTATGACTCTCGGCGCATTAAACTCCTTATTTAAGGCCCTTTTTCCAGATCCGCCGCAGGCCTATTTGATTCGCATGTCCGTAACGTATCAAGCTCTGTATAAGGTGCTCTACGTGCGTGACTGAAGGTCGAGAGGCTTCACTTCTGACGGCGACCTTGGCGCAGGTTTATGTATTAGGAAGACCTGCTCATTTCCTGGTTCCCAGATTTTGCTAAGGTACTTTTCTCGCTGATGATAGTGCAGGGAATTACAAGCCACGTGGGCGATAGATCTGGATGAACAGACGTGCTACTCTGTGGTAAGCTACTCAGCTTCTACAGTAAAGATGTTTGATTCTTGCATAAGTCGACCGGACGCCTTAATACGACCGATAGAGCGGTTGCCAGGGTAAGCCTGGCTTTGAGGTCGAGGTACAGTACCAACATTTAGTTCCTGCGCCAAATGCGTGGGCAGCCCCGGACATAATACACGACCGCACGCCCGATTGCCACCCAGTTTCGTAGGTATGGATGCATGGATGACGTACTATCAACTGAACGTAGCTTTGATTCACAAGCTACTTGGGTCATTGATGAGCTTGGCTCATTCCATTGACATGTTATCCATGAATTTTTGTACAACCAGGCACTGGCAGACGTCCGGTCGACTTCTACAGGAATTAAATGGTTGTACTGTAATAGGACATGCACATTCATTGAACTCTGAAACCGGGTGCTATAGTCTTTACCTGTGACGTCACTAGCAAGGCAATCTGGTGTGAGGTTGGGGAAAATGCCCGGTCTGCCAGCACATTCAGAACACGAATTTGAACATCGTTACTCTATATGGACATATCGGTAAAAGAGTAACGTTAAAGCCTGTCCAAAAGACCATCCCCTAAAAAGGCTGGTCCTAATTTTCCCACTTATGAATATAACTTTGATTATACGTGCACACTTGTTCAGAAAAAACACCTACCTAAGGCCTAAAAAAATAAATTGTTTGTTTCCTGTAACGGTCTAAAAAAATTAGGGTAGGTAGGTCGGTAAAATAAAAAAATTGATAATTCTTTTGGTCAAAAATGTGTGTTTTATGCATGTTTTACGTTGATTGGGACTTGGGAGGGCGGAAAAAACTTTAGGGCAGGGATTTTTTTGAATAAAAACTTGTTAGGGTAGGGTTACAGGAAACAAACAACTTCTTTAGGCCTAAAATACTGGAGCAAAGATTTCCGCAGATGGATATCACTTTGAATATGCGGTTGTACCTGCTCAGAAAACTACACATGCCGTAAGGACTCTACGGGGGTCCTTGAGGACAGGTGGTCCCGACAAACAGGTTGAAGGGGATCCACTGTGGTCTAGTGGTTACGATATATCATAATGATATTATGTACACAAGTATGACTTTTTTAATATGATATTACAGCAAATACACATACGTACTTACAGACTCCCCAGTAGGTTCGAATCGCCGCTTGATCCCCCCAAGCAAGTTGACTTGTTCGCTATCGAAATGTGAGGCGTTGTGGAAGGCTGTCTATGGTGCTTCTGCAACTGAAAGTCCCCGTCAGTAATATTTTGCCTTTTGGGAAGGATAGGGAATTCTTCCGGGTTCCGGGTTTCTATCTTGTCTATCAATAAAACATAGTGTTGATGTGAGTTTATATACGTAACCTGGTTCGACCTTTCATCCATCAAAAGGGCTTCCAATTTACCAACGTGGATTAGTACCTCATTCTAACTTTAGAGTGGAAGAGGGTGATTTGCCTTCAAACTGCACTTTAGGATTTCTTTTAAAAATATTCAGAAAAAAGGTAAATAAAAACCAGCCAACGAATCTCCGTTAAACTATTTGTGGTAGAAATTTTCAAGTTTAAAGGAGCAGCCCCTTTTCAAATAATTTGCAAATAAATACTTCATTACAAAGATATCTTTTAAGATAATTTTGGTCCAGTCTCCAATGATGCAACTGTGAAGAACCCTACATGTAATGAAAAATTACTATGGAATGCAATTAACGCTTTTATTCATTTTCTATCAAGAAAATGATTTTATCTTTAAAAAAAAAGATTTTTCTTTAAAGAAAAATCTTTCTTTTTTTTAAAAATCGATCCATTTTTCTTTAAATTTCCACCCAGTTTCCTGGGCATGGATGCATGGACGGCCTTACGACTAAACGTAGCATTGATTAGTAAGCTACGTGGGCCATTGATGTGCTTTGTTTACTTTTTTGACATGTTATCAATGGTTGTTTATACAACCAGACACTGGGAGACGTCCAGTCGACTGGTGCAGGGATTAAATGCCTGTACTGTAGTGGATAATAGCATAAATGGCATTCCATAATTTACACTAGGCTAGCTCAGCTGTACCTTATTTGCTCTCAAAGTCAGTATTCCAGTCACATGCAAAAGCTTATATCAAATGTGCTCTATCTCTCTAGTAAAAAACATCTTTTAATTTTTCCAGCAAAACATTCATTTGTCTGTGTGTTCCCAAATGTAATTCGCACTCAGTACCTTCCTCACACCTGATTGGTCAAAAGGTGCATAATGAACATGGTGCTGCATTTCTTCTCCCACGATGCACCTTAACCCTTCCAATGCTAAGGTTACTTTTTTCCAAAACACAAGAATGCAAAGATTTTTGAAAAACATTTAAACTCTGACATGTTGGTATTCATTGGTTAGCCCTTGCTCAGTTCTCTCAGATGAGTACCCATATGTCAGGGTTTCAGTCATTTTACGGGGTTTTGCATAAGTTTGTATTAGCCAAATTTGCCACCAGCAGCATAAGGGTCATACAGTGTTCGTGCTCAGCACAACACTACATGTGAATATTGAAGTGTTAACCCATTAACACTCAAAGCAGCCAAAACAGGCCTGATGATTTGGGAAATATCTTACTTATAAAAGCATTTTATGGAAAACATTTGAAGGAGAAATGTTGATCAGAAGCTAAACAACAACTTTCCTTCAAATATTTTGTGAACATTCGCTTTATTCCCAAGTTATGTTCAAAAGTATGAGAATAGCAGACGATACTTTTCCGAGTAACTCTGAGTGTGAATGGGTTAACGTACGTAAATGTCCAGGCAGCCAGGTGGGTCCAGGGAGGTGACGACACTTGGAATATATGGAATATATGCAGTGGCGAGAGACTCACCTCCAATAGCCAACGGGTGTTAAGAGTTGGCTAAAGGTGCAGATTGTCACGAAAATGGACAGGTCATGTTTTAGTGTTATCGTGACAGGGACATTTCCGGAGAGAGAGGGAGTGGGATTGAGAGAGGGTGAGTCACAGAGAGAGGGGAGACTGAGCGATGTGTGCTATACTTATGATACTGTGTAATGAATGAGAGAGAGAGAGAGAGAGAGAGAGAGAGAGAGAGAGAGAGAGAGAGAGAGAGAGAGAGAGAGAGAGAGAAGGGGAGAGAGAGAGAGAGACATTCCATTTCTGTTTTACTATGTAAAGGATAAGAGGGAGGGGAGGGTTTGCGTCAAAGAGAGAAAGGATTGAATCAGAAAAATGGGGTACAACGAGGGAGTTTGAGTCACAGAAAGGGGAATTGAGTCAGATAGAGTGAGAGAGGCGTTTGAATCATTTGTGTGATACGGTGTAAAGAGAGAGAGACGTTCAAGTCGTTTGTGTGATACTGTATAACGAGTAAGAGAGAGAGGGGGCGATTTGAGTCACAGAGGGAGAGGTTTGTCATTTGTGTGATACCGTGTAAAAGAGTAAGAGAGAGGTTTGGTCAGAGAGAGAAAAGTCATGTGTGGGATTCCGTCTAAAAGAGTAATAGAGAGAGGGTGATTTGAGTCGCACAGAGAGGAAAACGTAAATAGTGAACGAGAGGTTTGAGTCACACAGCGAGAAAGGTTAGTAATTTGTGTGATACCGTGTACACAGTGAGAGAGAGAGAGCAGTTTCAGTCACGTGTGAGGCACCCTGGAGAAAGAGAGTGAGAGAGAATGGCAGCGGTCGTGTGCCATTTTTGTGATACCATGTAGAGAGAGAGAGAGAGAGAGAGAGAGAGAGAGAGAGAGAGAGAGAGAGAGAGAGACAGAGGGCAGTTTTAGTCATTTGTGCGATACCCCGGAGAAAGAGACTGAGAGAGAGAGAAAGGCAGCAGTCGTCTGCCATGTGTGTGATGTGGGAGAAGGAGAGAGAGAGAGCAGTTTAGTCATTTGTGTGATACCGTGGAGAGAGAGAGAGAGAGAGAGAGAGAGAGAGAGAGAGAGAGAGAGAGAGAGAGATTTGAGACACATGAAGAAAGGTTAGTTCTATGTGTGATACCCCGGAGAGAGACAAAGAAAGAGAGAGATTGAGAGAAAGAGAGAGAGAAAGAGAGTGAGAGAGAGAGAGAAAGAAAGAGAGTGAGAGAGAGTGAGAGAGAGAAAGAGAGTGCGAGAGAGGGAGAGAAAGAGAGAGAGAGAGAGAAAGAAAGAGAGAGAGAGAAAGAGAGAGAGGGAGAAATAGAGTAAGAGAGAGAGGCAGCAGTCGTGTGCCATTTGTGTGATGATGTCTAGTAAGGAACCTTATTATTGTGAGTGCCACGATGCAGCAGCTTTTTAGGCGAGGCTAAAATCAATGCCTCTCACTTCCCATTTCCAGCCTTTCAGCCAAACTGTCATTCGGCACAAACCATTTGACCACTCTCTCTACAATTTGTTTGTCTTATTTCCCTCACTGACTAGAAGTACATGTAGTTTATGTCTCTCTTGGCCCTAACCCTTATGCTGCTGATGGCTAATTTGGCCAAAGCAAAATGATGCATAAATCATGAAAAATGATTGAACGTCTGGCACATGGGTATTCATCTGAGAGTACTCAGTGAGCGCTATCCAATGAATACAAACATGACAGGGTTTAGATGATTTTACGAAATCTTTGAATCCTTGTGCTTTGGACGAAAGTAGCCTCAGCATTGGAAGGGTAAGCAGTAGCCTCTCCACGATCAAACTATACTCCGACACCGCTGAGGAATCATTGGTTAGGCACTGATTTTTCATGGGGGTTGGATACCGGTAAGAGGTACTGGTACTGTATAACTGGTTAATTTGGCGTGTATTTAAGTTGGCGTTTTTTTTTCAAAAAAGTATTTTCCCTGTATTTATTCTGGCGTCTGGAGCAGTCAGAACAACGCCATCTTTATGTAGACATATTTTTATGTGATCTTTAATTTGGCGTTGACGGGCATTCGCCAAAAAACGCCAAATTAAAAACCACACAAAATTAAGCAGTTATACAGTACTCGCATCGGTATTGTTTCAAAAAGTACCGCATCGTACATTTTCATTCCTAAAAGGTACTCTTAACAATATTGTCCACTGTGGAGTTGTCATTTTATTGGGTATTTTCCATGATCCTAAACTATTCCTAAACTATTCACAATTGAATTTGGTAATAATGCAGTAAAGTACCGTCAACAGTACTGTTAACATACAGTGCCAACATTTAATTCCTGCACTAAATGCGGGGCAGCCCGGGCATACTACACGACTGCACGCCTTATTGACACCCAGTTTCATGGATATGGATTACCTCCATATTGAACGTAGATTTTATTAGCAAGCTACGTTAGGGTCACTGATGTGCTTGGATCATTTTTTGACATGTTATCCATGGGTTTTGTACAACCAGACACTGGCAGACGTCCGGTCGCCTCGTGCAGGAACTAAATGTCTTTATTGTACTGTACCGTGCCTTTGGTACCACTACCATGCCGTACTGTTTCTTTCTTAGAGGACTTCGTCTCTGTTCATGACCACACACTTCATTACTGTCTGAACTCCCTTCTTCATATAAGTTTCAAATTAATACTTTATTACTGACATTTTCCAAAACACTGTGGGTCCAGGCGCCACTTATGTCAAGAGGTGAACACTTTAATACATAAGACGACTATGCTGATTAAACTATACTCCGAAATTCCTCAGGAATCATTGGTTAGTCACTGATCTTGATGACTACACGTTTGATCACTCTCCAAACTTCAGAAACGGTTTGTTCGTCTTCTTTCCTCACGGACTGCGATTACTTTATGCTTCTTACAATTTTAACTACGAAATATCATACGTGACAGGCAGAAAAAAATGCATATATATTTTCCAACACTTTTTCCGAAAACGTGCGCAAACAATCGAATTTCATCCAAAACCTATGCAAAAAGTGTTGGAATTTTTTTTCGCACGTTTATGGAAAAAGTGTGGAAAGATTTAACTTTTTATGCTGACTAGTCATGACTCAATGTGGTAGAGAAGGTGATAATCTTAATTCCAACCTTACTTGCTCTTGAACTGGAGGTACAGTGCCGGCATTTAATTCCTGCAATAAATGAGCGGGCCGCCCGGGCATAGTTCACAACCGCACGCCCGATTGCTACATAGTTTCTTGGGCATTTATGCATATGTGACGTCACGACTGAACATAGATTTGTTTGACATGCTATGTGTGTCATTGATGTGCTTCGCTTATTTTTTGAATTGTTGTCCACAATAGTTTTTATAACCAGGCAATGGCAGACGTCCGGTCGACTGGTGCAGGAATTAAATGTATGTACTGTAACTTATGCCAATAACATGTGTAGGCGTTAACACTAGGGTGCCACAGTCGCAATAACCTCCACTGGGAATCTGTAGACAACGATCTATTTGGTATCATTCGCTTCAAATAAAATGATACTCCACAGGGATCAGAATTTATTAAACATATTTGGAAAAACTTATTGTATTAGAAGTATGCCAATCAGGCTACGTGTAAATAAATGTAGTTAGCAAGGCGAAAGGAAATTGTATTTTGAGCAGTTATTATACAGTCTATAGAGATACGAAACCAGAGTGACCGGGGATAGTCATGAAATAATCACTTATGTCCACTGGGAATGTTTTATGGCGAGGGTGGGAGGTTCTGCTACATACTGAGGAATATGCATAACTGTGTTATTACAAGTTTGATTTTACTTATTTACTTATTTCTTCCTTTATTTGGTCATTCTTTATTTATTATTCACTCATCTCTGTTTTTCATTTATTTATTCATCTATTTATTCATCTATTCATTTATTTATTTACAATTTCACTTATTCTTTGTTTATTTACTCAGCTAGTTTTTGAAATATTCATTTATTTATAATTTGGTGAATTTATTCACAAATCTATGCAATTATCAACTTATGCATGTATTGATTAATTAATTCATTTACATATTTACGTATCAATTTATTTCATTATTTATTCATGTATTTATTCATTAATCAATTCTTCAACATTTTGTTTTTGTTAGCTGCTCACTTCTAATTTTATCTTATTTACATGAGATTGATCTGTTTGACAGATTATGAAACATTTTCAGTATTTAATTTCACTTGATACAACCTACATGCACTACTTATACTTTGAAACCTTTTACTGTTTTGTGAGCATTTACATTTATTTATTGCTTTGATGTTGTTTTCGACAATTACAAAGGACCAAGATATCACACGTATTCATGGCACTAAATGGCCTTTGTGTGCCGATGTGCCTTTAAGCATCTATTCTTCCCGAGTCACCTCTAAAGGACATAACCTATGAGGCAGTGTGGTAAGGCTGGGTTGAGAGGCGGATCAAAATAATACTAAGGCAAATAATAGCACTGAATGTCATTGGCTAAATGCCATGGCCTCTAACCCTGGATCACCAAAAATGATTGTCTATGGTCTGTATGAAAGAGGTTACAAGAGGCATTACTCTGGGGAAATTACTAGTAATGCTTACTAAAAACGAAATGTGTTCACTGGAAATTGAGCACGCTTAGAATTCCCGGCATAAAATGCAATCTTTGATTGACTGCCTTGGAGCGCACTCTCAAGGCGCAATCTAAAAGGAAGCAAAAAGTATGGTTAACCCATCTCTGCCTGGGGCGTACAGATGGTCCATCAAAATTGGCAATATATATGATATATATCTATATACATCTTGTGATATCTCTCTATCTCTCTATCTATCTCCCTATCTATCTATCTATATATATATATATATATATATATATATATATATATATATATATATATATATATATATATATATATATATATATATATATATATGTAAATAAATATATATATATATATATATATATATATATATATATATATATATATATATATATATATATATGTGTGTGTGTGTGTGTGTGTGTGTTGTCAAATAATGTCCATGTATGTCAGACCATGTGTGCTCTCCAGATAGCAATGGGTAAGGTAAGCTCGTAGGCGCCTTTAATGATGATCTATATCACCTGTAATGGAAAATTCAATCGCATCAGAAGTGTTATTGGGTCATTTATCATTGGGTTATTTATGAAACCATGAGTGTTATACATTGTAGCACTGTTGCCTACACGACTTCCCCGTATTTCACCATGAAAAGGTAATGTAGAGCCCACGGCTATTTGGATGTGGAAATTTGTTTATCGCCTCACGTCGTTAAGTCTACAGTGCAGACGTATAATTCCTGCACTAAATGTGTGGGCAGACTGGTAACATAGTATGACTGCAAACCCATTTTACCTTGTTGCCTGAGCATAGAAACGACCAGCTAAAGATAGCATTAAAACAATTAAATTGGTCATCTCAACCCAAAAGCATACAACCATGCTTGTTGACGACCGGTCAACTTGTACAGGAGTTAAATGTATTTACTGTTGCCAGTTGTATTTGGTGCAGGAAAAACCCATTCAAATGTACGTAATTTATAATTAAAGTGCATTCAGCTGGTATATGGCAGTTATATTTGAATTTATGAATTATTAGACTTTCCAAAAGCTTTTGACACTTTATAATGGTCCTTCATCAAAATTTGTTTAATATTATTTAACTTTGGAGAAAAAATTATTTCTATGGTATTGCTTTTTCAAAATAAATCTTTTTCTAGAGTACAGCAGAACGATCACCTCTCCTCTAACATTCAGTCATCCCATGGATGTAGGGAAGGCAATCCTCTCTTGTCTTACATCTTTATTATCTGTTCTGAAATTCTAGCGGAAGTAGTACGGGGCTGCGATGGAGTAAGAGGTATAGAAGTCATGGAGTTAGACTAAGTTATCACAATATGCGGATGACACAACCGACTTTTTGAATGGTCAGGTTGACAGCCTAGTTAAACTCATACATATAATAAAATGTTACAAAAAAGTATCAGGCTTAGGCATAAACTGAGAAAGAAAACTGAGGTGGCCAAAACCGTAGCTTTGAAAGCAGGAGCATCTCCTGGGAGGGAAAATTCGGATTCAAATGCACTGACACCTTTGAAATTCTCGGTGTATTCTACGATACTAACAACATAGGGAGTATTAAAAAACTAGTTAACATCTGGATCTCCAGAAAGTTGACACCTTATGGTAAAACTGTAATAATAAACTCCCTATTGATGTCAAAACTTACCCACTTGCTCCTGTCTCTCCCAAGCCCTGACATTAGACATTGCCTTAATTATCTTGTTAGTCTAGTCAACAGTTTTCTTTGGAATGGAAAGCCATCACAGAGAAATAAAAAAGCAGAGGTTAAGTATGGGGGATTAAACAAACAGAACATGTCACTGTTTATCTCCACTACAAAGCTAAGCTGGATAGGGAGATATTTATTTCTTAGATAGTAAGTGGACCATTTATCCAAATGATTTCGAACTGGGAAAGGCTTTGCAATATGTTCCAAATTATCAGGAAAGAATCAAGGAGGTAACATCAGATTCTTTTTGGCTAGACGTAATTCAAAGCTTGGTGCTACTTCAGCATAGCAATTGTTTCAAAGAAAAAGAACTGCTTTTGTCTACCCCCTTATGGTATAACAACCACTTTAAACTACAGATAAATCCACAATGGCATGAGAAAGGCATCATGGTCTTAGGAGATTAACTTGATGAATCACTCAATATTCTCCCTGTAGGGAAATATGGGATTAATGTAAATTTACTGGAGCATCATCATAGCGTTAAACTCATATTTAATGACTTTCTGGAGTTTTTAGAGAAACCTGTACTTGGAGATTCACTTCTGAGAAATAGCTCAATAAACGGTTTTGTGAATTTGTACATAAATGGTGCATCCAATCTATATAAAAAGCTCTTAACCTCTAATATAAGGAAGTCGTCTTAGATGAAATCTGTGAAAAGTGGTTAACAGAAGCCTGTGTAAATCTGGAGACCCATAATGTATCACGTTCCTTAATATTACAAAATAGATATGTTGATGATACCTACCTTCAATATATTCAATCTAGAACCCTGCACAGAAAGCTTTTTACAAACGGAAAACTTTCCAAAATAGGCATAAAAGATTTTCCTGTGTGCTGTTTCTGCCGTCAAAAGGAAGACAGTATAAACATATGCTGGAGTTAAATTCCCCGATGGCTTGGTGAAATCTGCTATAAAGGTTATATCATATCAATTGAACAAATTATTCTGGGTGACTTAATAAACAGTGACATTCTTTCCTATATCATCTTAATTTGCAAGATTATCTATGGGACAATGAAAGTGGGAAAGCAACCACATATACAACAATTCGTTTGTGAGTTGAAACAGATGTATTACTCAGAGAAAAACAGATCTACTCTAAAAGGTAGACATACTGCCTTTGAAAAGAAGTGGCATGGGATCACCACATTCACCAACTCAAAGAAAGACACTTTTTAATTAAGGTATATTGTGTTGCAATTCTATAGTCCCTTCAACTCTATATCTCTGCTTACCCCTTACAATATGATAACTCTCTTTTACTATTAAAGCATTAAGGTAAATACATCAGGGTTATTCTGCAATACATACATACATACATATGTATCATTGCAAGTACCGCACCTCTAATTAACGAGGTACAACATGTTATGTTAACCTTTCATATTTTTTTACAAAGACAACAGTCTTATTACACAATCCACTAGTATGTATTAAAATATGGTCATAGTTGACTCTGGGGAAAGTAAACAAAATAATTTAAAAAGAAAATGTTTTGAATAAGTTTGTACACTTACAAAACATGCATCTATCATGCTATCAGGCGTATGTCACTATCTAAGATCTAGGGGCCAGAGTTTTGATTAAATGGATATGGGGGCTCTCCTATATCTAATACATTTAGGCAGATCCCTTAAGGGGATTGGGTAGCAACAACACTCCCATTAATAGGCTTCGTCCCAAGTCCCCATTGAATTAGGACATTGGATTATCGTCACTCCTGCAATATTTATCCTATATTGGGAGGTAAAGCTTTGAGAGGTGACTAGGCCTGTGTGACTAGATAACTGTTGATATTGAAGGACACCAGTAACCCCAGGGCAAACATCCATCTAACAGCAGGTACTGGCACCCATCTCACATGCCTACACCCAGGCCCTTATATACTGTAAATCACTTAATTATAGCGGGAGCAATAAGATAGCGATAATAGCGCTCTGCCCATGTGCGCTATTGTAAAATCCCCGTCTTTGTTAAATTCTTAATTGAACTTCCTGCTGCTGTTCCCGTTCACCGCTATACTTAGATCACGCTATCCAGGGCAGTACCGCAACTGCGCTATATAATGCTCACGCCATATTTAAGTGATTTACAGTATATATATATATATATATATATACATATATATATATATATATATATATATATATATATATATATATATATATATTATATATATATATATTATATATATATATACATATATATATATATATATATATATATATATATATATATATATATATATAACTACCTTTACTGAGTATTTACTGCATTTTTTGATCGATTCATGTATCCAATATTTAGCCAATACATAGTTTTGCTATGATGATAACCTTGAACATAGCCTATGAATCTATTGTGAGTTAATGATATACCTGAAGGGAAGGTGTTAGCTTTGTTCTGATTATTCTTTTGCTAGAGATTCACTAATATATGTTTCGCATCCTCTTATGTCCGATATAGTGTATACATGTTTAGCCTATTATCAAGTCTCTCTAATTTTGTATTTATTTATGCATATATCATTTATATTTGTATTTGCAGCTAGTGAAGATCTTTTAGAATTGGTGTAATGTGATATATTTTCCATGTCATTATGATGTGGCCAATAAAGAATACCATACAATATTCTTGCCAAATAGTCAGATTTCTATCTGACAGCCGCTGCCGGCATGCATAGATTGATATGGCTACTATTTTTTTGTTTCCACAATAATTACCTGTAATCAATACTCCCTTTGATGTAAACCGCCTCTATTTATCATTCATCTATCCTAATTATTTTGTTATTTAACCCTTTTGTAATCCAATTACAAACCTTGTCTACCAACCTAGAACTTACATCAGATTAAGAGAATCAGATTAAGTAGTACGAATGTTATTGGAATTATGAAACCAACACGAAAATCAGTGAGAGGTTTGTCAACACAATGCTTCATTATAGAGGTATTTCGTTTTGTGTTAGATCGTGTGCACTCCAGATTGTATTGCATTAATGCATCACAGAATGATTATGTGTGAAATGTGAGCGGAACCTACAAACTTGCGATCAATATGGCTATTTATGATTTTTTTCAGCTTCTGTTGTTTTTCATTTATTCCATTATTGTGTCTGTAGTGCATCACGCAATGTTTATTCCTAGATCTTCTAAAATGCCGTGTGGAACCAGAGATGTTTCCCACAAAAGTGATTGCATATAAGATAACTTATATTTTATATCTATATAAATGTATATATTTATACATATATATACATATATATGTATATATATATATATATATATATATATATATATATATATATATATATATATATGTATTTATATATATATATATATATATATATATATATATATATATATATACATATATATATATATATATACATATATATATATACATATATATAAATATATATATATATATATATATATATAAATATATATATATATATATATATATATATATATATATATATATATATATATATATATATATATATATATATATATATATATATATATATATATATATATTTATCATCAGTTCCACAGTGATACTCGCAGCTGATTGGTCAATTGCTGTTGGGTACTGGATTGTATTTCATTGCCTCTCAATAAATGGCAATGTTAGGATCCGGATAAATGTTTCTTATCCCCACTCTCAAATTGAGGCTCCCACTCTCAATGTTTTATCCCACTCTCAAATTGAGGCTCCCAAAATTCAAAGATTTCAATATTTTTTCAAAAAAAAAAATTTCAAAATTTTTCAAAAAAAAAAACCTAAATTTTTCAAAAAAAAAAAATTCAAAAATTTTTCAAATTTTTTTTTAAGAATTTTTGTTTGAAAAAAAAAAAAAAAATAGAAAATAAATAAATAAAATAATATTTCTTTTTTTTTGATTTAAAAATTAAAAATATTTTTTTTTAATATATATTTTTTTATTTAAAAAAGAAACTGATGATAAATTCGTTATCCTCCTTGTAAAAAAGGGATACGGCCTGGCATCTGCGTTCAGCCAGCCGTATCGCACTCGGCCTCCGGCCTCGTGCGATACGGCTGGCTTCACGCAGATACCAGGCCGTATCCCTTTTTTACAAGGAGGATAACTAATAATATATATATATATGTCATATCACACATACACTACAGTTTCCTCGGGGTATATTTATCACTTCAATAGCTGCCGCACAGAGCCTTTGATATTTCAGTCGAGTAGAAAAGACTATTAGGTAAGCCGCTCTTTTCTGCCTTTGATGGCTAATCGCTATGAAGAAATCCATCTAATTATAATTTGCAATTTCATCGTGGCGCTCCTTCATAATACCTACATTCCCGTAGGAGATGAGAAAAAATCTTCTGTGCGACTCACTAGTTGTGATAATTGTCCTCTCAGAAATATTGATCCATTGTAACCATGCGTATTTTTTGCCTGTTAGGTGCAGTTCTCTACCTGACAAGAACAGTAGTGAGAGAGATGAAAGAACACGTACACTGCATGATAAAATACTGCACGAATTACCAGATTACATACCCAGCAATCCACTGTAAATCATTGCCAACCTTCATCGGCAGCCATTCGCTGTATCTTGTAATACATTGACTAATATATTGACTAGCTTAGAGCTCAGATTAAATGACGAAGGTGACCCTTTTCTTAAGGTAAAGGGGTTCGGTTTATAGTCTTTTAACCACCTGAATGTTCAAACGACCTTCCTCCCCTAGCAGGTCTGTACACGCAGAAACCATTTCAATCCCCCGAGGGATATTCCAGAGCAGCTGGCAGCATATAGCGCACAAGCTCTAAGCACCGCCTTCTTAATGCTAGGTACCCATTTTGCAGCTGGGTAGACTGAGGCAATATGGAATAAACTGTCTTGCCCAAGGACAGATCAAAGTGACCAGGTCGGGAATTGAATTACTAGTCCCACACCTAACCAACTGAGCTACTCTGTACCCTACTACTATTCTACCCTAGAGAGGTTTTTCCTGAGAATGTTATACTATCCCTTAGGGCGTGATTGCAACAGTATGCCAAGATGCTGTTATTTTCGTATCAAATATACTAGTAGTTATAATTTGTAGTTTATACCGTTGTGTTCTATATGTACTTTCTCTATGTTTACAGTATCTGTATTTTCGCATCTATTAAATGTGGTCAATAAGAAATACGATACAATGCATTTGCTTTATAGCATTGCCTAATTACATTTGTAGTCATTCACTGTATAATACAACATATCAAAATTACATCTGCAGCCATTCGAGGTATAGACTTTCCAAAATAGTATTTCGACTATTCGCTTTATAAATATTGCCGAATAACATCTGAAGTCATTCACTGTAGAATACAATATATCAAAATTACATCTGCTGCAATTCACAGTAGTATATCGCCAAAATAGTATCTCGACTATTCGCTTTATATATTGCCGAATTACATCTGCATTCATTCACTGTAAATCATAATGTGCCAAAATAGCATCTGCAACCATTTGCTGTCATGTATTGCCGAAATTACATTGACAGCCATTAGTACTTTAGTGTTGCCAGAGTAATATCTGCAGTAATGAGCAGTGTTATCAACGGTATACATATTCTTGTCTATGTGTGATTCTATTTTGTAACTATGTTACAGTCAATGAAGACACATACACATGTACCTGTAGCCATTCGCTGTATGGCATTGTCACAATTTTATCTGCAGTCAATCCCTGCAAACTGCTGTCAGATCTAAGTTATTTGCTCTACATCATCACACAAATTACATCTTTAACTATTCGTTGTGAAGCAATGTCTAATTTACATCTATAACCATTCGTACTATACCACTGCCAAAATTAGATTTGAAGCCTTTTGCTGTACATTATGCTAGAATAACAACTGTATAGCCATTCACAATTTACTACTGTCGAGATATAGCATTGCCAAATTAAATCTGCAGTCATTCCTTATATACTTCTGCCAAATGTATCATACTGTATACTTCTGCCAAAATAATATCTAAGCCATTCGCCGTATAGTATTGTTAAAATTATATCTGTAAGCATACTCTGCACTGTATGTTATGGCAAAATGTGACATCTGCCCTTAAAGACTAATCATTGCACAGTACTGTCAAAATGAGATTTTAATCCGTTTGCGCTAGAGCCTTGCAATTGTCAAAATTACGTCTGCAGCCATTTAATGTAAGTCCCTTTTTTATGACATAACGGTCCCTGACTCATGCCTTCGACCATGGCAAGAGAGAAAGTTGTCAGTGCCATATGAGTTTTTGCTAGGTACTAAAGTTTTCCCCACCACTTGCAACTGGTTTGTCATGACTTAGCGGCAATACGTCAGAAAAGGTGACAATAAACGAAATACCAAATACTGTAAATCACTTAAATATGGCGTGAACATTAAATAGCGCAATTACGATACTGCCATTGATAGCGTGATCTAGGTATAGCGGTGAACGGGAACAGCAGCAGCAAGTTCAATTAAGAATTTTATAAAGACGGGAATTTAACAATAGCGCATATGGGTCAGTGCGCTATTATCGCTATCTTATTGTTCCCGCTATACTTAAGTGATTTACAATAACGAATGCGTGTGGCATCTCTGAAAGCTAGCACACTCTACCTTAGATGAATAAAACAATGGATAGAGAGCGAGAGGCCAATTATCCTATGCACTATTGCGAAGACCTGGCTAACCCAGGCGTCTCGAACCTCGTCTCAGTGTGACGTCACTAGAAGACAAAGACCAATGAGGGCTCTCTTATCGTTTACATAACAGAGAAAGTTGCGCACCAACATGCACAGAAGGCAGCTAATGGGATATTCACCGCAGCTTTGTTCGGGGAGACCTGCCATTTGTCTATCCGGTGGATCGACATTCGTGATTCTTCCAA
>OZ012696.1:15008440-15010940 GCA_963942565.1 Maea johnstoni | reverse complement strand
CTTTTACGTGGCTTTTAAAAGACGGACATGTCTAATAATGCATTAACTTGCCTAATAATATAACTAGTACTCTGTGCCACCGGGTGACATAGTCTTGAATTTCCGAGAAAGAGTGAGTCAGAGAGAGGGGAGAGAGTCGGAGAGAGAGAGAGAGAGAGAGAGGAGATGAGAGAGAGAGAGAGAGGAGAGAGAGGAGAGAGAGAGAGAGAGAGAGAGAGAGAGAGAAGAGTGAGAGAGAGAGAGAGAGAGAGAATGAGAGAGAGAGAGAGAGAGAGAGAGAGAGAGGAGAGAGAGAGAGAGAGAGAGAATGAGAGAGAGAGAGAGAGAGAGAGAGAGAGAGAGAGAGAGAGAGAGAGAGAGAGAGAGAGAGAGAGATGAGAGGAGAGAGAGGAGAGAGAGGAGAGAGAGAGAATGAGAGAGAGAGTGGAGGGGGATTTTGTTCTTGTTTCTCTTAATACGTTAATACGTGAACGGCAGAACTGCCGTCCACACGTGCATAATCGTAGTTATGCTCTTCCAATTGTAGAATATCCTGACTAAACCACGGTGCAATTTAAACCTGTCGTGAAATGCCATATGATTAAAAAGGGGATTTAATGTAGCGACAATAAAATACAACGGATAACATAAGTGGATTTTCGTTTAGCAATACGTTAGACCACATAGCTATGAGGGTAACTCGCCAAAGTCAAACTGCGTGTTTTGTGGACAACCAACATCTTAGATAAATAAAAGTATGGATATGTAGCGAGAGACCCATTGCTATATGCACTATGGTGAAGACCTGGCTATCCTAAGAGTCTCGAATATGGCCTCAATGTGACGTCACTAGGAGACAGAGACCAATGAGGACTCGTATCGTTACATTACAGAGAAAGATGCGCACCAACATGCGCAGATCGTAACTTTTGGGCTATTCGCCGCAGCCAGCTCTTTAGGTTGACCGGCTGGTTTCATATCCACTTGTTTTATTCATCTAAGCTAACATCAAACGGTGCATCGCTGACATATAGGAATTGACGATGATGATGAAGATATTTTCTCGAATGAGACCTGTTACCCGAGAAGTCAGAGATTATGGAATTCCCGTCTACTCTTTGACTTCTCAGTGCTAGTACAGTGCCGACATTTAATTCCTGCACTAAATGCGTGGGCCACCCGGGCATAATACACGACCGCATGCCCGATTGCCACCCAGTTTCCTGGCCATGGATGCATGAATGACCTCACAACTGTACGTGCTTTCATTCACGAGCTACGCGGGTCATTGTTGTGCTTTGCTTATTTTATTTGACATGTTATGCATGGGCGTTTGTACAACCAGGCACTTACAGTCGTCCGGTCGACTGGTGCAGGAAATTAAATATCTGCACTGTAGCTGTCGATGTAAATAAGGGTGACGCGAGCAGCATAACCTATAAGGGCGCTGGGGCATTGCGAATTAATGCCAAACTGGGTCCGAGTAGGAATAGTTTATGATATCAGAGTGCCAGGTCAGTGTGGATCTCATGTTGTGTAGGGTTGATTGAGTGTTGGTCTTCACCCTGAGAACGACAGGGCAGGACCTTAGGATATGTATTCATATACTCGCGTGTACATACGAGGTACATTTGTGCCATTAACACATCTTACGAATACACACATGAAGAAAACAAACTCGTCTCATGTATCCACTGCATTTTAAAAGCAAGATTATGGATAACCGGTTAGTTATTTAGGAGCTCTCTCATGAAATATTCAACTTGAAGTAAATATATGAATAATATCAAAAAGAAAACATCTTTCATTATTAATGTAATGTATATTTTCTATCGCTATGCTTGTCAATGTATTTGTATTGGTGAAAGATATTCTTGTGGAAGGCAGTCTAATCCATCGCCAACGCGCACTGCTCTCTCTCTCTCTCTCTCTCTCTCTCTCTCTCTCTCTCTCTCTCATCTCTCTCTCTCTCTCTCTCTCTCTCTCTCTCTCTCTCTCATCTCTCTCTACTATATATATATAAGTATTATATTATATATATATATATAAAATAAATATATATATATATATATATATATATATATATATATATATATATATATATATATTATATATATATATATATATATATATATATATATATATATATATATATATATATATACATATATATACATATATATACATATATATATATATATATATATACATATACATATATATATATATATATTATATATATATATATATATATATATATATATATATATATATATATATATATATATATACATTTATATAAACACTACTCAACACTACGGTTTCATTCGACACGTACGTCATGTCTGGACTGTTTACGTTAGCCAGGAATAGCAGAAAAAGAGACAATAAAAATCCCAATTTAAGAGCCGTTCCTCGGCTCGGAGCGCCAGGTATGAATACGTTAACAGCAATCTTCTTGGCAGAAACTGCCAGTGCATAATTGATAGCTCTGATGATGATAAGTATTTTAACCATATGG
>OZ012696.1:14926846-15008240 GCA_963942565.1 Maea johnstoni | reverse complement strand
TTGAGCAGCTAAGTGCACAGACTACCCGCAGGGAATCAAAATGTGCAGTCTTTGGAGACATTGACCTAACGGTTGACATACAAATTACATTGCAAAAGGCACAAATTGTATTTGAATATTTAATTCTTGTAATACAGAGGCCCTAAAACAGGGCGGAAGAACTTACTTAACGAACGATGACATCCCTGTACAGAAATGAAACCTCCATCGCCTATACGTCACATCTACAAAGCTCTATGGACAGAGTTTAGTTGATCAAGTATTGTATGTACAGAGATTATCCAGACATTATCACCGTTTAGATAGATTAAAAGCGGGAAAAAATTGCGTGAGTTTATATTTCACTTATCCACGAAATGGGAATCAGACCCGTAATTTCCGGTGTGTGAAATGCACTTTCACAGTGAGACCATATCTTTAAAGTGTGCAACTATATCGCATAATGTGGTTCACGCATATACATGTATTTCAAAGTTGCATGGGGTTTCGCGAAAATTTCATTCATTCGCGAATTGTCTTGTTTACAGTACCTTACCCCACCCTATGGCGGTGGTGAAATACAGCAATATATACATGTAGTGTTGTGTGTGAAATGCATTTGCCGTTGTAATTATAGAGATGATGTAACTATCTTATGGCATGCCTTTTGCATATTTAATCAAGGTATGCGATGGAAAACCAACATGTGAAAGAGAGAGTACCAAGATGGTGAGAAAGAGAACCAAGAATGAGAGATTGAGAGACAAAGTGCGAAAAAGAGATATTGAATTGAGATAAGGTGTCATATACTGCATACTAGTTAAGCTATTTTGAAACCAAAGCAATGAATTCATATTTATATTCACATAATATTTCAATATATAGCAATACTTGATGCATCGTTTATTCACTAGTTAAGCTATTTTGAAACTAAAGCAATGAATTCATATTTATATTCACATCCTATTTCAATATATAGCAATACTTGATGCATCGTTTATTCATTGGGTTAACCTCCCTGGGATCATGAATATTTATTTCGCATATAATTATAAACATCTTGGTACCATTTTGAAATCTTGTCTCTCTTTTTGACATCTTGTCTCTTAATTTCTCAAATCTTGTCTCTCTTTTTGACATCTTGTCTCTCAATTTCTCAAATCCTGTCCCTCTTTTTGACATCTTGTCTCTCAATCTCTCAAATCTTGTCTCTCTTTTTGACATCTTGTCTCTCAATCTCTCAAATCTTGTCTCTCTTTTTGACATCTTGTCTCTCAATTTCTCAAATCCTGTCCCTCTTTTTGACATCTTGTCTCTCAATATCTCAAATCTTGTCTCTCTTTTTGAGATCTTGTCTTTCAATCTCTCATTCTTGGTTCTCATTCTTGACATCTTGGTACTCCCTCTGTACATGTTGGTTCTCCCTCTCATACCTTGAATAACTGTGCAAAAGGCATGCCATAATAACTGTATATGTATGTTTCTTTACGTTGTGACTTTTTGCTTGTTGACCCGTTTCTAATGGCGAATATGTAAATGGGGATATCTTAAGGTAAATCGGGGGGGGGGGGGGGGGGGGGAGGGATACTTACCAAAGTTAAACTTTCTTGAACAAAACTCAATTGTTCTTGATTGAAAGATGATAGCACTTTATGATGTGTGTGAGTTAAGTTTCCTGTATAAGTAGTGTAGTGTTATGTAAGTATTGAGGAGTGACCTGTTTATTGTTGTTTCTGCAAAACCAGCACCAAATGAGATTTAAAGACAATCAGTTCATCTCATAATTGTCCTCCATGGCAAATGTCGTCTGAACCTTTGATATTTTCAAAGATAAATTCAGAAGTAAGCATAACGTCATAAAATGTTTCAAAGAGATTTGTGTTAGGTTTAGCTAAACGAATCATCTCGTTTTTTCCAGAAGAATAGTCCAGTATGAAATCCTAGCACCCTTTTAACTGATTGAAAATCTGATATTGTATAAGGGAGACATCATTGCGTATAGAAAGGTTCAATAATATTGAACTACAGTGCCGACATTCAATTCCTACACTAAATGCGTGGGCAGCTCGGTCATAATACACAACCCCGCGCCCGATTGCCACCTCGTTTCCTGGGCATAGATGCGACCACAAGACCCTGACCTCACAACTGAACGTAGCTTTGATTTGCAAAGGTCTTTGATGCACTTGACTTATTTTATTGACATGTTATTCATTGGGTGCTTTGTACAACCAGGCACTGGCAGATGCCCAGTCGACTGGAGTAGGAATGAAATGTCTGTACTGTATCCGAAGAAATGCACTGGTCACAAATATAGTAGCATAATAGTCCAGGCGATTTAAACACAATGGGGCAAATGAGTTTAATCCATTTACATCGGAAGTGTAAACATAGTTGACATGCTTGAAGAAAACTCGTCTACTAGAGTTCTATTGAAAATGTGTTTTTGAAAAGAAATCTCAAAACCTATAACGAACAACTATCAGTAAAATCCTTCCAAGCATATTTCTTAGGTTATTCATTAAAAATTTAGCTGATCGCCACTTTTTCTCCCAATTTTCGGCTAAATTGTTACTGGCCATTTGTAAGTGGTTGAGGAAATCATATATATGTATATATATATATATATATATATATATATATATATATATATATATATATATATATATATATATATATATATATATATATATATATATATATATATATATATATATATATATATATATATATATATATATATATATATATAAATGTATATATATATATATATATATATATATATATATATATATATATATATATATATATATATATATATATATATATATATATATATATATATATATCTTGTATTAACCTATAATGTGACTTTTCTAGGTTTAACATTTTTGCTGATGGTGGCTAATTTGGTCAACATGAAATGACGAAAAGCTGAGAAATGACTGAAACCATGGCAAATGGGTTCTCATCCGATAGTTTTGAGAGCTTTCCAATAACTACGTATATGACAGTGGTTGGATGATTTTCATATTTTTTGTGTTGCTTTTTTGTGCATTGGACGAAAGCAAACTCAGAAGCAGACGGCTTAACCCTGATTTGTCAATAGACGACGGTGGAGGAAATCTGGGTATTCATAAAAAAACAAGAGCCGACCAACACTAAGTCACTGGAAACCTGCGTACACAGCTTGTACCGTATTAGAAACCAGAAGCTTTGGCAGGGTGAGAGACGAAAAATTGTTTGTTGATGTTAAGAGTTTTTATCCAATATGAAAATAATGAAAATAAGATATTCCGAGGTAACTATTTATCAGATAAGTTTATTGTCAGTGTTGAATTGGAGATGGAACCATTCATGTTTGAATTGAATTTCTAATGTTGCTTTTCTCTGCGATCAAAGGCCAAAACTTCTCATCAGCTAGTAGTAAATGGCGGCAGGTCAAGTCACTCACTGGGTAACTGGCAACTTTTCCACATCAGCCATTCTCCCTTAAGGGTCCACATAACGAGATTTGCGTGACCCTCGACCCCCTAGGGAAAAATACTGCATGAATACTGGCTTACTTGGTATCAGCCAGTAGCTAGGATCAATGTGCATCAGAGTCATGCATAACTAGTGTCCTAACTCTAGTAGAAATTTTTTTCTGAGGCCGGAAGAGCAACAAGGCGAAACGGACTAACGTGTCCTCAGCAAAGGTTAAAATATGATTTTGTGTGAAAAGATTAAAAAACCGGATTGTTTTAGGAAAACCTCATCTATATTTATTGGAAATATTTTGAATTTTGATATTTCTGACGCAAGAACAGAATATTTCATTTTGAAATATACTTTAGGTAGGTCTGTACACGTGTCTTCAATTTTTGTTTGTACATTTCGCATCAAGCTATTTTATGCGGGACATGTACCATATTAAATAGTATTCAATGATTTTTTGGTCTCTACATCTGCAGAAACATCTCAACTTTTCGATAAAATAACAAAAAGTCTGAGACCAAGTTTTAAGAAAGGCCCACAGACCTCGAAATGGGGTAAGGTTGGTGCGTATCGATAACAAGCGCAACTTACGATCGCATTATACCTCCCTATACATGTACTCGTGGAAGATCTTCTTTTTGCATCTAAAAGACCTTCAGGCATAGTACAAATAACGATTGTAACAAATCCAGAAAGAATTATTTCTAAGCCTGCAGGGAAGCATAAGTTCGAAAAACCGTCACGTACAAACGTTGTGTAAGTTTCTAGGCAATCCGACATTGCCATCTATCGACAAGCCTACAGACTAAAATAATGAGGTTATGGCCTCGTTTTCATTTCTGACGTCAAGAAGGGATGTTAGGCCATGCTGCCAGACTCGTCAGAATCAGCGGTGAGTGTTTTTTTCATAAAATTTTTCGATTTCTAATCATGGGATCTTCGAAAAATCGGTGTCATTTTAGGGGTAGGCTAGCATAGAAGCTCCGCTAACAGAAATTTTAAGATGTCTGTGCGTAATTTGCCGTAAGTTTAGACAACTTTGAAATGTTTTGCTCGTAAATGAATCAAAACAACATGGCGGGGGGGTATTTACATCTCGATTTGAGTTGAGGACATTTTCGTTACGTGTTGTTTCATTTGTGCGTTACGTTTTTGAGGACATGGCTTATTTTGACACTTTTCTTTACTTTTTCAGCTGGATAATGTATTCTACACGGCTCAGACCCCTTCCCCTAAGCAATGCAGAGCGGCAACGGCGATATAGGGCGAGGAAAATTGCTGCAATGGGTGATACCTTCTTGAAAAGAGAAAGTGAAAGGGTCAAAGCTTATCAGAAGATGGTAGCAGACATGACCGACGAGGAGAAGGCAAATAGCAGGAGGTTTACCAATATCGGGGTCAGGAGACACCGTAAGAAGAAGCGGGAAGAGAAACTGGCTGCTGAGGCTGATGTGGAGGAAGATGAGGACTGGTCAACTGATGGATTTAACAGTGATGATGATGATGATGATGAGACGGATGATGGTGGTGACAGCAGTGATGGTGGTGATGGAGCGCAGGAACTCAGAGGTATGTATTTCAATATTCATTCATTTATTTATTCGTGCACTTAGATGTTCTCGCTGTGAATAATAAGGTAAGTGTTTTATATTCCTGTTAACCTGCTGATTTACTTCTGAATGTATGTACTGTTCTGAACTGGTGCTAATCATTTACTACATATACCTACCTGATATGTGTCTTGAATCTGCTTAGAAGTAGAAATGTTCTGAACTGATGCTAATATGTATTGATCTGTTAATTAATGATATTTGTCTTGAATCCCACTTGGAGTAATGTTCTGAACTGATGCTGATATTAATTGATCTGTTAATGACTACAATTGCAAATATTATAACCACATACCTACCTGATATTTGTCTAAGTTAAACTTTGAAACAGCTTTCGTGACACTCTTTCTTCCTTTTATTCATACATTTGTTTATTTGTCTACTTTCAGGTACACTGATTGTGAAATTCCCCAGAAGGAGGAAAAGACAAGCTGCAGCTGTAGCCACTTCAAAGTCTCCTCGAAAGAAGAGAAAGAAACATGTCGCCGAAGTCGGTACTGGTCCAAAGTCTACTACTCAAAAGAGGAAGAAGAAACGTGTCGCAAAGGCTGTTTCAAAATTGAACCGACAGGTTACAAAGCATGAGGAACAGATTAAGAATATCAAAGCTCAGAAACAGGAATTCCAAAGGAGATGCAAGAAGCTGGAGGAACTGATGGAGAAGAAAGGATCAAGTGACATTACAAGTGCTTGTAGTAGTACTGTCACATCTCCAAGCCAGGGGACTACAGTACATGATAGGTGGCCTCCAGTGTTTCATCCAGTTCCAGTGGTAGTGCTAGAACCACTCGAAGCTATGCAAGCTGAGCAAGGCATCACTGCTCAGACACCATGCAGCAAGACCAACCAGCTCATTCGAGACAGTGGCCTTACCCCAAGGAAAGTCCCAGCCGGCATCAAGAAGAAACTGATCTATGCGAATGTGGTGGAGGATGAACTACAAATTGCAGCAAAGAAAAGTGACCAACACAAGGAGGTTGTGGTATCACTTCTCAACGGCAAACAGCTCAAGAGATACAGAATGAAAAAGCATCTCAGCCAACAGTTGAATGTCTCAGAGAAGTTCCTTTACACAAGGAAGGACAAGTCTCCCAAGTGTCTCGAGAGAAGGCGGCTACTTGCCAGACAGAAAGAGCTCAAGAGACAGGTAAGGTCTTTCCTAGAGAGAGACGACAACTCTAGGATGAACCCTGGCAAGCAGGACTGCTTGACAGTTGGTGGAGAGAATGTCCAAACAAGGATCCTCAATGACTACCTATACATCTTATATGAGAAGTTCATTGCTGAAAATCCACAAGTGAAGAAGAGCAAGTCATCTTTCTACAAGCTGCGACCCAAGCACATCAGACATTCCAATTGCTTGAAGCCGAACAACTGCTTACAAGTGCTAGAAGAATGAACACTCCACCTTGCTTCTCAGATCCCTGAAGAAGGTACTCACAGAACCCCTCACTCCAAGTCCTGATGTCTTTGTGAAATCTTACCAGACGGAAGAGGCAGTTAAGGGGTTGGTGGATAAAGTCACAGCCACTGAGGTTACTGTCCAGCAGTGGCAGAAAGTTCTAGATGCGAGAGATGGCAAGCGCAAAGTCAAGATTGTCAGCACCGACATGCCACTGTCAGAATTCAAGGACAAGTTTGTCCAAGACTTTGACAAATTCACACTTCATTTTCAAAGTTAATTCAAATGTTCTGTTGGATGTTTAAATGTTAAGGTTTCATAACGTCTATGCATAATCATTGCATCTGTTCTTGAAGTATTAGGGATGCTGGTTTAAGGTGTAAACCATTTTTATATATTGTATAATTCTCAAAATGATTCACAAATGACATTGTGAAGATGTTTTATCTCCAATAACATTCCATCTATGTGATTTATTCAATGTGACAGTTGTGTTGAATTTTAGTTTGCAAGTATTAACTTACTTCCTTTAATGATGTTCAAAGGTCCAATCATTTTGGAGAAGATCTGCGCAACTTACATAACTTACTAAAACACTCCATTTTGAAGTTCAGTAGTAGTGTAAAAGTGCTGGGAAACGTGCAATATTTATTTTGTTTGTCTCATTCTGTTTTTATGAGTGGACTTTTAAGTATTTAAGGGTGCCATTGTGCCGCTATGTGATCATAAATGTGATAATTCCATATCTGTGTCATGAAAAAACCAGATATTTTGTACTGATCAATGCTGTGCCAAAGCGATAATTTTGATGTGATTTCAATAGCACAATGTATAACTTTCCTATATATATGGTAAGAATGGACATTAGATGCTTACCTACCTAATTTCAAAGCTTCACATTGAGATACAACTTAAGGTAGCAGACCTGAAACCTACAAACTATTTTAGTCAAAACTTCAATGCAGGTCAGTGTGACGAGATGTTGTCCAAACTAGCTTCATGCAGTTGGAAATTGTTTCCATCATTATGAAAAGGTCAAATAACTATGAGTAGTACAATATAATTCGCCATTATAGCCTTTGAAAGGTGTTGCCAAGCGAGAAGATATACCTCATTTTAATTCATTTTATACTTTTATACTTTGAAGTGCCTTCTGGGTGAAATTTAACATACCAAAGTGGCTCAGCCTTGCCATCGATTGTTGGGATAGGTGCATGTGATATCTATGTATATTTTAATTTCGTATTTGACAGGTTTCTTCAATAAACCTTTTGATTTTTAGACTGTATTCATGTGTTTTCCATTTTACCATTTTCTGCAACCTACAAACGAAAAAAATCCTAGCCTCATCGCCAACTGCAATGAAGTCCAAATTAACAAATTAAGTTAATTAGGTGTCTTTCGGCCTATTAAGATGATTTCTGAACATAAATATTAATTTTGAAAAATTACAAATTTCTACATAAAAATATCGCAACTTACGAAACGTTTATCAATGCGCTATTACCAGCG
Organism: Maea johnstoni; assembly: GCA_963942565.1. NCBI lineage: Eukaryota > Metazoa > Annelida > Polychaeta > Spionida > Magelonidae > Maea > Maea johnstoni. Next base: position 15,000,260 of record OZ012696.1, on the reverse strand, counting down.
ATGCTTTCACCTATGCTCTACATCTTTTGGGCCAGTCCCAGAGCACTAATTTGTCATTTCCCTGAGATAGGTTAGACTATTTTTCAGAAAGATCTCTCACTTTTACAGCTAAAGTTAGACAATACTTTCAGGACTTCATTGCAGTTTTGAAACTGTACCTCACAAAACAGTGGCAAAATGATGAAAAAACAAGTGAAATATATGCAAAAGCTGTATTTATTTGAACCATCATACAGTTTACTTCATAAAAATAGCATACAATGGGGTATTAGCCTTTTCAATACATTATTACAAGCCTGAAATCAAATAAAGGTCATATTTTGAGTGGTCCTCTTAAATTTGGATAGCCTCAACTTCAAACTGCTGTAAAAAATTTGTCTGAAGACTTTGTAGGCAGATTTTTTGGGCTTTTGCCCTTGAGATATACTAGTTTCAGAAAAAATTAGTCTCAGAAAGATCTGTGACACAAACCCTCGTGACCAACTTCCAGCCCCAATGTGGACCCATAAGGGAGAATGGCTGACATGCTACAAGCAATATGAATCTCTCTCTCTCTCTCTCTCTCTCTCTCTCTCTCTCTCTCTCTCTCTCTCTCTCTCTCTCTCTCTCTGTGTCTCTCTCTCTCTCTCTCTCTCGCATATGTATATATTTTATATATATATATATATATATATATATATATATATATATATATATATATATATATATATATATATATATATATATATATATATATATATATTTTCATATATATAAATATATATATTTATATATATATATATATATATATATATATATATATATATATATATAAATATATATATATATATATATATATATATATATATATATATAGATATATATATAGATATAGATATAGATATATATATATATATATATATATATATATATATATATATATATATATATATATATATATATATATATATATTATATATATATATATATGCCTAAACCCCAAACGCAAATCTCCCAAAAATATTTGAAACTTAAATGTGTTTGCATAGGAGCTTGATTTTCTTCCAATTAGAAGATTTTGTTTAATAATTACAGATGAGGAGATATGTTTAAACCCCCCTGGTGCAGAATGAAACCAAGAGTATAATTTATGTTCTTTTGTAATATTGGATGTTAAATTAAACATTTGTACCAAAACCTGAATGAATGTTTTTTTGTTATTTGTTTGATATCTTATTGCTGTAGAGTAGACAAAAGTCTTGAAAGATGATTCTAATAATTCCAATTCGTCATCAAATTAATCAGGTGTGCCAAACTGTCATATCCCTGCAGCAGCGTGAGACGGAAACTTCAAAATGTGGGAAAGACTAAATCGAAATAGCGCTGTGAAAGTTTACAAATCATCAAATAGCAAGACTGTGTGAGTCTTGCCTTAGTAACAAGTATTCCAGATAGATATTTCATCAAAGTTTTCCATCAGATTGTATTGATGCCGATGTATTGATCCTTACGTCTATCATTAATACAGGGTTATATGACGGTGCCACCAGAGTGACATTTCTTTAAATAAACTGTTGCAGTTGGGAGTGTGACAATCTTCAAACGACAACTGAAAACACATCTGTTCAAGGATGTATATATCAATTAACTATGCGGATATCAACATCTATCCTTTGACAATGGAATGGAATGCGCCTTTGAGCATGTTTATATGGAAAGGGCACAATATCATATGACAATATTATTATCATTATTATTATTATTGCATGTTGGTCACTCAAACCCAGAGACATGTAACTCTACACTACCTGCTAAAACTGCTGTTAACCCTTCCAATGCTGAGGCTACTTTCGTCGAAAGAACAAGGACGCAAAGAGTTTCGAAACCCATCTTCACCCTTTCATGATGGTATTCATTAGATAACTCACAGAGTATTCTCAGATGAGTACCCTAATGCCAGGGCTTCAGTCATTTCTTAGGTTTTTTGCATCGTTTGTATTAGCCAAATTAGCTGCCAGCAGCATAAGGGTCAACCAGGAATAGTTGTCTGTGCTCCATGGTGTATACTATAGAATGTGTGGTTTTTGCGAATATAAATCAATGCATTCAACAGGCCCCTGCCTTAAGGCTGTGATGCTGGTGACACACTCAGAATAAGACATCTCCTAGTTCAGCGCTCTTGTCCCCTTTCTAGCAATGGTTATCTAAGCCCTGAGGTCTTTGTGTTTCAACTATAAGTTTGTTTAACTTACGTGCCTGAGCTGACCTAAGTAGGGCCACAGTTTCAATTTTACAGTGTTTTACCTAAAATGACGTTTTCTTGATCAATAAAGGGTACTTTGATTTGTTAACACCATGCATGTAAGGTACTATCTTGCAGGAACTCTAAATTTTCCAACAGGTTGCCCTAGCCTAGTATATGTAGCAGACATGCATGGTGTTTACAAATCAAAGTACCTTTTATTGACCAAGAAAACGTCATTTGAGGTAAAACACTGTAAAATTGAAACTGTGGTCCTATATAGGTCAGCTCAAGCACCTAAGTTAAAGAAAACCTATAGTTGAAACACCAAGACCTCAGGGATTAGATAACCATTGTTAGAGAGGGGACAATAGACCTAAACTAGGAGATGTCTTATTTTGAGTTTGTCACCAGCATCACAGCCTTAAATGCGCAGTTTTATTTTAAGGATGTTAAATGAAAACTTACACAGTATACCTGGACGTCTCCAATCTCTTCCAGCTGTTTTCCTGCATTGTCTGCAAAGTAATGTGCTGCCACCTATTGATTAGTGCATAAATTAGGATTCTAGTTCCACAATTTTAAGTTCCTGGACTCAATTCAGTGCTACACCCAGCCTATTAAATAACACATGCATTCTAGTTCTGATGCCCATAATTTAGATAACCCTACAGAAAACTATACGACATCAAATGTCATGTATTTCCGAAACTAGTAATAATAGCGATAATAAAAAGATAAATTCCGTAAAATACTTTTGAAATATCATTTCACACTGCAACAGTTTTATCATGCTTTGTAACCCTTAGGCTGCTGCTGTTGACTAATTTGGTAAATACAAAATGATACAAAACACCTGAGAAATGACCTAAACCCTGGCGCATAGGTACTCGTCTAAGAGAGCTCATTGAGAGCTATCCAATGAATACTAAAACAACAGGCTTTAGATGGTTTGCAAAAATCTTTGGGCCCATGTGCTTTGGAATAAAGTAGTCTAAGCATTGGGAAAAGAAAAGAAGACCTTTCTTGATCCTTTCTAAGAAGTCTTTATTAAGTATGTACATTCTGGACACATTCAACCTCTTATAACAAATAATACAATACAAATGAGGAGGTTCACTACAATAAAATACACTGAGAATGATTGATACTGTGACTTAAAGCACTCATTTATATCCCCATATGTTTTTATAGGAAAGCACATTTATCCTGAATTGTATATATACACTATTTTAGGTTTCTCTCATCTGACCAAGCTTGAAGCAAGTAAAATAACACACAAGATAATTCCTTAAAGCATGTGATAAGAGATTACCAGAAAAGTGATTACTGGGTAAAACTATGATCAGATATCATTCTATGTGTCGATTTGCGTGTCGATTTAAAGATTGCATTTGTGCTTGTTATTTAATGAGAAAAATCTCCTGAGGTCAATATTTACAAAATATGTTATAAGCATCAAGCTCAGGCACTAACTCAATGAATGCAATAATACATTCATCTTATTCAATCCGGAGGTTATTTGTATACTCAACCAGGGACTTGGCCAGGACCGGTCCTGTTTTATGAAAACTCCTTTTTTTTGGACAGTCAAAATAATTTCTTTGAAGATATTTCAATTATGACTTTTTTGGACAAAAAGCTTTTCTAAACACACCATCTTCTAAAACATGGCTGAAGAGAGAATTGCCCTATTTGACACAATAAGCTACCAAATGTATTGGTTTAAGGATTTGAAGAAGCCGAGTAGCTTGATCTGGATGGACAGAGATTTTGTGAATGCTTTTTTAGAAAAGGCATATTTGAAATTCTGGCTAAGACCCTGTACTCAACTTCTGATTTCTGCACAATGTCTTCAAATTCTATGGGTTGCAATAATTGGCCCTGATGCCATATCCTCTTAGATTCTTACAACATATATAAAACAGTGATGCACATGGTCTTCGCCAGGAGGGTGTCTGGGTGCCTTTTTGGACACCCAAACCCTTATGAAGAACCCCTCAGGACACCCAATTTTGTTTTTGTATGGAATTTCTAAAAATCTCAGTCTCAAGCTTATAATTGAATTTTTATCATCTCCTTTTAATTCCCATGATATTTATTAATGATATCATGCCTTATTTTGTTGAATTTATACATGTTTATGGTTGAAATATGAGTATATTGTGATCCCCCTTAAAAATTTGGATGCCCAAATATTTTACAACTGCCAATTTTAAGCACCCAGTTTCTAAATCCTGGCTAAGACACTGTCCCCTTAGATTCTTACAACATATATAAAACAGTGATGCACATTGGGGAATGAAAGCATGCTCAGTAAAAATCGACAGAGACATTTTGCGTGAAAAAAGGTAATACAATGGCCTGGTAAAGAAGGCTGTAATGCCAAATCATGAATAACAGTTTGATAATGGTCAAGTAAATCTCCAAGCATGAATAGGTAAAAAAATCATTCAATTCTCAAGGTGTTTCTACAGGGACGAATGATTAACAAATTAGCATAAATGGGATTGTACAAATACACAGAGTCTGACAACTTCATTATGTTGCGTATTTATATCAATACAGTGAGACCCTCTAAAGTGACCACATTTGGTAGGGTGCAACATAGGTTGCAAAACATTATTTTCTGAGTGGGGCAAGCTCGCCCTAAAGCTGGCTTGCCCCGCCAGAACTTCGACTTGCCCCGCCACTCTAAAAGGTGAGATTGGACTTTGCCCAAGACATTACTTGCCGAGCGGGGCAAGTCAGGGTCTTGTTCAGCTTGCCCCATTGCTGTTTTTTGCCGAATTCACTTGTAACCTGCATCAGGGCCAGTGGTTATGCTGCACGCTGTTTGGAAACAGCCACAACTGGTCAACTTAACCCTTCCAATGCTGGGACTACTTTCGTCCAAAGCACAAGGATGCAAAGATTTTTGTCAACCATTTAAACCCTGTCATGTTGGTACTCATTTGATAGCTCTAGCTGAGTACTCTCAGATGAGTACCCATGTGCCAGGGTTTCGGTAATTTTTCAGGTGTTTTTGCATCATTTTGTATTGGCCAAATTAGCCACCAGCATCATAAGGGTTAAAGGGGTGTTCAACTTAGAGGGGTTCCCTGTACTATAAAAGTTTGTTTGGGACTGGCCAAATGTGTCCACCATAGAGTGGTGGTGACCTGGATGGGGTTATACTGTATTTCCAATTGTTTCAGACCACAGAACAATGCAGAAATGAATGGTTTATCCATTACAAAACAATTTCAAGTTTCGGATTTGAAGTTCTACCTGGGAACACAAATGACATTCTATATACCGTAAATTCTCAGTAATTTTGGACACCTCTTAATAATCACAATCTGTTCGGGTTGAGGGTGGCCCATGTTATTTGAAAATACCTTGCTGCTGTATCAGCAAGATTTACAGCTAGTTCCGTATTTTGGGAAATGGCAACTGGCAATCGATGGAGGGTTGGTTGCCCAGATTTCCCATTAATTATTTGCAAAAAAAATTACAGTGACCCAAATTCCTAGGGTGGTCTAAATTTCAGAGAATAAACGGTATTGAATCTTCTAATAGGATACACAATGGAGTTAATAAGCCCATGCACACATATTTAACATATCCTAGTCCACAGCCTTGCCCAGCAGGACATCTGGGCTTTATTTGGGCACATACACTCTAAAAAAATCACACATCAGAATACTGTAGAATGACTAAATTTTCCGTGAGTTTTTTTTTTCGCGTTTTTCCCCGAATGCTTTCAAACGGGAATAAACAACACAGAAAAAAAAACAGTACAGTACATGTCCGGACTTAATAAACGCAGAGAAAACATAGAGAAATACTGACCTTTGTTTAGTAGTTGAATATTACCCTTATCCTTACTCATAAATATTTGCTCTCTGGTATACTAAAATTAAAAGTCTACATAAACAGGGAAAATTAAAAGCGGAAAAAAACACAGATGTCTTCTCATCGGAAATGTTAGAACTGGAAACAGCCAAAATTTAAAAATTGTTACACGGAAAAATTAGTCATTCTACAGTAACCCTTTTGTCAGATTCTCCTTGGATTTAAATGATAATGTCAAACATAAATTACCAAAAATATTTCCTTCAATGATCGTGCTAGGACATAACTTGAAGGAAATATGCATTTTCAAAAAGAAAATGCACGCTAGTCAATTGTTACCCGAAAGTATTATGTCCAAAATCGGACACTCACATTTTTGTGTCAGCCATTTTGTTACATACGCTTTAACGAGCCTGGCTAAGGCTCTACTGATAACTGTGAGAAAATAGCTAATAAAAGTAATATCACATGACAAAGTCAAGGTAATAGTTCTTCCTAGGATGATACCCAAATCTCTTCAACTAATTTTCACCAGCGTTTCTTGACATTGTGAAAATTTTCATTGAAAGTTGTGGTATAAATATTAAATCTCATAAACTTCTCCTTCAAGGAGCTGTTTTTACTAAGTACACATTTTCTTCAAAGATATCAGATTATCTACATTTTATCATGGGTATGAATGGTTTATAAATGGTTATATGCATGTCACAAAATCTTCCGCTTCTGAACAACTTGGGCACTGCTTCTGAACTGCTTGGGAACTGATTCAGAACTTCATCAAACTTATACAACAGTACTGCATCAAAATCATACAAGCGCAGGATCGTATCCACATTAGTACCGCTTAAGTACCACCTCTGTACTGCTTCAGATCTGCTTCAGTACCGCTTAATAACACTTAATCACAGCTAAAAATATTCAAGCACTGCTAAAGAACCACTTCAGCTATGTTTATGATTTCCTAAGCACAGCGTAGGAACCATTTCAAAACTGCTTAAACCTTATGCTGCTGGTAGCTAATTTGGCCAATACAAAATGATGCAAAAAACCTGAAACCCTGGTATATGGGTACTCATCTGGGAGTACTCAGTGTGAGCTATCCAATGAGTACCAACATGACAGGGTTTAGATGGTTTTCAAAAATATTTGCATTTTAGTAAATTAGACGAAATTAGCCTTAGCATTGGAAGGGTTAGGTACCACTTCATCTCTGTATAAGATCCCCTCAGCACTGTGTAGAAACCACATCAAAACTGCTTAACCCTTGTGCTGGTGGTGGCTAACTTGACCAATACAAAATGAGGCAAAACACCATAAGAATTACTGAAACCCTGGCATATGGGTACTCATCTGAGAGCAATCCAATGAATACCAACATGACAGGGTTTGCCTCAGGTTGACATGTTTGACGAAGGTTGCCTCAGCATTGGATGGGTTAAGATCGCTGTCAGCATTGCGTAGGAAACACTTCAAAACTGATTAACCCTTCTAATGCTGAGGCAATTTTTGTCCGAAGCACAAGGACACAAAGAATTTTTAAAAATCATCTAAACCCTGTCATGTTGGTATTCATTAGTAAGCTATTGCTGAGCACTCTCAAATGAGTACCCATATGCCAGGGTTTAAGTCTTCTGTCATGTTTTCTGCATCATTTTCAATTGGCCAAATTAGCCACCAGCAGCATTAGGCTTAAGAACCACTTCAGCTCCGTTTAAGATCCCCTTCAAACTGTGCAGGAATCACTTGAAAACTGCTTAACCCTTATGCTGCTGGTGGCTATATTGGCCAATACAAAATAATGCTAAAATCCTGAAAAATCACTCAAAACCCTGGCATATGGGTACTCATCTAGAGTACTCCCTGAGGGCTATCCAATGAGTACCAACATGACAGGGTTTAGATGGTTCTCAAAAATATTTGCGTTTTTTTTGCATTGGATGAAAGCGGCCTTAGCATTGGAAGGGTTAAGAACCATGTCGGCTCCGCTTTAGGCCGCTGAATTCCCGCATATGACCCGCTGGTAGGTGGTCAGAGAGGACTGCTCCGAGTGACCCAGATAACTGGTGGTGAGAGTCGCACTGAAAAACAACAACAAACAAATAAACAAACAATCAAATTTTCATTCAAGAGCAAAATGAAAACTGTGAATATTACAGAGAAACAAAACAGAAAACATTTATATAAAAAAACTTTGAAAATGAGGAATTATTTTACCTTATCATGTATCTTAAGTCATTATATAGGATGAATCATATCAAATGAGTGTATTTTACCCTTAAGTTCACCTTTTAACCGTATTCATTTCTCTTGCCGCTTATTTCAGTTCTAACTAGGCATATTTCAATAATCTGATCTTAGACTTTGCAGGGGTCCAGTTACACACTAGCCCGATAGCCCGAGGCTACAGAAAATTGTTTTGGGCTATAAGAATTTTTGCCTTTGTAGCCCGGCTGGCTATAAGAAAAGATTGTCATTTTTAGGTCATACTAATTGGAATAACAATACTAGAAGCAGTGTGTGTGTGTGTGTATATATATATATATATATATATATATATATATATATATATATATATATATATATATATATATATATATATATATATTTATATATATATATATATATATATATATATATATATATATATATATATATATATGTGTGTGTGTGTGTGTGTGTGTGTGTGTGTAATTTAGGATAACCGTGGCAGCTCGTTTTTGATTTTGTTTTTTAATGGGACTATACAATTTTCTATCGGGCTATGAAGTTTTGGGAACCTATAGCCCGGCGGTCTTCCTTAGTTTCTTGCCGTAGCCTGACCCCTGCTTTGACAGAGACACATATATTCCTCATCTAAAGTTTGATGGGATGCAAACTGTCTCCAGAAATTAGCATGACCTTAACATGAACCCCCTACTTTGCTACATAAGCCTAATAGTAGTGTGACTTTACTTACGTAAAAGGCATCAGTAAGGTATGCACCCACACTCTCTTGTCGCTGCAGAAATTTCTGGAATTCAAAAGAATATCACATAACATCAATAATCTTTGAAATTAACAACGGAGTCATTACAGGGTCTCAGCCAGGATTTAGAAACTGGGTGCCCAAAATTTGCACTTGGAAAATTTTTGGGGAGTCCAATTTTTCAAGGGAAATCATAATAAACTCTGATTACAACCATACGCATGTATTTAGTTCTTTAGATAAGGTATAATATCCATAAACAATGCCATGGGAGTTATAGTTAGCTGAAAATATCAATTATACTCTTGAAATTGACATATCAAGAAATTCCTCATAAAAAATTGTGTGCCCTGAAGGGAGGCTTTTTAGCTTGTGGGGGTCCAAATGGCACTGAGACTACGGGTCCCTAGATCTTTAGGGTTTAACTCCAGCTGCGTCTCAAACATTAGGATTACTTGTCGGCTCAAAATTAATTATATCGATTTTCTTAGGAATTTCACTGAATACTAGCTGGAATTTCATTTATTTATTCGTAATATATGGATAAAACAGAATTGAAACAAACAATGTCGGATCTCTTTAACATATTTATGTCTGGAGATCTCCATGACAAGTGTCGTCTGGACCTATGATATTTTAAAAATAACTTTTGAATCAGTCAGAAATACATTAAATAGTTACAGGAGAGTTGTGGATTGGATTGTGGTCAATATTTCCTCTCCAATTATTTCTAGAAATTGCCTCCATTAAACAGAGATCACCAAAATAGTCTGGCAGTAAACTTAGGCAAGAAAGGATCTTGCAGGATTCTTGAATTTACTTACGCGATGTAGCCCTCCTGACCTATGAAAGTGATGTTCATGGAGATGTAGGTCTCGAGTACGGACCTCATGGGCACCGTAAGGGCAGTCTTATTCGAGGCGGAGGTGATGACAACGTTATCAAACGTCGTGCTCACCGCAAGCTCATCGATCTGAACTTGGAAATAATTTTCATTGGATATGTTGTATCTATTCTGAAATAGCAAAACGGTAAAGAATATTATTCAAATGCGATATAAGTTCATAAATCTAGACTAGGAAAAGTTTGAATTGGATATGTTGTATTTATTCTGAAATCGCAAAAAGGTAATTACTCAAATGTGAGATATTAGTTCATAAATTCTGAACTTGGAAAAGTATGCATTGGATATGTTACATTTATTCTAAAATAGCAAAAAGTTTTTAAAATATTCAACTGTACGGTCAGTTGATCAATATAGACTTATAATTTGCATTGGATATGTTGTATATATATATATATATTCTGAAATAGCAAAAAGGTAAAGAATATTATTCAAATGTGAGATCAGTTCATCATTATGGATTAAGGGAAATTTGCATTGAATATGTTGTATCTAATATGTCATCTCCATTAATTTCTTTTTTGATTTTTATGATGTTGTATCTATTGTGGAAAATAAAAATGTATTCTGCAATACAAGCGGTTATGTTGCACGCTGTGATTCAAAAACTGCAATAATTATTTACTTACTGTAATTGTTAAGGCTACTCTCTCGTAACCTTTTGTTATTATTTGAATGTGAGAACAGTTCATTAATATTGACTTGGAGAGGTTTGCATTGAATATGTTGTATCTATTATGAAAACGCACAAGTAAAACTTAAAAAAAAAATTATGATGTTGTATCTATTGTGGAAATAAAAATGTATTCTGAAATACAAGCGGTCATGTAGCACGCTGTAATTCAAAAACTGCAATAATTATTACTTACTGTAATTGTTAAGGCTACTCTCTCGTAACCCTTTGTTGTATTGATTTGTAAAAACGAGTGATTGAGCACGGGCGCGTCATTCAACAATATCACGCTTCTCGGGATCATGAAGAAAAGTACGAGCCCCGCGATTAAAAGACACAGCACGACCGCAAGCAGCACGTAACACGTCCTGAAATCAACAATAGTAAAGGAGAATATAATATTATGGCATAAAGGTATTACACAAAGGACTGAACACGCAAAAAACAAACTAGTAAATCTAAATATTTTAACCCTTCCAATGTTGAGGCTACTTTCGTCCAAAGCACAAAGACACAAAGATTTTTGAAAATCATCTAAACCCTGTCATGTTGGTATTCATTGGATAGCTCTCACTGAGCACTCTCAGATGAGTACCCATTTGCCAAGGTTTCGGTCATTTTTCAGATTATTTGCATAATTATGTATTGGCCAAATTAGCCACCAACAGCATAAGGGTTTTAGGTGAAATAAGAAGAGAAAGTAAAAACTAACTTTGACCACCTAACAATGCAGTATTCAGGTATTAGCCAGGATTTAGAAACTGGGTTCCCAAAATTTGGAATTGCAAAATTTTTGGGCATCCAAATCTTTTAATGGATACTACAATATAGTCAGATTTCAACCATAAACATGTATAGATTTATCAAAATAATTATGCATAATATCCTTATATAATGTCAGGGGAATTATATGGAGATGAAAAAATTAATAACATTTATATACTTGAGATGGACATTTTAAGTAATTCATCATACAAAGATTTGTGTGTACCGAGGGGTGCTTTTTAAGGGTCTGGGTGTCTATAAAAGATGCCCTGCTGGCTAAGACTATGGAAGAACCGCAAGAGTGCAGTAAAGAACATACACGAATCCTATGTGATCAGCAGAAGTTATGTCTTCAAATTCACTTATATGTAAAGTGTTCAGTATCGGTCACAATTTTCAAGATCAGTCATAGGTCAATCTTAACGACCGATAATTAATATCAATAATCAAAGTTGTATAAGCGAAGTTTTCCTTTGGTAGTCTTGGCTTGTTCAAGTGTTCTTGGCTCCATTTTTGTAAAGGAGCTGTTTTAACTATGTTTAAATACCACTTGAACACGTTAGTTTGTATTGTTATAGTACTCTCTCTCTCTTTTTCACTCTCTCTCTCTTTTTCACTCTCACTCTCTCTCTCTCTTTTTCACTCTCTCTCTCTCTCTCTCTCTCTCTCTCTCTCTCTCTCTCTCTCTCTCTCTCTCTCTCTCTCTCTCTCTCTCTCTCTCTCTCTCTCTCTCTCTCTCTCTCTCTCTCTCTCTCTCTCTCTCTCTCTCTCTCTCTCTCTCTCTCTCTCTCTCTCTCTCTCTCAATTTTCGGTATATTAATCAAGATTTTGCAGGCTTTGGTGGAGTCTCTCACTTGATCAATAGGCTATTTCTAGATACAATATATTTTTTCAAAAAACTTAAAAAATAATCGATCTTACAAAATTGCAATCGATCATCAAAATGAGAGGTTGAATAATTAATCGGGATGTTCGATTAATCGAACAATTCCTACTTATGTAACTTACGTTCTTCTAGGCTTGAGTCTGTCATCTCTAACTGGTATGAGAGCAACCAATTCACTGTGCTCTGAAAAAACAATAAAACGGAATTATAACTAACAACTCTATGTACAGTGATATCAAATATCTATGATTAAAACCTTTTGCATCTGAAATCCTAAATTTCTAGGCTGTCATGCATATTTTTTCTGTCATTTTTAGATATCTGGCACCAAGTGGTCAAGGTGCCCGAAGTAGTGATGTCATTGATATGAAATTTTATCTATTCGATAAATCGATATATTTTTCGATTTGATTTGATAAGCCGTAACATGCTCGTAGGGGCACAATTATTCATAGGGATGTCATTCATATCCCTTTTTTTGGATTTGATTAATTGCTATACTGTTTCTAAATGTATCGATTCTATTCGATTCCTTCCAATTTCCTTTTACAAAAGCAATTGAAGATACTTCAATATTTAGTCAGAGTTTCACTTTGTGTTAGTTTAACAGGGAAATGTCTGGGAAAAGTGTATTCTTTTTTAATAATCATAAGAGACAAAATGAAAATGTCGATTTATCGATTTGTCGACTATCGATGACAGCCCTAGCCCGAAGTGGCCCAATTAGTTCACATTTATCTCACCAGGTGAATGGAGGACTAAGTTTGAGTGTGAATATGCCAGAGATAGAGAGGACCATTAATGGTGCCATCTATCTGTCATATCTGGTACTACAACACACTCTGGTTTATATAGTCAACTCAGAAGGGTATGGTAACTTTTCAGGGACTAGGAGCCCACTAGTCTACTTAGAACATAACCCATCAATAAGAGCTGTATTTCAAATATATTTGAAATGGAATTGTATACACAAAACAGTAAGGTACACCAGATTTCAATAGAATGTTTCCCAAAATTATGATTTTTAACAAATATATTTCATATAATGTTTGTCCCGCTCCTGATGTAAAAGGGTTAACCCTGTCATCTATACACAACTAATTAACATTTTCGTGTTGTATTTTCTTTTGTCTTTTATGGTATTTGCTTTATTTAACCAATATCATTATAAGGTCGCAAGAAGCTGTACACATGAGATGTGTACAGACACCACATTTCCAGTCTCCTTCTTTTGATTAAATCCAAGGATTATTTTGTTGTCAATTAATAGTCATCAATTTTCCCCATATTTCAATGTGCACATCAATATGTGTATTGACAAGTTAAAGCAGGTTGTTTTGTTTGAGGAGAGTGATAGATATAATATGGGTCATGTCGATGACACCCCTATACAAAAACAATTTGGATTTGGCATGTGGCAAGATTTTATATAATAGCCTCTGCCAAAGGTGCAACAATTCTACAGTTGGAAACCCCAATACCACAGTGTCTTAGCCAGGACAAAATTGACAACTGTAAAATTTTGGGGCATCCTATTTTTCACGAAGGCCCTAATATACTCAGAGTACAACAATAAACATGAATTTATTTTTTGATATAAGGCATAATTATATGCTCATACAATGTCTTAGGAATTGTATTGAAAAGTTGAAATTGACAGTTTAAGAAATTCATCACAGAAATATTTGGGTGACCAGAGGGGCGATTTTTGGTCTGTCCAAATGACACCATACTGGCTGAGACTATGCCACTGCGTATCAAGGGGTTAACAAAGAATTCAGATGAACAATTCAACAAAGAGATTAGATGGCACAAAGGTCATAGGTCATCCCTCCAGCTGTCAACCCCTAAAACAATATACTCCTGCACAGATAACAGATCAGGATAGAGCAATGAGTTATGATTCAGTAGTAACAGCAGGGTTCAACAAAACTTATAGGCTACCTAACAATGTCAAGCTCTAAAACATACTCCAAATAGGCTAGCACTCAACTTGAGGGTCTTCGCTAGGATTTAAAAGAATGCCTGCCCAAGACAGCAATCATTGTAGAGATTTAGCTACTCAGCTACTTGAAATCAGGGGCTTAGCCACGTATGCGTCCAACGTGTCATTTGGACACCCAGAGCACTGTTTTTTGACAGTTTGGACATCCAAATGCTTCGGTCAGGATTTGCTGGTGCTGACTATTCCTAGAAGATAGTGTATGTAATGTCACTTCTACAATACAAACAAAGCAGTTCCTGGCCTAAAAAAGCAAAATCTGCAGATATATCGGGTTCATTTCATTAGTAGTGTGAACTTTGTACCACACTTTGGACACCCAGAAGTATAAAACCTCTGTTTGGACACCTGTTTCCAAATCCTGGCTAAGACTATGCTTGAAATCCTTACACTAAGCACATCTAATAATCTGTAGATAGCTAGGTCAGATTATTCTAACTTCTTTAACCCTTCCAAGGCTGAGGCTACTTTCTACCAAAAACAAGTATGAAAAAGAATTTGAAAATCATCTAAACCCGGTCATTTTGGTATTCATTGGATAGCTCTCGCTGAGTACTCTCAGAGGAGTACCAATGTGCCAGGGTTTCAGTTATTTTTCAGGTACTTTTGTATCATTTTGTGTTGTCCAAATTAGCCACCAGCAGCATAGAGGTTAAGCCCAGCATCATCAGGTAATTGAGAATGGATTAAAGGAAAAATTCACAATATGATAAGAACATGAGTGGTGTACTGACATGAAAGAAACAGAACTGCAGGATTAAACTAAACAAAACTCATGCTTTGATAAGGAAGTGAGTGACGTATTGACAAGGGGAGGAGGTCATTTCATCAAATCTTTCTGTAGTTAACTTGGCATGTAATAATAAGTGATGTTTTGACAAAGTGAGCTGACTCTTTTAAGCAATAACTCTTTCAGTAGGGATTGGAACATTTTGAATTACTGAAGAACACACATATGACGAGTGTCCCAAATGTAGCGAATTGGGGAGTTTTCGCATCATAGCGTATCTTTATGGTAGCGACGGTAGCCGCCGCTGACAGCGCCAGTACAGTAAGAAAAAGTACCGTAGTTTCGCATGTATAAGACGCACTTTTTTACATACATTTTTACCCATATTACACAGAGCTAGAAATCCAGGATGTTTTACATCGAGCCCCCAGGCCACATGGAGATCGTAAATCGATGACCCGCCATTACGGCACCCCATATCAGAATAAGCCTCTGGTATGTTTCCATTTCAATTGCGGTTATAACATGTTTAGCACGTCTCAACTTCAGCGGTATCGGTAAAACATCCTATCTAGTCCTATATAGCCATAGACAAATTAGTGAATTGTTTGTTTTACCAGGCCTGTCCAGCCGGTTCTATTTTAGGCACACTAATTACAATACACTGCATGAATGTCCGAGCCCCCATTGTCTTTAGAACGGCATTATAAGTGACTTCAAATTACAATCAACTTAATGTTTGTCCGAATCCACTGCTAGTCTTTTCGTTCTTTACAAAATAGCTAGAGATATGGGCCGATATGGGGGTGCGCACTATACATAGGGCTAACGTCTATATACACCGTTTTAAAGGCCTGAACAAGGGGTGCGTCGTATATACGGGTGCGTCTTATACATGCGAAATTACGGTACAGCGTTTTTATATATAGCGAAGCAGAACCACACGCTATGTACGCTATTTATGTACATTGTGTGTTCTACAGTATCATGATATGATCCGATGTCAGTATTTCCTTAACAATACAATATTTCAACCAAATTTCTAACAGTACAATACTGTAGCCTACTTCCTAAGATCTGTATTTATCAGCACAATAAAAATCTGAGTGCTTTAATGACAAGGTGAGTCAGTGGGCCAGGCCTATCACCACTTACACCCACTCACATACACCTTAACCTATTAACACTCAGAGCAGCCAAAAGAAGTCTGACGATTTTGGAAATTTCATACTTACAAAAGCATTTTATTGAAAACATTTGAAGAAATGTTTATCAGAGGCCAAACAACAACTCTCCTTCAAATATTGTGTGAACATTCGCTTTATTCCGAAGTTATTTTCAAAAGTATGAAAATAGCAGATAAAACTTTCTAGAGGACCTGAGTGTGAACTTTCGCATCATTCAAAAGTTTTTTTAAAGTAAGAGAGAAGCAGACGGTACCTTCTAAAGAAACTCTGAGTGTTAATGGGTTAATCTACACTTGAGATCTATATTGTTGTTGATAACAAAGAAAATACAGTACACTGTATTACAAGAATAAAGCTTTATTTACAAATATAATACACAAACAACAAAAGAATAAGTGCCTGTTATGTATGGACAACATACGAATAAGAGGTGACCTGCTTTTTAGTCACTCCATCAAAACTAATAAACTTGCTGTGTTTAAGAACGTAACTAGGATTTACAAATCACCCAATGCATATTCAGGGCGTCCCCCCCAAAAATGCAATCCTTCCCTTTTACCAATATTGTTTTCAAAACAGCTTAAGTAACATCTAAAATGACTTCATGGTTAAATACAAGGATATCTTAGAGATAACCTGTTGCACCTCTTGATGTTACTTAAAATGTTTTGAAAATATATTGGGAAAAGGGGAGGATTGCATTTTTTTTGGGATGCCCTGTATATTAATACATGTAGTAAATAATATTGTGGAACAAACCGTCCCCTTACACCCACTCCCAGACACATTAATATCCAGTTTTCTTCAAGTACCTTTCAGATCTTGGAAAGTTTTGAAAATGACTGATATGTAACACAAATTCACAAATATAACACAAATCATGGTCTTAGCCAGCAGGGCGTCTGGGTGCCTTTTTGGACACCCAGATAGGGCCCCGTTGAAAGAGGTACTGGGAGGACAGTATAATTACAGAGAAGGGGGAAGGCAAGTGTTGCGGCAAGGCGCTAAAGGCCGCAGGAGGAATAGAAAGTGGCAGTGTAGTAAGGATCCGTGCGCCCAAAAAGTGAGTGGCGGGCGCACGGATCCAAGCCCAAAGTACAGGTGGAAGGTGCATGGATAGGGCACTGATGATCACGTGGGGACGTGTGAAAGGGCAGATAGAAGGTAGATGGGTGGGAGTTGCATAAAGTAATGCCTTATAGTTAAGTGCTGGACTCATGTCAGGAGTACCACATAAGCCATCAGCGCGGGCTCACGTGGGAACAAGGACCAATCAGGGCTCTCGCATCGATTACATTACTGAGACACCTTATCTCCACCACCAGCTGGGGGTGCCCAAAGCACCAATTTCTGGCCTATTAGCGGCTATTAGTTGACATTAGTTGAGGCTTGCATGTTCATGTTGACCGGCTGGTTTCGAATCCACTTGTGTTTGGTGATCTAAGGTAAAGTCATGTGCAGCAAGTGTGCATGCAAGTGTCCTTCATCAACAGATATAAATTAATACTTACACCCATTAAACTTCACAGATCTCAATTTTTATATGAAGGCTAGGCATTACTTGCATCCATTAAACTATATATTTTCTCGAAGAAATTCCTAACTTCACAACTGTGGAAATGTTTATTATAATAAATCAAAGATAAAAGATTGTTTTTAGTCTAAGCCCAACATAAAGTCATCGGCTCTTATAGCGAACGGCAATTCAGGCAGACGTCTTTTCTGGGATCAACGGTTTTGACCAACAATTCATTTTAGCAAAGTTAAGTAAAAAAAATACTAGAAATAAAGCCACCGTTATTTTGAGTATGAAATATTTCTAAGTACCACACGAAGCACTAGGCGGGTGGAAAAAAATTGCACGATCGAGAGATGGAATCGAACCCGCGACCCTAGGATCGCGAGTCTGGGAGTCGACTGTGTTACCAATCAGGCTATTCCTTCTATTGTGTGAGTCGAAGTGAAAAGAGAACCATATTGATTAAATCCCATAACTCTATTTGGGATCGTTCCTAGTATTCCGAGTCATTCTTGTCATTTACGTGACTGACAACCGTAGTAGATCTTTGTTAGGTACATGTACCACTAAGCCACTTTTATAAATGACCCCACACATTTACATACGGCCCGAAACTGATTATGACCTACCTTCGTCACCTTTGGTAAATAACCAACTCAAATATGGCGCCTGTTGTCTAACTACTGCCAGACGGCTCGCCATCACCCGAATGTCGTTAGAACCCAATAAGGAGCGCCAAAATAGCTGAAAAATTGTATTTGATCTTTTAATCTAATGCCTTTTCAAATAGATAAAAAATAATGATTATATCAATACGCCTTTACATGTCGTTAACTTTATGGCATCGCCAGTTTCGCAATCCAATTTTCCTAGTGTTATGAACTTGCTATTCTGAGGTTCAATTAGTTACATTTGCTGCCGTTTCACTTTTTGGGGGCGCTACGCGCTGCATGAACATTTGCGTCCAGACCCATAAAAAGAACCCCTCAGCACACCCAAATTGTTTTGTGTGGATTTTCTGAAAATCTCAATCTCAAGCTTATAATTGAATTCTTTCATCTCCTTATAATTCCCATGACATTGTTTAATGATATCATGCCTTATTTTGATAAATTTATACATGTTTATGGTTGAAATATGAGTATATTGTGATCCCCCTTAAAAATTTGGACGCCCAAATATTCTACAACTACCAAATTTAGGCACCCAGTTTCTAAATCCTGGCTAAGACACTGACACAAATTCGAAGAATATAAGAATATTAAAAGAATGGTTTTGATACAGTACATCAACATTTCTTCTTTGAACATTTTTCCAAAAATGCTTTAACCCATTTACACTCAGAGCGGCAAAAGAAGCCTGACGATTTTGGTAATATTTCACTAACAAAAGCATTTTCTTGAAAACATTTGAAGAAGAAATAGTGATCAGAAGCTAAACAACAACTCTCCTTCAAATATTTTGTGATCATTCGCTTTATTCCTAAGTTATTTTCAAAAGTATGATAATAGCAGATGAAACTTTCTAGAGTCTTGAACGGAGTGTAAATCGATTAACCAGAAAGATATCAAAGTAGGGTGGCCTTTTTTGTGCCCTTTTTTTCGTTTATTTCTAATGTCCTGATTGACATTTCTCCATCAAATATTTTCCTATGCTTTCGTCTGAGAGATTTCATTACAATTATCAGGCAGCTTTTGGCTGATTGGTTAAATGGGAATTTTGTTTGTTTTAGAACATGAACTCCTGAATTTTCCTACTTCTTTAAACCTTCCAATGCTGAGGCTACTTTCGTCCAAAGCACAAGGATGCAAAGATTTTTGAAAACCATCTAATCCCAGTCATGTTGGTATTCATAGGAATGCTCTTGCTGAGTACTCTTATATGAGTACCTATTTGTCAGGGTTTCAGTCATTTTTCAGGTTTTTTGCATTATTTTGTTTTGGCCAAATTAGCCAACAGCAGCATAAGGGTTAACCTGATATCCAGCAATATTTCCTCATCAAACAACTTAGAGGGATTGTTTTCTAATCAGGCTTCAAAAAAGAATTATCACATCTTGAATTTAATTGAACTTGAACTTTTTGAAGAATCACACGTGCAAAAATATCAACATATTAACTCATTCACTCCAAAGAATACCTGAACATATTGCCTCACTACCTTTCTAAATATAGCATACTTGGGAAAATATTTTCAGGAGAAATTTGATAACCTCACAGCTAGAGCTGCACTCACAGAGGGAGATCGACTTATGAGCTCACCACCATTTTGACTCATGAGCTAATGAGCTCATGGATGCGCGGTTTTCTAAATAAATATTCATTATTCAGCCAAAAATACTTACTGATGGAGAATAGCTAACATTTACATTGTTATTTGAAATAACTTATTTCATTTTAAAATGTGGCTGCATATAAAAATACATAGCTATATTTACTTATTGCTTTCTATCAAGCGGTACAAAGGTCAGTATAACGCTCAACACTGCCCTTATACATTGGGGATTGTAAACAAAACATGCCAGTGATAAGCAGTAATAAGAAAGTATGTGTGAGATGCTCTGTGCTACGTTTGTGTTCCAAACATAGACGAGTTCGCGAGTTGGCGACTTCAGCTTGAGCTCGGCTCGCCTGCCCTAATGCTCGAGCCACTGGAGTTTGTGAGTGGTGAGTGCAGCTCTACTCACAGCCAAGAACATGCCTCGTAATATTTTCACAAAAAAAACATTCTTTTACTACTTCATCATTTTCTTGAAAATCCTTAAATGGTTTGGACTGAATGCCTTATGTTATGAAAGGGTTAAGAAAAGAAAAGATAACAATAAGTACCATACAAATACTAATTGGTTGATAAACTGTAACCTTTGCTGATAACATGAAAAGCCAAGGAATCAGGGTAAATTCTTAAGTTATGAAAGGGTAAAGAAAAGAAAAGATAACAATAAGTACCATACAAATACTAATTGGTTGATAAACTGTAACCTTTGCTGATAACATGAAAAGCTAAGGAATCAGGGTAAATTCCTAAGTCCTAAGCATTCACTTAGTCATAATTATAGTCTAGTGTTTTTATCCCATTAACCCACTTATACATGGAGATATCTTTGATCAATGTTGTCTGCTCTTCTGGAAATTTTACAAATAACTTTCCAAAATTAAACACACATTTTTGTGAATTTATCACCTCAGGGCTCGACGCGAACAGTGGACCTATGGCCCCAGGCCAGTAAAAATTCCCCAAAACGGGTTCGGGCCAGTAAAAAAATACTTCAACTGGTCCTAGAGGGCCAGTAAACATTTGGGGGCATTCTTATTAACAAGTAGATCACAAGAAGATCCCAAATGTTTTTGAAATAAATGAAGATAAAATATGTATAAATAAATGTTGTCTGTGAATTTTATGCAATGTTTTTCTTTTAATGTTAAAGAAAAAGTTTTGACAGGACTAATAGTCAGTAATAGATTGTCTGCGTTGCTGGTCCTACGGGCCAATACCATTTTGAGTTAGCATTGAGGCCTGCACCTATTTCGTTTTTTTCACAGGCATTATAGTTAACAATGTTTTCCAAAGGGAATGTGTTCCCTTATCATTCCCTTATGATTTCCGCTCCATTAAAACATCTCTTTATCCATAAGTAAAAAATTTTTAATCCTCAGCCTTTAAAACCCACTGACTTAAAGAATCTGTCAATAAGACCTCGGTTGAAGTTAAAATCATAAATCTGATAAGTCTAACCCTGACAAGACATAAAATGTACCATTTATATTAGTTTTTTTTAACAGAAATGTGTCCATCAAATATATGTGCATGATAATTTCTTCTAATTAGTTCTTCATAGAAATTGTTGCCAGCCCAAAAAGGAGGTTTTCAGGAAACTGCCTGTCCAAAAGACAAGCAGGACTGGTCCAGGCTAGCGTTAAGTCCCTCATATTGAAGGGGTTAACAAAGAATTCAGATGAACAATTCAACAAAGAGATTAGATAGGCACAAAGGTCATAGGTCATCCCTCCAGCTGTCAGTCCCCAAAATATACTCCTCCATAGATAACAGATTAGAGCAATGAGTTCTGCTTCAATAGTAACAACAGGGTTCAACAAAACTTATAGGCTACCTAACAATGTCAACCCCTAAAACATACTCCTGCACTGATAACAGATCAGGATAGAGCAATGAGTTCTGCTTCAATAGTAACAACAAAACTTATAGGCTACCCGTAACCTAGACTTGCTACAAGCCTATAATATCTGGCTCTTTCACTGATCTGACCTCAGTTGATTTCACTCCAGGTTTAGTTCTGAATAAATCCTCAAGGGGGACACACTTGAGCTGCAGTCTCTATCACATTTTAGACTGAGCTCCTAGTATACCGCAGTGTCATCTATCCACAAGGAAGGACATCTAAATATGGCGTGGGAGGCAGGCTACCTGTAACCTAACAATTGCAGTCCAGCTAGCTAGGTCAGGATAAGCTAGCACTCAACTATCAGGTTCTAAGTCAGGATTTTACAAGTGCCTATCAAAGACAGCAATCACTATCCAGATTTAGCTGCTTCGCTACTGGATATCCAACATCTAATAAATATGCGAAAAAGGGCAATTTACACATATAAGGCCACTCCAATTTAATAACTTGTCTTACAAGCTTTTTTTGGAAAAAAAATCCTGTCAGACTCCAAAAAAAAAGAAAAAAAAGTCATCTTTGGTGTCTTACGGACGAAAGTGGTTTTGAAATTTTCTGTCAGACTCCAAAAAAAAAAAAAAAAAGTGCAAGTTTTAAGAATATTCTTTGTAATTGTGATTCAATCAACTACAGGAAGCTATCATTGCTGTAGTAGAGCCTCAGACTTAAGGAGGTATACCTCCCACCCTTCAGGTTACAGGGATTAATAGATTGATTGATTTTATTTAGTTGAGAATAGGCTGGTAGAAACATATCGCTACCAGTCCTAGTCGTCAGACTCTAAAAAAAAAATAATAATAAAAAAAGTCACATTTTTCAACTTTTTTTAAATTCCAAAATGGCTCATTTCCTACCTCCTGAGCACGTAAGACAAGTAAATAAATTGGAGTGGCCTAAGCCATTTATAAGATGATGGTTTGTTGGGAAAAGATTTGGCTATTACCCACAAAAAGAGTATTATAATCAGAAGTTCTTCATAGAATTTTTTTGAGTAAAAACTTATAGTAAACAAACAGCTTTTTGATTGCCCAAGAACAGGAGTGATGTATTGACATGAAAGAAACAGAACTGAAGGGTAAAACTAAAAACTCATGCTTTGATAAGGAAGTGAGTGAGGTATTGACAAGGGGAGGAGGTCATTTCATCAAATCATTCTGTAGTTAACTTGGCATGTAATAATAAGTGATGTTTTGACAAAGTGAGCTGACTCTTTTAAGCAATAACTCTTTCAGTAGGGATTGGAACATTTTGAATTACTGTAGAACACACATATGACGAGTGTCCCAAATGTAGCGAATTGGGGAGTTTTCGCATTGATCATAGCGTATCTTTATGCTAGCGACGGTAGCCGCTGCTGACAGCGCCAGTACAGTAAGAAAAAAGTACAGCGTTTTTATATATAGCGAAGCGGAACCACACGCTATGTAGGGCTGGGCTCGATAGGCACGACATCGATGGATCGGCAAAGTCGTAAGATCGATGTTCAACATGAGAGGACATCCATTGCCGAACTCGATACGGCCCCCCCCCCCTACCTCCATTGTTTTCCCTACCCCCAAAATACAAAAGAGCCTACCCTATTCTTTAAAAAGACTGCGGCGCTGAGCCGGCTACAGACGGCCGCCATTGAAACTGCACTACGATAGATACTATCGCACGCGGTAGTACTTGGAAAAGTGTGGAGAGGGCCACGCAATGTATTTTACATGGTGCTGGTCCGGCCCCCACCACACTTTTTTAAGCACTACCGCGCGCGACAGAATCGA
Source organism: Maea johnstoni (assembly GCA_963942565.1). Lineage (NCBI taxonomy): Eukaryota > Metazoa > Annelida > Polychaeta > Spionida > Magelonidae > Maea > Maea johnstoni. The sequence goes on along the minus strand of OZ012696.1, from coordinate 14,976,625 downwards.
ATCGAGAAAATCGACATCGAGAAAAATTAGGCAATTAATCGGATCGCAAAAAAATGGCTGATGAGCACAGCCCTAACGCTATGTACGCTATATATGTACATTGTGTGTTCTACAGTATCATGATATGATCCGATGTCAGTATTTCCTTAACAATACAATATTTCAACCAAATTTCTAACAGTACAATACTGTAGCCTGTAGCCTACTTCCTAAGATCTGTATTTATCAGCACAATAAGAATCTGAGTGCTTTAATGACAAGGTGAGTCAGTGGGCCAGGCCTATCACCACTTACACCCACTCACATACACCTTAACCTATCAACACTCAGAGCAGCCAAAAGAGGTCTGACGATTTTGGAAATTTTATACTTACAAAAGCATTTTATTGAAAACATTTGAAGGAGAAATGTTTATCAGAGGCCAAACAACTACTCTCCTTCAAATATTTTGTGAACTTACGCATCATTCAAAAAGTTATTTTCTAAAGTAAGAGAGAAGCAGACGGTACCTTCTAGAGAAACTCCGAGTGTTAATGGGTTAATCTACACGTGAGATACTGTTGTTGATAACAAAGAAAATACAGTACACTGAATTACAAGAATATTTAGCTTTATTTACAAATATAATACACAAACAACAAACGAATAAGTGCCCGTTTTGTGTATGGACAACATAAGAATAAGAGGTGACCTGCTTTTTAGTCACTCCATCAAAACTAATAAACTTGCTGTGTTTAAGAACGTAACCATGATTTACAAATCACCCAATGCATATACAGGGCATCCCCCAAAAAATGCAATCCTTCCCTTTTCCCAATACAGGTGAACTTGGATATGACAGACTTAATGGGACCAGGAAAATTGGTCCGTCATATGCAAAATCCGTCGTATACATATGACGAATACTTGATATGCATCGGACTGGGACCAAGCATATCGTCCGTCATATGCAAAAATCCGTCGTACAATGGTCCGTCATATCCAAGTTCACATGTATTTTTTCAAAACAGCTTAAGTAACATCTAAAATGACTTCATGGTTTAAATAGAAGGATATCTTAGAGATAACCTGTTGCAATGGTTGATGTTACTTAAGCTGTTTTGAAAATATATTGGGAAAAGGGGAGGATTGCATTTTTTGGGGGGATGCCCTGTATATTAATACATGTAGTAAATAATATTGCCGAACACCATTCCCCTTACGCCCACTCCCTGACACATTAATATCCAGTTTTCATTAAGTTCCTTTCAGATCTTGGAAAGTTTTGAAAATGACTGATATGTAACACAAATTCACAAATATAACACAAATTCAAAGAATATAAGAATATTTAAAATATGGTTTTGATACAGTACATCAACATTTCTTCTTTGAACATTTTTCCAAAAATGCTTTAACCCATTTACACTCAGAGCGGCAAAAAGAAGCCTGACGATTTTGGCAATATTTTACTAACAAAAGCATTTTCCTGAAAACATTCGAAGGAGAAATGTTGATCAGAAGCCAAACACCTACTCTCCTTCAAATATTTTGTGAACATTCGCTTTATTCCTAAGTTATTTTCAAAAGTATGAAAATAGCAGAAGAAACTTTCTAGAGGAACTGATAGTGAATCGATTAACCAGAAAGATATCAAAGTAGGGTGGACTTGTTTGTGCGCTTTTTTCGTTTATTACTAATGTCCTGATTGACATTTCTCCTTCAAATATTTTCCTATGCTTTTGTCAGAGAGATTTCATTATAATTATCAGGCTGCTTTTGGCTGCTGCAGGCATTGATATGTTAAATGAGAATTTTGTTTGTTTTAGAACATGAACTCCTGAATCTTCCTACTTCTTTAATAGGAGTGTGATCGGTATCCAAGGTTTGGAATCGGAATCGTTAAAAAAAAATTCCGATTCTTTCCGATTCCAATTCCGATAATCCTACTGACGTATATAGAGGGAAAAATCATAGCATTTAGGTTTAAAAGTGTATCAGATGCTACACTGTTTTAGCATTCCCATGCTAATAATTTCATTTTAAGGTAGTAGATTAGATTACCTGGCGCACTGAGCTACTGACTGGCGTTGTTTAGTTAATTTGTCATCTTATTCCATTGCAATAATATGACAAAGTAAGCGTCAATAAGTATCAATATTTTACCGATTTCGGAATCGGAATGATCGCTATGAAATTTTATAGTGATCTTTTCCATGGGATCGTCGATACCATCCGATTCCTTGGTATCGATTACACTCCTATTCTTTAAACCTGAGGCAACTTTTGTCCAAAGCACAAGGATGTAAAGATTTTTGAAAAACATCTAAACCCAGTCATGTTGGTATTCTTTGGAATGCTCTCGCTGAGTACTCTCAGATGAGTACCTATTTGCCAGGGTTTCAGTCATTTTTCAGGTTTTTTGCATTATTTTGTTTTGGCCAAAGTAGCCACCAGCAGCATAAGGGTTAACCTGATATACAGCAATATTTCCTCATCAAACAACGTAGAGGGATTGTTTTCTAATCAGGCTTCCAATAAGAATCATCACATCTTGCATCTTTTGAACTTGAACTTTTTGAAGAATCACACGTGCAAAAATATCAACATATTAACTCATTCACTCCGAAGAATACCTGAACATATTGCCTGACTACCTTTCTAAATATAGCATCATTAGGAAAATATTTTCAGGAGAATTTCAATAACATCACAGCCAAGAACATGCCTCTTAATATTTTCACAAAAACAACATTCTTTTATTCCTTCATCATTTTCTTAAGAATCATTTAATTGTTTGGATTGAATGCTTTTCAAGGAGTTATGAAAGGGTTAAGAAAAGAAAAGATAACACCAAGTACCATATAAATACTAATTGGTTGATAAACTGTAACCTTTGCTGATAATATCTAGAGGCAAGGAATCAGGGTAAATTCCCAAGTCCTAAGCATTCACTTAGTCATAATTATAGTCTAGTGTTTTTATCCCAATAACCCACTTATGCATGGAGATATCTTTGATCAATGTTGTCTGCTCTTCTGGAAATTTTACAAATAACTTTCCAAAATTAAACACACGTTTTTGTGAATTTATCACCTCAGGGCTCGACGCGAACAGTGGACCTATGGCCCCAGGCCAGTAAAAATTCCCCAAAACGGCTTCGGGCCAGTAAAAAAATACTTCAACTGGTCCTACAGGGCCAGTAAACATTTGGGGGTATTCTTATTAACAAGTAGATCACAAGAAGATCCCAAATGTTTTTTGAAATAAATGAAGATAAAATATGTATAAATAAATGTTGTCTGTGATTTTATGCAATGTTTTTCTTTTAATGTTAAAGAAAAAGTTTTGACAGGACTAATAGTCAGTAATAGATTGTCTGCGTTGCTGGTCCTACGGGCCAATACCATTTTGAGTTAACATTGAGGCCTGCACCTATTTCGTCTTTTTCACAGGCATTATAGTTAACAATGTTTTCCAAAGGGAATGTTTTCCCTTATCATTCCCTTATGATTTCCCCTCCCTTAAACCATCTCTTTATACCATAAGTAAACAATTTTTAATCCTCAGCCTTCAAAACCCTTTGTCTTAAAGAATCTGTCAATAAAACCTCGGTTGAAGTTAAAATCATAAATCTGCTTGTTTTTGCTTCCCTGACCTGAGTCTATGAAACCTCTTATTCACAAAGAATCTGGCAATGATATCATGTGGTTGAGATTCGATGATGTTAAACATGACCTCAAGTCCCGCCTTGTTTGGGGCATCCATGATCTTCTAATAGTATTTCAACATGGCACCCTTGGAATAGGCCTGGTTGCTTTATAAATGTATGCCAACTAAAATGATGCGACCATGTTATTCTGCCTGCTTCCCCTCCCCCTAGTCTATGAAACTTCTCATTCACTAAAAATCTGACGATGGCATCTTGGTTGAGATTCAAGGACGTAAAACAAGTCCTGTCTTAAGCAGGGTATCCATGACCGTCTACCCCTTGGTATGGGTCCAGTTGCTTTGTAAGTGTGTGGCAATTGGAATGCTATGACCGTGCTAATCTGTCTGTTTCCCCTCCCCTAGTCTGAGTCTCCGGAATCTCTCATTCTTGAAGAATCTTGCAATGACGTCCTGGTTGAGATTGAGGACGTTGGACATGACCTCTAGTCCCGCCTTATCTGGGGTATCCATGATCTTCTTATAGTACTCCAGCAAGACCTGGTTGCTTTATAAATGTTTGGCAGTGGGAATGATGCAAATTAATCTGCCTGCTTCCCCTCCCCTAGTCTCAGTCTCCGGAACCTTTCATTCTTGAAGAATCTTGCAATGACGTCCTGGTTGAGATTGAGGACGTTGGACATGACCTCTAGTCCCGCCTTATCTGGGGTATCCATGATCTTCTTGTAGTACTCCAGCATGACACCCTTGGCGTGGGCACTGATAACTGTCCGCTTGCGATGTGGGGGGTCCCTGCTCTCCTGGAATCAGGAATATTAATAAGCAAGGTCAGCCAAAGGGTGTACATGTGTAAAAAATAATGGGATGCTTTTTATTCACTTTGTTTGTACCATAGAAAGGGAACACCCAAACCACTAATTTGGGGTTGGGCATTTTTAAAATTTGTTATCAGTATCATTATAACTATAATTATAATAGTTATAATTATTATTATAATTATTATTATAACTATTACTATTATTATTATTATTATTGTTATCATCATCATCATTATTGTTATAATAATCATTGTTATTATCATTATTATATTATCATTATTATCATTATTATTATTATATTATTATTATTATCATTATTATATTATATCCGTAAGACACCAAGGGTGACTTTTTTTTTTTTTTTTTGGAGTCTGACAGGATTTTTTTCCCCCAAAAAGCTTGTAAGACAAGTAATTAAATTGGAGTGGCCTAATGGTAATTATAAAAGTAATGTTTAGGATAAAAGTAATGTAAATGATATAAGTAATGATAACTATAAAAGGATAATAATAATAATGATGATGATAATAATAATAATAATAATAATAATAATAATAATAATAATGATAATGATGATAATAATAATATTATTATTATCATCATTATCATTATTATTATTATTATTATTATTATTATTATTATTATTATTATTATTATCATCATCATTATTATTATTATCCTTTTATAGTTATCATTACTTATATCATTTACATTACTTTTATCCTAAACATTACTTTTATAATTACCATTAGGCCACTCCAATTTAATTACTTGTCTTACAAGCTTTTTTGGGGAAAAAAATCCTGTCAGACTCCAAAAAAAAAAAAAAAAGTCACCCTTGGTGTCTTACGGACAAAAGTGGTTTTGAAATTTTCTGTCAGACTAAAAAAAAAAAAAAAAAGTGCAAGTATTAAGAATATTCTTTGTAAGGGTGATTCAATCTACTACAGGAAGCTATCATTGCTGTAGTAGAGCCTCAGACTTGAGGAGGTATACCTCCCACCCTTCAGGTTACAGGGATTAATTGATTGATTGATTTTATTTAGTTGAGAATAGGCTGGTAGAAACATATCGCTACCTGAGTCCTAGTCGACAGACTCTAAAAAAAAATAATAAAAAAAAGTCACATTTTTCAACTTTTTTTTTTATTCCAAAATGGCTCATTTCCTACCTCCTGAGCTTGTAAGACAAGTAAATAAATTGGAGTGGCCTTATCGGATTATCATCATGATTATCATCATCATTATTACAGATACAGGATGCTCACCTCATAGTATTCCTTGCGTAGCCTCCTTTTGGCCCTCGTCTCCATCTTGTATTCCTTATATAGGCGTACCCTCTCGCTTTCTGACTTGGCCAGAAACTCTTGGATGACGACCAAGTTTTGGCGGGTTCCCTTATTCTCCTTGACCCCTTGATCCGATCTCCGTAAAATCTCCGAGAGCAGCCCTTGTGTGCGTGAGAAGGCCACCGCAGCGAAGACTTCCTGCGAGACACCCTGTTCGCGCATTTCATTCCTTATACGGTCGTAGATACTCTTATCCACGGGACAGCCATCGTCGTCATCTTCTTCATCATCCTCGGGTGATTTTTTCGTTTCCTCCGAGCTTTCGGCGATGGCGGACGTGTTCGACGTACTCTGGGTTGTTGCTTCGGTGGCGCCATCTATGACCAGCGGGTGGTCTGGAAGGGGAGAGGTGCAGCATCTTAGTACGAATTCTTCTCATTTTAACTATGGTGAATCCCATTTTACTTATTATCAATGCAGTACTTTTCAAGAATACTAGATTGCATAATTTTGCCATTTTTTTTTAATTTTGCCATTTTTTTTTCAAATTTTCAAAACTTACAGAAGTTGTTAATATTCGGAATGAAACTGGATCATCTCTTATTAATATTTTCAAATTATAAATAGCAAATCATATTTTTTTAAGAATAGAAAGAAAATCTATTGTTATGAATTTTTCAACATCGTGGGATCCACCTGGTGAGAAGAAGTGTAACTAAGTATGGTTAGATGTTGCACCTGACCGACCAATCAGAGATGAACCAGTGGAAATAATGCAACTCCAGCAAAAAAGCAGCCCATTGATTGATTCTACGCAAACTTTCTAGTATATACAGTATTACACACACAAACACAAATAATATGTTGCACATGGGCACTCAGCTGAGAGAACTTAGTGACATCCATCCAACAAATACTAACCTGACAGGGTTTAGATGGATTTCAAAAATCTTTGCATCATTGTGCTTTGGACGAAAATAGCCTAAGCATTGGAAGGGTTAAGTTGGCCATACCCTCTAAAGTGACCACATTTTGCCAGTCCCACAATACCTTTTTTCTATTAGTTTTATACTCAAGGGTTGGAACTCCTCTAAATTGACCTAACCACCTCTCTAAGTTGACCTGTTGTGGCTGATCTCAAAGGTGGTCACATTGGAGAGGTTTCACTGTACATACATCTCATCAAAAATGTCAGGCTGCTTTTGGCCTCTGTGAGCAATAATGGGTTGTTATTTTCACAAATTTTGTTACGCAGCTGTCACTTTCCTATATGGTAACTCGAGGCAATATGGAAACGCTATGGATAAGTGCTTAGACTATGAATACTTCCCACTGGTAATATAAATAAGGCCTGAAAAAGAAAATGTTTGTTTCCTGTAACTGTCTGAAAAGAAATAGGGTAGGTAGGTCGGTAAAAAAAATCTTTTGGATTATTTTTTGGGTCAAAAATGTGTGTTTTATGCATGTTTTACCTTGATTGAGAGTTGGGAGGGCAGAAAAAAATTTAGGGTAGGGATTTTTTTGAATAAAAACTGGTTAGGGTAGGGTTACAGGAAACAAACAACTTTTTTATGCCTTAAGTAACATAAAGACGTCACTTTGCTCTGGTAACTTGAGGCACGGAAAGGTTAGGGATAATTGTTTAAACTTTTGAGTCCTCCCCACTGGTAACATAAACAATACTAACTCCTTGAGCAATATGAACCCAAAACACCCCATTCCCTGAACGCCTGTACCCCCAAAACCCCTATCCGTGAACCCCAAAACTGGCACACTTCCAAGTCATAATGCTACGCATGGTCAGCCTGGGATAAAGCCAACACATGAACATTCTATAAGTTCATGATGCATATCCGACATGTTCTGTCATGGGAATATGATGTCAACAGATGCACTAACTACGCACTTCAAGTATGGATTAACCCATTGCCATCCGGAATACTGTAGAATAGGAAATAAATCCGAGTGCAGGGCACGACATTAACTTTTGCTGTTACTAATGCCCAGTAGGGCAAGTGAGATTCAGCTATCACTTGCCCTACTCCAACCTTCACCTGCTCTTGAAAAAAGCATGTTTTTTAGAACAAGCTTGGATGACATACCTCAAAACTTGCACACACTCTCAAATGTAATCCAGAAATATATACAGCATATACTTGCCCAGTGGAGCAAGCAACTTGAAGCAAGATACAGTTTTCACTTGCCCTTAAGCTATAATTTCTACTTGCCCAGGACAACGGGGCAAGCACCAATGCCGAGCCCTGCGGTGGTCTATTTTGCCGAACTTTTCCGAGTGGGGTCAGTTTGGTTTATACTAGTAAGGCTTAAAAAAAGAAATTGTTTGTTTCCTGTAACGGTCTGAGAAAAAATAGGGTAGGTAGGTCGGAAAAAACTTTTTTTTTATTATTTTTTTGGTCAAAAATGTGTGTTTTACGCATGTTTTACGTTGATTGGGAGTTGGGAGGGCAGAAAAATTCTTAGGGTAGGGATTTTTTTGAATAAAAACTGGTTAGGGTAGGGTTACAGGAAACAAACAACTTTTTTTAAGGCCTAATGAAAGTTGGATGCATCATTCCAGTGATTAAAATATTAACCTTTAATATTGGCTATTTGGTGAGAAAAAAATCTTGACAAAAAACCAAAATCACAAATTTGGTTAATTTGCAGCTCAGATTATTTACCCATTCTACAGTGCACAAATAGTCTGACAAATTGAAACAAAAATCTTCCAATACAAATGAGTGGATAACTGATGGTGAATTGTCAAATCCAACAATCTTGAATAACAACTTTCAATCAAATATTTCTCAAATTACTGTTTCTTTATTGAGATATTTACATGTGTCAAACCATGTGTATGCTACAGATGTGAATGGGTTAAGAGTTACTATAGAAATTGTCATAGATCTGTATCATAGATACATTTGACAATTATTTGGGAATTGACATTAAATTGAAAGGGAGTTGTTGATAACATGAGAATGTTCTCTTTAACATTTCTCCTTCAAATAGTTTTCCACCTCATTGTAATTCTCATGACACTGCTTAGGATATGATGCCTATATAAGTTCATTAAGGAATTATATATCTATGGCTGTAATCTGAGTGAATTGTTGTCTCCCTAGAAAAATAGGACTGTCAAAAAAAGGAATCCATAAGAATTCATAATTGCCAATTTTTGGGCACCAAGTTTCTGAATCCTAGCTAAGACACGGCTACCACTAGAAGTGTGGCCAGCTTGGGATATCACAGGGATAGACTGAGTGACTTTGATAGACAGACCAGCATGCCTTCAAGCTATGTGTCAATCATAAATCAGAGAAGGGGATTACAGCAAAAATTCACTCCTAGTAATTTGGGGCCCTGCCATGGTGGTATAGAACGCTGATACCTAATTGGATGATTTTGGTCATTTCCATCAACTTTCTTCAGAGAAAGAGTTCTACTTCTAAAGGCTTGAAATGAAAACCTTCAAGTGATGACATTTACAAATATATGTACATATTTTTCTAAATTTTCTTGGGGGAGCGTCATGTCCCCTAACCTCCCTAGCTGGGACAGTGTGCCTCTTGTACGCTATTAGGCCTAAAAAAAGAAATTGTTTGTTTCCTGTAGCAGTCCGAAAAAAAATAGGGTAGGTAGGTTGGTAAAAAAAATCTTTGCACTACTTTTTTGGTCAATAATGTGTGTTTTATGCATGTTTTACATTGATTGGGAATTGGGAGGGTGGAAAAAAACTTTAGGCTAGGGATTTTTTTGAATAAAAACTTGTTAGGGTAGGGTTACAGGAAACAAACAACTTGTTTTAGGCCTTACCAGGGCAGGGGTTCATATGCTCCTCTTTAATATGGAATTGTATGTACACAAAACTGGTATACCAGATTTCAATAGAATTTTCCCCAAAATGAATTGTATAAATGGTTTTGCGTCATTTTGTAATGGCCAAATTAGCCACCAGCGGCATACGGGTTAATTTCAAATCCCCCGCAGTCAATATTTTGCTCCTGTGTGAAAGTGTGATGAAGCTCAGTCATGTGCCTATTGTGTGATTCATGACCACAATAGAGCAGAACAGATGTTCACAATACATTAATATATATGCGCTGGGCCTGCCAGCAACTATAAGCTGTACCCTTTTTTACAGCTTACCTATAACGGAACTATCTATGTATAGATAAATATGTACATATGTATGTGTACATGTGGCCTTTGTTACAGATATGATATGTGTAGCAGTCATGTGCCTACTGTATGGAAGTGATTCATGACCAGGTGCGACCGTGGGAGGCATGGTCTTAGCCAACAGGGCGTCTGGGTGCCTTTTTGGACACCCAAACCCTTAAAAAGAACCTCTCAGGACACCAATTTTTTAGTGTGGAATTTCTAAAAATCTCAATCTCAAGTTTAAAATTGAATTTTTTCATCTCCTTATAAATCCCATGACATTGTTTATTGATATCATGCCTTATTTTGATGAATTTATGTATGTTTATGGTTGAAATATGAGTATAATGTGATCCCCCTTAAAAATTTGGACACCCAAAAATTTTAAAACTGCCAATTTTAGGCACCCAGTTTCTTAATCCTGGCTAAGTCACTGGTGGGAGGGTAATACATATTCACAAAACATGTATACAGTCACACAGTCTTAGCCAGCAGGAAAGTCATTTGGGTACGCTAACCCTCAAAAATCCCCCCTTAGGACACCCAAATCTTTTTGTGAGTTATTTCATGAAATGTCATTTTCAAGCATAATATTGAATATCTTTTCATCCCGTGAAAAATAGCACACCCAAAGATGATTACAATCTTGCCAATATTTGGGGCACTCAGTTTCGAAAATTCGAGATCCTGGCTAAACCCTGGTTACAGATATGTGTGTGTTGCACAGTCATGTGCCTACTGTATGGCAGTGATTCATGAATATGTGGGACAGTAATATGTAGATATTCACAATAAGCATACCCATGTAGCTGGTTGTACTGGTGCAGTTTCATAGCACTGGGATTCAAGGATATTGATATCCTGGCTACAGCCTAAGGCCTAATTGTAACCCTTGCCCTACCCTAAAAAGTTTTTACCCAAAAATAATCCCTACCCTTACGTTTTTTTCTGTCCTTCCAACTCCCAACCATAATAAAACATGCATAATACACACATTTTTTAACAAAAAAATAATTGAAAAAATATTTCTTACTGACCTACCTACCCTATTTTTTTTATTGGACTGTTTATACAGGATTTTTTTCTATGCCTATTAATCAAGGGTCTTAGCCAGGTGTTAAAAACTAGGTGCCCAAAATTGCCATAAGTTTGTAAAACATTGGGAATCCTATTTTTCAAGGGAGACAACAATATCCTCAGATTACAATGATACGTTTATTCTTATTCAGGTCAGTGTAAAGCTAAACACAGTTGTAGCTTTCATGGTCAACTGGCACTTCACAAAGCATCTTATACATTTAAACTTCATATGACCTTTTCATAAACATTAATTCATGGCTATAAATAATAATTGTCTTAACCCATTCATGGCCAGAGCTTCCATTACAAAATGTTCTTGAAAAGTGAGACAATTTAGGCCTAAAATAAAAGTTGTTTGGTTCATATTACATCCTAAAAACATAGAGGTAGGGTAAGTAGGTATTTTTCTTTTTTAGTTATTCTTTAACTCACAGGATTTCCTGGAGTTGGATGGCTTAGATAAAAGGTTGCCTTGCGGTAATTGTCTTTATATGCAGTAATTGTACTTCTGTTCATCCAGAAATTGATAATAATGGTTTGAGAATTGATATTTAGGACAACAAGGCTTCCGTTGGTGGCCCTATTGATTTGGTTAACCTGTCTCTGAATTTAGTTACTGATTTTGTGTTGGAACAGATCATTTTTCAGTAGGATTGGCAAAAAAAACTTTAGGGTAGGGGACAAAAACTAGGTAGGGTAGGGTAATAGGAACCAAACATCGTTATTTAGGCCATATAGATAAATGCTTTCAGAAAGTATGTAACTGGCAACGCTGGCAATATTCAGCTCATCTAAGTGTCGATTTTCATTTGTTCCATATTTTGATATGTACATTGATATGTGTATTGACGAGTGAAAGCAGGGTGTATTGTTTGAGGAGAGATATCGATATATTGATATGGACCATATCAATGACGCCCCTACATCACAGGAGTTGGTGAGTCAATGATATCTCTATTCTCTAGATGATACAGGCTTTCTATGAAATATTAATGAAAATACTTATATGGCGGTGCCATCAGCTCTTTCGATCATAATAAACTGTAGATGATGAGTGATACATACATTATTGATGAAAATACTTATATGGTGATTTTTTTTTTTTGATTGCTACTAAGATGAGTTGAGCTCTATGACTTACACTTGGACACTCCATGTTTTGATAAGTCAAGCATCAAGAATATGGTTGGTCTGAACGTCATCCCAAAGCCCTGCTGGCTACAACCCAGTTCCAGAGGATAAACAAGTGATTATAAATCCATAAGCTGCCTAAGAATTCTTCTACCATTCACATAGCTAACCTACATGTTTGGTCATGATCACATAACACTTCAAATGTGTGACAGGACATGACCATAGCACATGGTTAATTAGCAGATAATTGCTTTCTCACAGTTGGACAGTAATTATTTGCCCCATCTCTCTCTCTCTCTCTCTCTCTCTCTCTCTCTCTCTCTCTCTCTCTCTCTCTCTCTCTCTCTCTCTCCCTCTCCCTCTCTCTCTCTCTCTCTCTCTCTCTCTCTCTCACTTTCTCTCTCACTCACACGAGTTCTCTCTCTCTCTCACTCTCTCTGTCTTGTTATCTCTCTCTCTCTCTCTCTCACTCACTCACACAAGTTCTCTCTCTCTCCCTCCCTCCCCCTTCTCTCTCTCCCTCCCCCTTCTCTCTCTCCCTCCCCATTCTCTCTCTCCCTCTCTCTCTCTCTCTCTCTCTCTCTCTCTCTCTCTCTCTCTCTCTCTCTCTCTCTCTCTCTCTCTCTCTCTCTCTCTCTCTCTCTCTCTCTCTCTCATGGTCTTAGCCGATATTTGGAAACAGGGTGTCCAAATAGAGGTTTCATAGACTTTTGCGTGTCCAAAGTGTGGTACGAAGTACATACTACTTATATTTAATAAACCCTATATATTTACAGATTTTTCTTTTTTTAGGCCAGTAACTGCTTTGTGTGTCTTATAAAAGTGACACTACAGCTTCTACATTTTCTATCTTCTAAGAGAAGTCATCATCAGCAAATTCTGACATAAACTTTTGGGTGTCCAAACTGTCAAAAAACAGTGTTCTGGGTGTCCAAATGACACGCTGGACACACTAGGCGCCTAAGCCCCTGCTCTCTCTCTCTCTCCCAATCCCTCTTACTCTCTCACTCATCCTCCGATAAATACCTTAGCCATGGGGTGAGCATCAGATATCAACAACACATCATATGATCAGACTTATTCTAATTTCACCCCAACCAAATATCTATACCTTAATCATAAAATCACAGACAAAATGTTTTACCGGTATCTATCTTATCATACAATTCACTCTTATCACCTCAACATCAAAACCTTGACAAAGAATCACACTCTAGGATTCAGACCTGATATTTGTTGTAGTATGCATAAGATAAATCCAGGAATCACTTTAAATTTAACAAAACATACATTTTTGCTTGAAGATATTATGCTTCCAATTTGTTTATTGTCCATCTCAAATTTGCTATCCACCTCAATACAGGTTTGCACCAAATAGCATTTGGCATCTAAAGTGGTGAACACTACATGCACATCAAAACACAAAAAGGTTTTAACAGGAAATTTCTCAGAACAATAACATCCTTTTCAGCAAACATTTGAAACGTCCACCTGACCTGAAATCCTAAGATATTAACTTCCCTATAGATCTATGTGTTTTCAAAACCTCAAAGATTCTGATTTTCTGAATAAATTTCAATCATATTACAGGTCTGAACATCAACAATTTCCTTGATACATGTAAATTCTGATTCCTTCATCTAAAATAAAATTGTCACTACTATAGGAACACCAAAAATTCTGAAATAAATACCAAATCCTACCTCTTTGAACCATATAATACGTCTACCATTTATTACGGGCATTCAAACCTGAAAACTTTCAAAATTATTTCCAAATCCTTCTCGGCCATATCACAATCAGGTGTACCACATTCAATTTCGCACTGTTACGGATAGATAAAAAATTTAGAAGGATTCAAAAATAACAGCCTCTAATGCATCTGAAAAGATCTCATGGAGATCTTTCTGCTCACACAAAAATCATGAGAATCGGTCAAAAAATGGTGGAGATATGCCCTTTTATCAACCAAAAAATGGCAAAAAAAGGGCGTTACGGCTGCTCACTTTGATTTTGCTGTTCTTTCAAGTGGATATAAAATTACCTGTGCTTGACATTACAAAGAATTATAAGTTACATTGTGTAGGCACATATATGAGATGGAATTAAAATGGCGTTGCAAGAAAAAAATGTATGATAAAATTTCAGATTTTCCACATGTACAAAATATGTCAACTGTTACGGATTTTGAGGTTTTTAAACTTTTTAACCATAACTTCTTAGGAATATCTTAAAGATAATAGGAAAAGGCATCCTAAAGGATAAAAGAAGATTTTTGAGACCCTAATCACACATACTTGCAATATATCTTTTAAAATTTTGGGATACAATAGAAATTAGCTTGAAAAAATGTGCTTATTGTAAGCCATAATTTCACGAAAAATTTGTAGTGTACGTACCCCCCATGAGCCCCCCTAGTTAAAACAGGTAAAGACTGACTGAATAAAGGCAACTACAATGTTACTGTATAAAGGGCCTTGGGAGGTACTTGGAACAATAACATATATGACAACAACTTCTAGCTTCTCTGGAATCTATCAATGTAAAGAGCATTGTAGAGTACGTACCCCCCTGTAGAGTACGTACCCCCCTAGGTAGATTTGCTTTGTATCAAAGCATATCTTCTTTTTCTAGGGCCAGGTGAATAGCCCCTTTGTATCAATCAAAAAGCTAAATTTTAACCTGCATATTCAACTATAAATGAGAACTCTTAACCTTCAGTTTTGGTCTTTAAATGCCTAACATCCCAAATTTCCATCATTTGATCTGGGAATTTATTAAGCAATACTTCTGTGGTGTAATTATCTGCTAATGTCCAATGCTTTTTAGAGACAATACCTTCAAATATGTACCTTTTTAAATGGAAGGTACAGTAATGAGGGAGTTGCATCCTCATTACATGATCCAAAACATAAGTGTTCACAGAGGGGTACGTACTCTACAACTTAATGTCAATCGAGTGATATAGGCCAATTTTCAAGTGCAAAGCTGTATTAAGCTCCATTTCTTAAAGTATCAAAAGGCCTGAGAATATTTCTAAATGTGGAAACTCATCTAGCCTGTATTGGGCAAACTGCTGAGCATCAACTGCGCAAAAGATGCTTTTAAAAGCTGTCATTTTGCATTTGAGGGGTTTTATGCAAATAAGCTTGTTACTTCTGTTCATCTTATATATAGTTTGAAATGTGAAAGAACATTTGAATATGTGCACTATTGTTTCATGCTTCAACTATATTCAACTACATTTGATTGAAAATATATGTATTTCATTTCTAAAATGTTTTCTATATTTGTAGAGTACGTACCCCTTTGCCTTGCCACTGGCCACTATGTGTACAATTTTCAATTACCTAAGTACTAGACAGCCTGAAATGTGATAAAATCATCCACATGTTCCTGACTAGTAATAAGTGAACTATGGGCAATAATAATGCCATCTGCTATGAAAATTACCACTATGTCATGTTTCACATATATTTTGGTTTTGGCAAAAAGAGACTTTTGCTTAAAACAAGAAGAGTAACATAAGTATGACTGTGCCATTATTAATGAACATATGTGGTCAATTACTTTTTAAAGTAATATCTTACAATTACAATTACTTTGGATAGGCCCTATTAATATTACAATTACTTTTGAAAATCACCATCACTATTACAAATACTATTTCCTTTGAAAAGAAATTATGACAATAACTTATTACTTTTCCAACCGTAGGTGAGTGTGGCACAATGTCAAATTGACATAACTCACTTTTTATTCATTCTAAGTATATCTAAGAACAGCTGTTTCATACTTCCTAATTTATGGTTAAAATTGTGTAGTTATATGTATGCAAGAAATAAAAAAGCAGTTACCTACCCGGGAAAGGGGACTTAGCTTTATTTTTATAATCTTAAGAAAAATAACTGACCCTAGTGATGATTAATAGTTTGTCTACCATAGCAAAGTATATGCAAGGTGGACACTGATCTGTTTAAATACATTGTAGACAAGAAATTATGTTCAATTACACAGAGGTTCATCTTAATATTATGGAGGGTTCATCTGAATATAAGGTGCTGCTTAATGAAGACAAACAGGGGTGTCCTAGTATTTAAGTCCTCATGCAAAGACCAATGAACACATCCATATAGGTAATGCAGTATAGAACATATGTACAGAAGAACCTTGGGTGTTTGATCGCCTTCAATTTGGAAAATGTCCCAGCTATGGAGGTCTGCTATGCAATTAAGAAATAGAAAGTACATGTATCATAAGGTGGGCTTCCCGAAAACTTAAAACCCACAGAGGTGTTTAGATGTAAGTGTTATTGAAAAGTAACAAACCTGCAATACTCTATACAGTATAATCTGTGTAAGTTGATCGCTAATGCATAATGGTGTTCTACTAATGGATGTCCTATATATTAGAATAAGTTTTTGATATTCAAACATATCTGATAAACAACTAGCTTGCCCATCCCAAAAGCCTTTCAATTTGGAATCATTCAGTTCAGGCTATAATGCTCAAAATCCTCTTGTACATATATGGACAGGTGAGGATTGACAGTATCTGTAGCTACAGGAAGTTACAATTGCAATTCAAATCACCTGGACCTATATCATTTGTGGAAATGATGGTACCCCTAAGTCTTGAAGTACCAGTTTGAACTGAAAGTCCACCTATGATCACTCCTATTTTAAAGTGAATTTTTTCACATAGTCAGAAATAAGCTGGAATCTATGTTGAGCAAGTTCTATTGGGAAATCAATGTTTGTAGGAGACCATGCAATCTAGTCATTATCGTGTTAAATGACACAATCTGATAAAGGGGTCATTCCAAAGTCACCATTTTGAAAACCTTGGAATGACCATGATTAGAGCAAAACTTCTAAACTGTTCCTATTGAGGTTTGATAATTTTCTTTAAAAGGTGAATATGAAGGCTATTAAACACCTAGCTTGCAGGTAGCCTTAAAAGTTTCAAGTAGAACCATTCTGTATATGATGAAATGGGTAGCAAAAGACCATCTACCTGATGATGCAAAACATTTAATAGAAAAATCATTGCTAAAAGCATAATTATATGCTATTAACTCAAAAGGCAAGGCATCTATACTCATCCTATGAGGAGAATTGAGAATAAGGATGGCAGCTTATCTCAGAGCCTTTTTCCTCATTATAAATTTAAATTCCTTCAAAATAAGTATTGCAAAATATTTATTATAGTTATTTTTGTTCCAAATATAATTCCCTTTTGTTCCATAGTAGTGCTGTATAGTACGTACCCCCTTTGCCTTGCCAGGCTACTATGTGTACAATGTTCAATTTTCTATGTACTAGACAGCCTGAAATGTGTTAAAATCATTCAAATGTCCCTGACTAGGAATAAGTGAACTATGGGCAATAGTAAGTTGCCACTTACTAAAAATTGCCACTAATTAATGTTTTACATATATTTTCGTTTTAACAAAGAGACTTATGCATCGAAATTTTCTTAAAGTTCATACTTAAAAGAAGAAAAAAATCACTAACATACTGGTATGTTGGTCATTATATGTAAATTAAACTTCCTTCAACATAAGTATTGCAGAATAGGTCATTTTTGTCCCAAATAGTATAGCCCTTCGTCCAGAAGACTGCTGTAGAGTACGTACCCCCCATGTGTGAGCTTACTAATGTCTGTGAAATTTGATTTTTTACTCATGTGACAGCCCGAAATTGTATCAGAAAGTTGCATAGTCCTGTAAGCTGCAGTCAGGGAACTGTTGATCATCAATACATGTATGTATTTGAAATATATACATTCTGTTGTGGTGTTGCTCACATTTATTTCGAGCAAAATTCCCTTTACCACCTGCTAATTTTGTACCAAGTCATTCACATCAGGTTTTTGTGTTTTATTTATTAATATCAATGTTCACCAACATCATCTATGCCAAAATAGAACCAAATACTCCATTTAAATCTGAGAAAAGACCAGTATTGCATAAATTTGGGGGTTTTCCCAAAAATTGAAGTTGTTTTAAATAACCATCCCTATCTTTTTTATAAAAAACAACTGTGCTCTTATACTTCAGGGAAATAAACCTGACACATAGGCCATTCATCTGTGATATGTGGCCAAGTTTAGTTCTGACTTTCATTTTTCACCAAAAGTGACACCCCTTTGGTACACCTGATTGTGATATGGGCGTTCTATAAATACTGAAAATGTTACTAATTAATGCAGAAACCTCAAAATTACAAAATAAACACCATATCCTACCTCTTTGAATGTGTCCCCATGTCGGAATTCCAACCTCAAAAATCTTTACACACCCCATAAAAACAAATTTAATAAAAAATGCATGTTTCTAATGTAGGAAAATTCCAAAATAAAGACCAAATCCTACCTCTAATCTATGCACATCCGATAAAAACAAATCTTCTAAAAATACATGTTACTTATATAGAAACCTCAAAAATTCCAAAATAAATACCAAATCCTACCTCTTTGAATGCGTCCATTTCCCATACATGTCGGGCATTCAACCCGCGGTGTCTTCCTCATTGTTTTACCGTCCTAATTAATCACTTGTGCGACATGTCTCTATCAGGGCTGTGGAGAGTATAGTGTCTGATTGACCCTGTGTATAGTAAGTGGTGGACGTGCGGACACCAGGTACTCCTAGCAGTGTTAGCCACAGGTCAATGATTCATACTCCTGTATTCGTCCACATGGAGCGTCAATCAATATGGAGCAGTGATACCATCAGCCAGCGCACACCACACCACACCACACGTGTCTGTGAGTGTGAGGGAGGGTTGAGAGAGTCAGTGTGCCACTAGGCTAGACTAGCAACAACAACGCCAGAGGGGGCCATCTCATCACTCAGCAGCTTAGACTAGCTACTAGTCCATGATTAGATGAATACTATCAAGTGGATAGGAAACCAGCTGGTCAACCTGAACAGGCTGGCTGCAGGGAAGCCCGAAAGTTGCTTTCTGCACATGTTAACGCGCAAGTTTCTCTATAATGTAAACGATACAATAAAGAGCCCTCATTGGTCTTTGTCTCCTAATGACATCATATTTAGGCCAGATTCGAGACCCCTGGCATAGCCAGACCTTCACATGCATTTAGTAATTGGTGTCTCACTTATAAACATAACCATTCTTTTATTCATCAAAGGTCTGAGATTTCATTAGATTATGCTAAAAGCTCTCTTATGGTCTCTATCATTTGCTAAAACCCTTCTAATTCTGTGGCTACTTTCGTCCAAAGCACAAGGACGCAAATATCTTTGAAAACCATCTAAACCCTGTCATGTTGGTATTCATCAGATAGCTCTCGCTGAGTACTCTCAGATGAGTACCCATTTGCCAGGGTTTTAATCATTTTTAAGGTTTTTTGCATCATTTTGTATTGGCCAAATTAGCCACCAGCAGCATAAGGGTTAATGTCTAGGTGTTAGATTCTGTGGCTGGTGCAGGGTTCGACATTCCCAGGGGCCCAAGGTCATATGCCCCTAGATTTTGCTGTGGGCCCCTAGATATTTCAGACTGGGGGCCCAAAATAGTATAGATCTATTATATCATTCTAGTTTTTTCCTCCCTCCCAACTCCCAATGAACGTAAAACATGCATAAAAGACCTATTTTTGACCAAAAAATAATCCAAAAAAAAATTACCTACCTACCTGCCCTATTTTTTTTTCAGGCTGTTACAGGACACAGACAATTTCTTTTTTAGGCCTTAGCCAGCAGGGTATCCGGGCGTCATTTGGACACCAAAACCCTCAAAAATCACCTCTCAGGACAACCCCAAAATTTGAGAGTAATTTTTGGATATATGTCATTTTGAAATATATAATTGTATCTTTTTAGAGTCCACTATAAATACCATGTTCTTGTAAAAGGATAGAATGTATCATTTCTAGTGTTCGGAATCGGTCACAATTTTCAAGATCGATCATCGGTCCATCTGAACGACCGATGACCGATGTTTTCCGTGTCGCCATTGCTGTTTACCTTAGCCATAAGGTACCGCGACACCTAGCGGTATCAACACACACTAGCGTAATTGCGTCATGCGCATTTGCACTATGGTGTGCCGATAACCACAACAACAATGGCTCCATCGTAACATCGCCCCAGCACGCTCAGAGAGGTGGATCTGGAGCGATCCAGCAGTGTTTCCTCTTTGGTGGGGCAATAAATAGGTAACTAAACTTTTTTTCTCAGATTTTCTGACAGGCAGGACTACCGAAAGTCCAGCTATTTCTTTGAATAGAATTTTTATCCATGTTCGTTTTTTTGTTCGAACATGTGTAATTGCGTTCGATCATCATAATCGGAGGCACAAACGAACGCTGTTCGGCTTGTTTGAACAATCGGACGAACACTAATCATTTTAATCAGTACATAAATATTCAAGGTTTTATTCTGAGTTTACTGTTGTCTCCCTTGATAAATAGGAAGGCCAAACATTTTACAGAAAAAATGCCATTTTTTGGGCACCCATATTCTATATATTGCTAAGATCTTGACAGGGATCAAAATAAACTAGCTCCTAATCTAAGAGTTCGTTAAATAATGCTGTGCACTGTTTTGTTCTCTATTATTATTATCATTATTATTATTATTATTATTATTATTATTATCATTATCATTATTATAATTATTATTATTATCATTATTATAATTATTATTAGCATCATTATTAATATCATTATCATTATTATTATTATTACTATGATCATTATTATCACTATTATCATCATCATCATTATTATCATTATCATCATCATTATTATAAGGCACTCATCCTGTGAAAACTTCTATCAGCCCCTGAACAGTAATGTTATTGAGATGCCCCCTAGCAGAGGTCACAGTAACTAGGTGAATGGCTGTGAGGTTGTCGACCTCCCACATTGAGATTATTCTTAGAATTAGCTTGGGTGTTAACACTTATTCAACATTACACAATGTTGACCAATCCCTTAAACAAACAAAGCAAGGAACTGCCAGGGTTTAAATGGAATTTTAAGCTAGCCACATGGAGTGAAGGTCCCTGGGGAGATTCTAGGCAATTATATGTATTTAAGGAAGTGAAAAGGAACAAAGAAAGCAGAGCATTACTATTATCATCATGGTAATGACTTTAAAGCAGGGTATTTTTAGAACATTCCCCAGATACAGAGGGGGTTTCCAGGAGGTCGGTGACCCCCAAACCCCACACATAAAGACTTTTGGCCTACTGTTACTGTTAGTAATTTAGTTCACACAATTGCTTGCCACAGGGGGGTTTGTTCTGACATACGTTTAACTTCCCTCAGTAGCAGAGGAGCCTTAAGTAGTAGCTTGTGTTTCTTGTAATTGATATATTGACTTAAAATAAAAATTACATTTACATTTTAGCATACCATAGTGCTTGATTGCCATCTATCCACATGGGAGGCAGGCTTTGTCATGAATGCACATACATATACAGCATGCTGTCACTAGGAGTGTAATCGATACCAAGGAATCGGAGGGTATCGATGATCCCATGGAAAAGATCGCTATAAAATCTCATAGCGATCATTCCTATTCCAGAATCGGTAAAATGTTGATACTAATTGACGCTTACTTTGTTATATTATTGCAATGCAATAAGACGACAAAGTGACTAGACAACGCCAGTCAGCAGCTCAGTGTGCCAGGTAATCTAATCTACTACCTTAAAATGAAATTATTAGCATGGGAATGTTAAAACAGTGTAGCATCGGATACACTTTTAAACCTAAATGCTATGATTCTTTCCTCTATATACGTCGGTAGGAATCGGAATCGGAATCGGAAAGAATCGGAATTATTTTTTACCGATTCCGATTCCAAACCTTGGATACCGATCACACTCCTAGCTGTCACAGGGGAATTTGTGACTTATCTCTTGGTCTTTAAGGCTCACCTATATACAGGTGTTCTGGTGGGGATAGGTGACATGAATAACTATAGTTTGAAATATGTATTCAAGTCCATAGCCTAAACAATCAGTATTTCCCTGTACATGACTGAAACTCCCAATCTCTGTCTCCCTGTCTGTCTGAATGCCCAATCTCTATCTCTGACTGTCTGATAATTCCATGTACAGATTAGTGTTGGAACGATCATCGTTTATAATCGATAATCAATCGTTTACCTCTCTGATTATGATTAATCGATTACAAAACTGGCAATCGATAATAATAGGAAAAGGTGACACCTAATGGCAAAATATAGAACTAAATGACAGACAAGTTGCCAGCTTTCTTGCTATGAAACTGAGCTCCAAAAACACTTCAAAACGAAGTTAAGGTAGGTGCTAATAGCAAGTAATTGTCATAGACTATCACTTAATATTAGGCTCTAGACCTCTAGTGCCCAATAACTGCAAAAGTGCGATGAACTGATTATGATCGATAATCGATCGGTTGGCTATATAACTGATTATCGATCATGAAATTGCAACCAATTCCCAACTCTAGTACAGGTATTTATATACAACCAAGCAAAGGATTGGTCAGTTGTAATTAACACATATTCATTAAGCTGGTGAGTGATCACCCTATCAGCTAAAACCTTGATAACAAAATAAACAAACATTTGATGAACTGTGTGTCTGATGCAAGGGGTTAAAGTAGTAACTAACTAGAAACAGGTATTTTCCCTATGATAATGCACATTAGAGCTGCACTCACCACTCACAAACTCGAGTGGCTCGAGCCCTGGGCCAAACTCGCCGAGCTCGAGCTGGAGTGTTCAAATCGTGAGCTCGTCTATGTTGGGAACACAAACGTAACACAGAGCACCTAACACACATTATTTACATACATAACTGCTTATCGCGGTCATGTCTTCTTTACAATCTCCAATGTATACATTCAAGCGGTGCTGAGTGTTATTCTGACCTTCGTACCTCGTCAGCACGTTTTAAAATTAAATAAACATGGCAATGTTAATAAATCTCCGCCAATAAATATCTATTTCTTAATAGCTGGGGTGGAAAATAATTATTCTTCTGGAAAATCGGTACGTCCGTGAGCTCATGAGCTCACGAGTCAAACGGGTGGTGAGCTCATGAGTTGATCTCCCTCCGTGAGTGCAGCTCTAATGTACATGTATGCAAACACACATATCTCCAATGTCATATCATTCAAGCAGGTTATCAACAGTGCCGCTTGAATAGGGTCTAGAAAAATAAATTGTTTGTTTCCTGTAACGGTCTGGAAAAAATAGGGTAGGTATGTTGGTGAAATTATTTTTTTTTATTTTTTTTTTTGGTCAAAATATGTGTTTTATGCATGTTTTACGTTGATTGGGAGTTGGGTGGCCAGAAAAAAACTTAAGGGTAGGGATTTATTTGAATAAAAACTTGTTAGGGTAGGGTTACAGGAAACAAACAACTTTTTCGTTAGGCCTAGACAAAGAGAACACACCCCCATGGCCACTTGCATTCACACCAAGTCAAATATATATCTCCAATATGGGATTGATTAGCCTGGTTCTCAGGCTGTGTTAGGTATAATGCCCCCACCACTATATATACTAAGTTAGTAGCTTTGATGTCTTTCTCAAACTATAGATGGAAGCACTGTTTTTATGAGTTGCGGTTGATAACACATATAGAGCTTGAGGATTTATTCAGAACTAATCCTGGAGTGAAATCCACTCAGGTTAGATCAGTGAAAGAGCCAAATATCACAGACTTGTAGCAAGTCTAGGGATTAATTTAACAATCAGGGTAGTTCAGAATAAAGGTCATTTCATATTATAACTGGTCAGGCCTGACATTAGACTGGCCTCCCTCTGTATGTGACAGCAGAGGTCTACTTTACCAGGGCTCAACATTGGTGCTTGCCCCCTTGCCCCCGGCAAGTAGAATTTGTAAATTATAGCTGAAGGGCAAGTGGAAACTGCATCTTGCTTGCCCCACTGGGCAAGTGCACTGTATATATTTCAGGTTTACTTTTGAGAATGTGTGCAAATTTTGTGGTCTGTCATCCAAGCTTGTCCTATAAAATATGCTGTCACATGCTAGCAGAGCCTAGCACCATGTTCTACATGGTTTTAAATGAAACATTAGGCGACCCTTAATTGATTTGTAGTTTCCCGGATCTTTCCCGGACCATTTTTGCAGAGTCAGTAGGGAGGTAAATAAAAATAAAATAAAAATCCTATTTTTTTATTTTTTTTCTGAACCCGAGCATTTATGAGTTGGGAAATAAAATAAGGCTATTAGGTCAAGTTAGATAACTAAAACATTCTTTGCAGTTTCAAACTTTTAAGTGTGAGGTTTTCATGTCATTTTTTTTAATTATTTAGAAGGCATTCTACTATCAAAGTATACATTTGTATAAATATATACATATAATATATATATATATATATATATATATATATATATATATATATATATATATATATATATATATATATATATATGTATATATATATATATATATATATGTATATATATATATATATATATTGACAACAACAAATCAGTTGCGGCGAGGTTTTTAACTGTTTTTTATGTCATCTTTTTTCTGTTACCAAGCACCAAATAGTCCACAATATAATCTAGGTGGCCATAGTGGTCAATTTAGTTTACACGTATTTCACCAGTGGAACAGAGGACACAGTTTGAGTATGACACCTAAACTAGATAGAGATAGGAGGAACAGGTGGTGCCATCTATCTATCACACCTGGTACTACAGTAACTGCACCACGCTGCTTGGTCAACACAGAAGGGAATGTCAACTCTTTTATTTAGGGACTTTGAGCCTAGTCTAGGGAATAGCCCATAGTCCACTAACTAAAGCTGGACTGTTGGGTGCACCTAATTAAGTCAGACAGGACTCCATAATGTTGGCGATCCCTATTCCCGAATAACCATTTCCATTAACAGCAGGGTTGGCAGTTTCTTACAAGGGGTGTTTTTTTCTGTGGAAAAAGGCGGTTTCTTCCGTCCTGGAAGAAATATGTTTCTTCCATATTGTGTATGATTCACATGTATGATTATGATGGCATATATATAAACTATTCTACCTCAGATCATTTTAATTGTTATAATTGCCTATTAATGTTATTTATAACCCATAGTTTTTTCAATCATATCATAGGACCCATTCTATGTTTCTTCCATTTCTTCCGGAAGAAACAAAAAAAAAATATGGAAGAAACTAGGTTTCTTCCGATGTCCTGGAAGAAATGTTTCTTCCGACGAAACCCAACCCTGATTCAACAGATAGAATACTTTTACCTCAATGTAATTCCCATGACACTGAATCAAGGACATTGTGCCTTTCCTTAATAGGTTAAAGTATATGTTTATGGTTATTACCTGTAATTCGTGTAGTCTCCCTTGAAAAATAGAAACCCTAAAAAGTTACATAATTATGACATCAAGTTTCTATACTGTGGCTAGCCTAAGACTATCCTTGGCCTTCTCTGACAGCCGTGTGGTCTAAGGCGCCGCCACTGACTGTACGCTGTCTCTTACCACTGCCTGAGTTTGAATCCTGGCCTAGGCATGTGAGAAAGTTGCCAGTGACTTGGGGTTCGGCAGTGGTTTTCCCCGGATACTCCGGTTTCTTCCACTGCTTACAACTGGCTCGTCACGAATTAGCCACAATTGGCATAATATGTGACGAAAAACAAAACAAAACAAATCCTGACTATTCTTCATTTTTCATGAATTTGTGTATCATCAGGGTGCAAAACATTATTTTCTGAGCGGGGCAAGCTGCCCCTAAAGTTGACTTGGCCCGCCGGCACTTCTACTGGCCCGCCACAAAATCATTCCTTGCACTTGCAACAGGGCAAGTGGTTATGTTGCACGCTGATCGTTCCTAAGTCATTGCATATGATATTTCATCAAGGGAATTCTAGGCATTAATGGGTTAAGGTAACACCAAACACTAAATGTTAGGCCTAAATGTTTCCTGTAACCCTACCCTAACAAGTTTTTATTCAAAAAAATCCCTACCCTAGAGTTTTTTCCGCCCTCCCAACCAGGGTCTTAGCCAGGATTTCCAAATGTCTGTCCAAAACAGCAATTCATAAATTTCTGCCCGTCCAGATTTAGCAATTAAGGCCTAAAAAAAAGTTGTTTGTTTCCTGTTACCCTACCATAACAAGTTTTTATTCAAAAAAATCCCTACCCTAAAGTTTTTATCGCCCATCAAACTCCCAATCAACGTTTAACATGCATAAAACACACATTTTTGACCAAAAAAATAATGCAAAAAAAATATATTTTACCGACCTACCTACCCTTTTTGTTTTCGGACCTTTACAGGAAACAAACAATTTATTTTTTTAGGCCTAATCAACTTCAAATCCTTGTACCAGCTACATCAACATGTAATAGCCTAGTGTGTTCAAAAAGAGTAATTTACACTTCAGCTATGTCCTAGAAGATGGTTTGTTAGGAAAATATTTGGTTATTACCTCCCAAAGTCAACATTGAAAAATCTTCATAGAATTTTTTTGCCTGTCCAAACAGACGATTTTTAGGAACTACCTGTCCAAAAGACAGGCAGGACAGGTCCTGGCTAAGTCCCTGCTCCCAACTCCCAATCAGCGTAAAACATGCATAAAACACACAATTTTGGCCAAAAAAATAAACAAAAAAAAAAAATGTTTAAAAATTAGCGACCTACCTACCCTATTTTTTTTTCGGTTCGGCCCATTACAGGAAACAAACAATTTCTTTTTTTAGGCCTAACAATCAGGGTCTTAGCCAGGATTTCAAAAATGCAATTTCAAAGATTATGCCTGTCCAGATTTAGCTAAATTTATCAACTTCAAATCCTTATATAACGACTTCATTTTAATAGCATATTGTGTTGAAAAGGGCAGTTTATACTTGAGCTATGTCCTAGTAGATGTTTAGTTGGTAAAGTACTTGGTTATTACCCCAAAAAATCCACAACTGATAATTCTTCTGACTTCATAGAAATTTTTGCCTGTCCAAAAATGAGGTTTTCCAGAAACTGCCTGTCCAGATGACAGGCATATCGGGTTCTGGCTAAGTCCCAGGGTACTATTAACAATAATAAAATAGCAATTAAGCTTACAAGGTCAAGGCAATGCAATGGGTTATGGTAGTTATCAAATCAGGGCAAATGCCATCAGCATCATATCAAAGTGTAATTTTGATGTCAAGGTCCCATGTACTGTATGATCACTTGATCAGGTAATTAATTAATCTGAGATATCATTATATCTATGAATGAATGATTTATTCAGACCTTGGTAATCTCTGTGTTATGATGAAACAGTCATACAACCACAACTGCGAACAACGATAGAGCTTACTTGCAATGATTCAGTATTTAAACTCCATGAAATTAAGCATAATGTCCATATACAATGCCATGGGAATTATATTGAGGTGAAAAAAATCCAATGATATGCTTGAAATTGACATTTAAAGAAATTCCTTACAAAGTATTTTGGGTGTCCTCAAGGGTGATTTATGAGGGTTTGTGTGTCCAAATGACACCCAGACGCCCTGCTGGCTAAGACTATGGTACCTACAGAGTCTTAACTTACATGGTGGTGGGTGTCATTTGAACACCAAAACCTCAAAAATCACAACAGGACACACATTTTTTTGTAAGTTTTTGAAAATGCCAATTTCCAGCAAATAAGTGAATATTTTCATCTACCTGGAATTCACAGGCAATTACTTTAATATCTTTACACCATTCGTTAATAACTATTAGAAGTAAATACAAGTGCATACATGTATTATCAAATTTGATGTCTTAATACACCAATTGTAGTCTTCCTTAAATAAGAAAGGATTTCCCAAAATTTAAAAAAAATTCAAACTTTGGGTACTCAGTTTCTAAATACTGACTAAGTCTCTGTGGGTGATATCATTTGATCATTTCCACAAAAAAGGTTATTTGCCCGCCAGGCAAGTGAACTTAAAATGGAGCTGCAGTGTCAACATCATTATGGCTTGTTTATAGTGATGGGAATCGTTTGAAAAATTAGGATCGATTAATCGTTCAAATTCGCGAACGATTAATCGACTTTGAACGATTATTTCTTCACCAAATCGTCTGATGTTTCCTAACACCAGAACTGCACAGTTCTGCTGTTAGGAAACATCAGGAAGAAGTTCAAGAGTCAAGAATGGTGCAGAAGATATGAGCGGTTTAGTTTAACTTTGTTGTTTGACTGTTTTGTTGTGTTTGTGTGTGGCCATGTGCCGCACATGGCCACACAGAAGTGGACAAGCAATAATCGTGAAAAATCGATTGTCCATTTCGTTGGTCGATTGATCGGAATTTCGGCCCAGTCCAACCGATTGCTCGACTTGGCAATTGATCGTTACAACACTACTTGTTTACCTCAAAGTTCACAACTAACATTTTGCTATCTAGACATAAAAAATAGATTATCATTTTCGACATTTTGTTATCTAGACATAATAAATAGATTATCACTTGTAACCAAAACTTAGATGGAACAATAAATGATAAGTATTCACCAAATGGCAATAAAAATATACTGAGAAAGTGCAAACACAAAAACACTGGCAGTGAGATTTATTGCCTGACTTTGATTACATGATCAGCCCCAAGATAATCTCCAGTAAATTGTTATAATTGTTTTAAGATACATACAATTAATAGTCAGTCAAGTGCATAACAGTTATATACTGTCAACAGCTAATTTCTACCCCATACTAACTCTGAAATTAATGTTGAAAGATCATAACGAGATCATATTGACATGCAACTGTTGACATGATTTATTATTTTATCTAATCCATCATGTACTGAGTTTCTTTAAGAATAAGGGTAAACTGTCAGAACAGTCAGATTATAATTAGATTGGTACATAGCTCTATTAATATTCTTAAGTTAATTGCTTTGTGCCTCAACCGCTCAGTCAACTTAAACCCATAAGGAACAGTGCCAAGAAACGGTATGTAGAATAAATTCATTTATTATATACGTGAAGTTTTCTATTTGTGTTTATGGAAAATCATGTAATTTTTGTGGAAATTTTCTAACATTCCTTCCCACTTCAGGGCACTTGAGTCTTGAAAATTCCTTTATCTGAAGTTAACCAAATCTATCAAGTCAAGTGCATTGTCTTTATCACAACTGACCGACCCCTTGACAATGGTCAAGTGCACTTTGATAAGTAGGTAAACCTATAGGTTGGCTGGTCCCAATTGCAATGAAGTACAGTGTTGAGACAACTTCGACTTGACAAGTCATGCGAAACAAAACGTACCTCTTCTTATTCTTCCATGTCCCTTGCAAGTTGGGCACTCGACAGTCCTTATAAGTTCTTCGTAGACGATCTGTTCGGGGATACCCATGTTTGCCACGTTCTCCAAGGCCATGCCACCTCAAAATATAGTTAAACCGGTCAGCACTTTTTGAGTTCAGTCACAGGTATCTGCTCCAGGAGACTTGAGCTCAAGTCATGAAGTAGGGCCTGTAGGGGTGTTGTGGGCCCAGAAATCCTCCCCAAAGCGCTAAGAAACCCTGGAAAACAAAGAATAAAGCAATTGGTAAAACCTAGTAGTCTCTATATATATAATAGGATCAGGTGTGCAGGTAAACAATTCACAGCTACTCGGCCGTAAGGGAGAGTCTGTTACAAAGCTACTCCTCATTGTTCAGCAAAACCTGAAAGAAACAAAACGACTACACCAAACAGGTCTTGACTTACCTTTTAAACATCCACCCACCTCCCAGACTAATCCGCGGCCGTTTTTGCAACTTTAATGGAACTTAAACTTCTAAAGTGGTGATTCTCACCACAAACACGGCCTCCATGTTAAACTAAAGGCAGTGAATGCTCTCGAGAGATCTCATTGGCTGATTCTGGGTGGAACGTCATTCCACCCAGAATCAGCCAATGAGATCTCTCGAGAGCATTCACTGCCTTTAGTTTAACATGGAGGCCGTGTTTGTGGTGAGAATCACCACTTTAGAAGTTTAAGTTCCATTAAAGTTGCAAAAACGGCCGCGGATTAGTCTGGGAGGTGGGTGTATGTTTAAAAGGTAAGTCAAGACCTGTTTGGTGTAGTCGTTTTGTTTCTTTCAGGTTTTGCTGAACAATGAGGAGTAGCTTTGTAACAGACTCTCCCTTACGGCCGAGTAGCTGTGAATTGTTTACCTGCACACCTGATCCTATTATATATATAGAGACTACTAGGTTTTACCAATTGCTTTATTCTTTGTTTTCCAGGGTTTCTTAGCGCTTTGGGGAGGATTTCTGGGCCCACAACCCCCCTACAGGCCCTACTTCATGACTTGAGCTCAAGTCTCCTGGAGCAGATACCTGTGGTTCAGTCCATTTTAACGAGGTTATCAACGAGTCGCTTCGGTGCGATATTTTTTATTTGAGTCACGTGAATATTACGGTTGTCGTAAACTGCCGTAAAGTAGTAGGGAGTTCATTCAAGCAAAAGCAAAAGAAGGCATTTCACAATACAAAGATTTGATTGGTTGATGTATTCAGCATGTGATCTACTTTATCCAATCCAATAGGCAGAGAAGGAAGGGTATGGATGGAAGAATAGTAAATACGTTTGCTTGTTGAATACCATCAAAACAGTGTTTTGGCACTGGTATGTGCATCAGAGCCAAATTATAGTGTCCCATTTGCTAGTCCATGGGCAACGATGCAAGTAATTTGAAGCACCACACCTTTGAAATGGACCGGCGTGACTTTGAGAACCCTTTTCCCGATTATGATAAATCAAAGCAATTGTTAAATGCAGACAAAAGCAAGGTGAGATCAGTGACAGTATGTGTACAGTGAGTACTATAGTGTTGTCATCTGTTAGAGCTGGGAAAGGTAGTGGAGTAGGCTTGAGTTTGAGGGTTTTCCTTTTTTTGTGCTGGGTTTATTAGTGTACAAGCTTGACAAGTTTCCCGAGCACTTGCTTACGTTTTTTTTTTAATTTTCATGTTTGTAGGCCTATATATATATGTACATGTATATATATATATATATATATATATATATATATATATATATATATATATATATATATATATATATATATATATATATATATATATATACATATATATATATATATATATATATATATATATATATATATATATATATATATTATATAATATATATATGTATATATATATATATATTTATATATATATGTATTGGTTATTTTTTAGATTTTTGTAGGCACTGAAAGAAAGATGGTGATGTCGAGAAAGGAAAAAGATGAAAAATTTCATTTGGAGCTGGGAGTATGAAGACAGGGAGTGGGCACTGTGCATGCATCATCAAATTTCGCTGCCTCCCACTATGAGTCATAGATAACCTGTGTACCCGGCCCAGGCTGGCTGCCTGCTGACCTCATCTCCTTGGCAACCTATCTGACCTAGATAGAGGCAGCGAAAAGAGATAAGGCTCTGGATTGCCAACTCCCTGTCTACTACCCTCAGCCTCTTTCTGAAAAAAATCACGTGACCAATACTTCCCCAGGCTACACTGCGTAACCCGAGGCGCAGATGGCCTAGGTGCTAGCATGCAGTGCCTATGGGGTTGCGGATCAAGGTTATGTATTTCTCTGATTTGGAGTGATGGTGCCCGGCTACCTTAGATAAATAAAACAAGTGGATATGAAACAAGCCGGTCAACCTGAACAGGCTAGCCTCAACCAATAGCCCAAAAGTTGTGCTCTGCGCATGCTCAGATGATGCTGCTGCACAGGTTTCTCTGTAATGTAAATGATACAAGAGCCCTGATTGGTTCTTGTTCCCTTGTGACCTCACGCTGATGCCAGATCAGAAACCCCTGTCGTGTCCAGCCCTTCACTATAGCACATACAGTAATTGGTCTCAATCGATCGCTATATATATATCCATTCTTTTCTTCATCTTAGCTACTGCCAAGAATAAATAGGCCTACCCTACTTAGCTGTGACCCAGCATGTATTGGTCAGTAATTTGCCTGTCTAAAAAGAGCTTCCTTTTTTAGGGAAACTACCTGTCGAAAAGACGGGCTGGATGGGTCCTGGCTGAATTAAATGCTAATATGTTTCCTTGCAGTCAGCAAAACCAAGTATTGAAAATTTTATCTTTCTCTACATAAAAAGTTGCCAGTGACATTGGGTTAAGCCAGTTTCCTGACACACCATGCACTTACAACTGGCTATAGTCATGGCTTAGCCTGACTGAATATGGCAGAAAAAAGTGACAAAGCAAAATACCAAATTGCACCCATTTTTTTGCAGATAAAGGACAACAATAGCTAGGCTATGCTCAAGTGTCTTAGCCAGGACTTAGGCTGGGTGCCCAAAATTGGCAATTGGAAAATATTTAGGCATCCCATATTGTAAGGTTAGCAAGACCACAATATACTCAGATTACAACCATGTACCTGTATTTACTTATTCAAGAATAAGGCATAATACCCTTAAACAAAGTCATGGGTTTATATTGAGGTGGAAAAACTTCAATTACATGAATATGCTTAAATTAGGCATTTTAAGAAATTACTCACAAAAATGGGTGTCCTAAGGGGTGATTTTTGTGGGTTTGGGTGTCCAAATGACGCCCAGACGCCCTGCTGGTTAAGACTCTGCTGAACTCTTACTGTTGTGTTTTTGCTTATTTTTCAGATAAATGATGAGTTTGACCAGCGCCTGCATGCGGAGATCGAGCGCCTCTTGAGGAAACTGGAGGAAGGACTGGAGGTGGAGCTTGATGAGCGAGACTACTCTGTATATACCGGCACCTCAGGTGAAGTATAAAGCAGGGTATTAGCCAGGATTGAGAAACTGCATGGGTGCCTAAAATTAGCAATTGTAAAATTTTTCAAGGAAGACTGCAATATACTCATATTTCAACTATTAACACTTATTGAAATCAAGCATAATTTCCATATTCAAAGCCATGGGAATTATTTTAATGTGAAAGGAATTCAATTTTATAAGTGAAATTGACATTTGATAAATTCCTCACAAAGATTTATGGGTGTCGTGAAGGATGATTTAACAGGTTTGGGTGTCCAAATGATGCCCAGACGCCCTACTTGCTAAGACTATCAGTGAATCCCTTCTTGAAAACATATGTATAGTAGTCCATTTGCTATCAGTGTCTCCTATTTGAATATCTTTCTTTGTGCAAATTTGCAGGTATTGCCCTTCTTCATTTTCTCATGTACACCAAGTTGGATCACGGCCAGAACCAGCGCTACCTGAAGTCAGCCCTGCAGTACATAAAGACCCCCCTCAAGCATCTGAAGGGGCGCAGAGAGAGCTTCCTGTGCGGGGACGCGGGCCCGCTAGCCATCGGTGCTGCCCTCTATAGCAAGCTCGGTCAACAAGACAAGTGTGCAGATTGTTTGAATAGGTAGGTCATCTGAGGTCTAGCTGAAAGGTCTGACTAGTTGTCTCACATATCTTTTTTTGCTATCTTAAAAAAATTACAATTAAAAAAATGATGATAATAGTAAGTAAATAAACAAAACTTTAGACAGGGCTTGACGGTCCCCAGAAGGACCAGGTAGGCTGGCGGGGCTACCTGAACCCAAAATCAGGTAGTCCTGCCACCATTTTAGGTAGCCCCACCACTTTTTTTCAATACCATTTTGTAGTGTTTTAGTGGGGAACTTCCCCAGGATTCAGGTAGTCCAACGAGACTACCTGAATCCAACTTAAAGTAGCCTGACAGGGCTGTTTTTAGAATTTAGATCCCCCGGGAGATGGGACTATGCTATTTGTTGAGCGCTGTAAGATAATCAATTTTTTCAATTTGTCAAAATAAGTATCACTTAAATGAAAATAATAACTGTAAGTATGAAATAAACAAAACAAAATATTAGTAATTTTTTTTAATTTGCCAAAGTAATTGTCAAGATAAGTATAAATCTTAGATAAAAATAGTGAATTGATGGTAAGCAAATAAACAAAAAAAATGAGTAAATTTGTGAATTTGCCAAAATAATTGTCAGCAACAAGACATCAAGTTATTTCCATCTCAGTGAAGGAATAAACGAGATATTATTATCATTATTATTATTTTTAGTGTGGGAACCAGATGGTTTATGACTATTGATGCGGTCTTCCATGTATACAAAGGTTTACTTGGGTGTACATCATAATATATCAAAGGTGGATTATATCCTTGTAATTGTGTTGTCACAAAATAAATCTACAATGTGGGCTTATGTGGCAATCAAGTTTTTTTTCGAATATGCTGAAAAAATATGTTGGCAATATCCATCGGACAACAGATAAAAATTAGTCCACCCTTAGTAAGGAACTACATAGGATAAGATAATTAGAACGAAATGGTACAGTATAGTATTTTTACTGTACTGTTAATGGTACTTTATTGCATTAGTACCATATAAATTTTGTTATGAATTTACAGTCATGTTTAGGATCCTGGACAATCCCAAATAAATGATACCCTCACAGCGATTAGTATTGTTAAGAGGACCTTTAAGGAATGAACTGGTATGATACAGTACTTTTTGAAACGGTACCGGTACCAGTACCAGCACTGATACCTCTTATTGGTGTCCAACCCTAACGATAATTAGTGCACGAAAAATAAAAGATATGCCAACTGACTGCTTTCTAGTTTTAACTGTTTTTGATAACTGTTCCAATGCTGAGGCTACGTTCATCCAAGGCACAAGAATGCAAAGATTAGAAAAAGAAAAC
This sequence comes from Maea johnstoni, assembly GCA_963942565.1. NCBI lineage: Eukaryota > Metazoa > Annelida > Polychaeta > Spionida > Magelonidae > Maea > Maea johnstoni. The sequence continues at coordinate 14,941,815 of OZ012696.1, read as the reverse complement.
ATCAACATTTTAGAAAAACATCCAGACCCTGTCATGTTGGTATTCGTTGGATAGCTCTTGCTAAGTACTCTCAGATGAGTACCTGTATGTCAGGTTTTCAATCATTTTCAGGTCTTTTGCATTATTTTGTATTGGCCAAATGAGCTACCGGCAGCATAAGGGTAAAATTGGTCTCCCTTTCATCTGTTGTAGGTTACTTAGTATACACCACAATGTATCTAAGCTGGAGTATGGTATTCCCGATGAACTCTTGTATGGAAGGGTTGGATATCTCTACAGCCTTTTATTTGTACAGAAACACCTGGGAACTGAGGCTGTGGATCCAACGATCATTCAAAAGGCAAGTAGGCAAGACAGGAAGGAGAAAATGGGTTTTTACATCGCTTTCATCAGCTTAGGTTTTAAAGGTAAAGATATTCGGTTTATAGTCTTGTATTCACCGAAGCGCTCACACAACCTTCCTCTCCTAGCAGGCCTGTACACACGGAAACCATTTCAATCCCTGAGTAATTATCCAGAGGAGTTGGCAGCATATAGTGCACAAGCTATAAGCACTGCCTTATTTATACTAGGTACCCATTTTGCAGCTGAGTAGACTGAAGCAATATGGAATAAACTGTCTTGCCCAAGGACAGACCAAAGTGCCCCGGCCGGGAATTGAACCAGCGACCTACTGATTACTAGCCTGACACCTAACCAAGGGAGCTACTTTGTCCCCTCATGTTTTATCGCGACAAGGTAGAAATCCAGAACCGGGAAGAAATTCCGTTCTCTTCACAAATAGTACCAAGGGGCCGTACATTTATATAGCGACCAGGCCAACTTGCTTATTGAGATACAGGGGAGACTAGAAGCAGTGAACTCATTTCGTGATAAATATTTTAAGTCGATTATTCATATTGATTTTAGGTTTTCAAGACGATTATCAGACATTGTTCTTTCCTTCATACTTTTTCCTCTATTTCTTGATAATATTTTAAGTTGCTTAATTCGTATTAATTCTTGGTTTTCAAGACAATTATCAGATCAGTAAGAAAGTTTTCAAGAAAGGTTCTTCCCAATTCATAGAATCTCTCATTAATATTTCATACCCAAATTGTTCATTCCTTCTTACTTTTACCTTTATTTCTTGATATTAAAATATTTTGATTTAATTGATTCAGTATTGATTCTAGGTTATTCTCAATTCATACAATCTCTCATTTATCTTTATATAGACATTGCTCAGTCCTTTATACTTTTTTCGTATTTCATGATGAATAATTTAATCTGATTATTCATATTGATCGTAGGTTTTCAAGACGATTATCCGCTCAGGAAGGGAGTTTTCCGGCTCTCAAGGCAGCCCCGCCCCGCTGATGTTCGCGTGGCATGAGAAGAAATATCTGGGGGCAGCCCATGGACTGGCTGGGATCTTCTATGTCCTAATGCAGGTTAAATTTAACCCTTTCTCTGCTGGAGCATACGCATGGTCAGACTCATAGTCTTAGCAAGCAGGGCGTCTGGGCACCTTTTGGATGCCCAAACCCTCAAAAATCACCCTTCAGGACACCCAAAATATTTTTTGAGGAATTTCTTAAAATGTTGATCTCAAGCATATAATTGAATTTTTTCAATTCAATATAATTCCAATGGCCTTGGATATGGATAGTATGCATTATTTCATTAAGTAAATATATGTTTATGGTTGTAATCTAAGAATATTATGGTCTCCCTCAAAAAATAGGACACCCAAAAACTTTACAATTGCCTTTTTTGGGCACCCAATTTCCAAATCCTGGCTAGGACATTGATCTGACACATATGTAAATATTTTGATAACAACGTAATATTTTGAGAAATATTTAATTGAAAATTGGAGTTCATGTTGGGTTAAACAATTCCTTTTCAAATGTTTTTATACCTAGCTCTATTTGAGAAATTTTGTCAGTTGTCTGATCATGTACATGCTCAATTTTAACTCAATCTCATCTGCTGCATACACAATAGTATGAATTTTTTTTAAATATGTTGGTACATGCTTATGATTGTTATTGGAATATCTACTGTCACCTTTGTAAAGTAAGACGTACAAAATTTTACGATTGCCCATTTGTAGACACCCAGTTTCTAAGACCTGGTTTTGTACACAAATGTTAATGGACTGGATATCATGCAACTGGCAGGTCTCCCTGAACTACCTGGCTGCGGTGAATAGCCAAAAAGTTGCATTATGTACATGTTGGTTTCTCTGTAGTGTAAACCTTATAATATCTCTTAGTGATGTCACACTGAGGCAAGATTCGACACCCCTGGGATAGCCAGGTCTTCACAATAGCACATATGGTAATTGATCTCTTGCCACCTATCCATTGTTTTATTCATCTAAGTAATATCCTACTGTCACATTTGTAAAGTAGGACAGACAAAATTTTACGATTGTCCATTTTCTAGGACGTTGTTTTGTCCCATTATTACTGTAGGTTCAAGACTCGTGTTTCAATAGTGACCTGAGGGACTTCGTCAAGCCCAGCATTGAGTACTTGATGACCCTGCAGTTCCCTTCAGGAAACTGCCCTTCTTCCATAGAGAGCTCCTCCGGCGACAAGCTCCTCCACTGGTGTCACGGCGCACCCGGCTGGATCCATATGTTCATAGCAGCATACAAGGTAAATAATAATAATAATAATAATAATAATAATGATAATAATAATAATAATAATAATAATAATAATAATAATAATTTAATAATAATGATAATGATAATGACAAACTACTCCACTAGTGTCACGGCGCGACCGGCTGGATCCATCTGTTCATAGTAGCATACAAGGTAAATAATAATAATAATGATAATAATAATAATAATAATGATAATTTTAATAATAATAATAATAATAATTATAATAGTGATAAAAATAATAATAATGATAAAAATGATGATAATAATAATAATAACAATAATCACATAATTATGATAATAATAATAATAATGATAATAATAATAATAATGATAATAATAATGATAACGAAAATAATAATAATAATAATGATAATAATAATAATAATAATAATAGTAATAATAATAATGATAATAATAATCACTGGTGTCATGGCGCGCCTGGCTGGATCCATATGTTCATAGCAGCATACAAGGTAAAGGCAGAAATACATCCCTTGCAAAAAACCTTCTTTTAACAATGAGTATAGGGGCACTTTAACTTGATTACTTGTCATACAAGCTTTTTGGGAAAAGAAATTAAGTCAGACTCCAAAAATATATAAGAAAAAAAGTCGACTTTGGTATCTTACGAATGAAAGTGGTTTCTAGATTTTCTAAATTTTGTACCATAGAACAAACTAGTTTTGGACATATGTATGGCACTAAATATATAATTTTATTACTGTAAGGGATACATTTTACAGGGGCTACCTCAGTAGCTCAGTGGTCTAGTAGATCCGGCTAAAACTTCTTGCACTCTTTACCAGTGCTAAATGTCCTGGTTTCATAACTGAGTCTCACTGAAACTCTATTGAGATACCGTATTACCCCGCGTACACCCCGCACCCCCTAGATAATACGCAGCCCCACCCCTAGTCCCTTTACGTATGTAAAATACGATTACCCGTTTATTATATGCAGGCGGAGTTGGCCGACCATTAAGTGCAGAGAGCTATATGTCTGCCCTGGTCTTTCAGCTGAGAGGAGCGAGTCTAGGACAAGTAAACAGGACACAATTACAATTTGATAAGGGTTTGTAATGGTAAATTGTAATTGATACTGATTGGTACCCATTTGTTGACATCACTCGTCGAAAGAGCAGACACTAGCTCGTGCCAACTCTGCTCCCCTGGCTTATCCGTATCAATTTCAATTCACCCTCCCGAGGCCCTTTTATCCCCTAATTATAACGTAATTAAAATCCAAATATGGATGGACATGCCGTCCTTTCCTCCCAGGGGTACTTAAATGGTGTTTTCCAACCCTGACCCACAAATCCCCCCACCCGTGGCATCGATGTGAAAAAGTTCTAGTTCTTGTACCCGTTGATAACACGCACCCCCTCCTTGACATAGGTGCTGCACTGTATAAAAGTGTGGGGTGTACGCGGGGTAATACGGTATGCAGTATTTCTTTCTTTTACAATTTTCTTGGTTTTTGAAATGAATTTTTCATGTCTTAGCCAGCAGGGCATCTGGCCATCTTTAAAATGGATACACAAACTCTCAAAAATCACACCTCAGGTGTTCTTAAAATGTCAATTTCAAGTATTAAAAGTTTTTCCAGCTCAATATAATTCCCATGAGATTATGTAGGGACTTAATATCTAATTGTAATGAGTAAATACATGTTAATGGTTGTAATCTCAAAATATTTTGTTCTCCCTTGAAAAATAGGACGCCCCAAAATTTTACAATTGCCAATTTCAGGCACCCAGTTTCTAAATCCTGGCATGCCCAAGGGGGAAGGGAAGATGCTGATTATGATTTTTTTTATTCCAATACAGTGTCTTTGATTAGATTTATTGCTATCAGTTTGTGATTCAGGGGATCAAATAGTATCGGTGACAGTTTTAGTAACAATTTAAAAGGTAAAAATCTTATTGACAATTTTACATGAGGAAAAGAATGAATATGTAGGGAGGGACCAATTACAATATGCGCTATAGTGAAGGCCTGGCTATGCCAGGGGTCTCGAGTCTGGCCTAAGTGTGACATCACTAGGAGACAGAGACCAATGACAGCTCTGGTAACATTTACTTTACAGAGAAACTTGTTCGCCAAGATGCCATCGATAGGAATAGGAAATTAATCTGAGATGCAAATTAACCGAATTTGTTATTTTGGATTTTTCCTAGATTTTTTAGTCCGAAAAGTCAATATGGAAGGTCAGTATTCTAATGACAGGAATTATATATCCAACTTTCATTTTACCGAACTGCCCCCACTTGGAAAAGTTCGGCAGAATAAATCAATCCGATTAATTTCATATTTTCAAAATTTGCTGCAGCCAGCCTGTTCAAGTTGACCAGCTGGTTTCATATCCACTTGTTTTTATTCATCTAATTCTATACCTTTGATTGCAGGTGTTTGGTGAGGAGAAATTCTTGCAGGCTGCCGTGGCGTGCTCAGAGGCGATATGGAAACGTGGCATCCTGAAGAAAGGATACGGGATATGTCACGGTACAGCAGGCAACGCGTACGCTTTCCTCGCAATGTTCAAGCTGACTAACGATCAGAAATATCTCTACAGAGCTTGCAAGGTAGGTTATAATGATGATGATGAGGATGAAAATAATAATATATGATAAAAATTATGACAATAATTATAAAAAATTATAGCAATACTACTGATACTACTAACCTTTACTACTACTACTACTACTACTACTAACCCTGTCATGTTGGTATTCATTGGAAAGCTTTCGCTGAGTACTATCACATGAGTACCCACATACCAGGGTTTCGGTAATTTTTTTAAGCTTTTTGCCGAAATATCCAAGAGCAGCCAAAGGGATAAATGGCCGGTTCAGGTCTTAGTACTTGTGAGAGTTTTCATTGAAGTTTTTATGTATTTCAGTTTACTGAGATACATTATCAGATGATACCGTCTGCGGTTTCTACTCGACGGATGTGGTTTGCGGTTTTTCTCCTGGACGCGAAATTCTGTCTTTTCTGGAGATTGGCGCGTGTCGGGTGGGCATGTCTATTTCCCTTTGTGTGGGTCTCTGCCTCGTGGGGCCGTTATTGGTTGGCTGTTCATTTCCTTGTAGGTTTTTGATTGGCATGGGGGGCGGTGTTGTTGTGCGGTGTTTGTCGGTTTTGCATATCTTGTGCTTTGTTCGTGGGTCTGCCACGTGGGGTTGTTGTTTCGGCGGAGAAATTTGATTGGCACGTGGGGGCGGTGCTTGTTTTGTGGTGTCACGCACTGGGATCCAATCATGTGGATCTTCTGTTGCAGTCATCTTTCGTGGTGCAGTGCCACGTGGGGTTGTTATCTTGGTTAACCATTCATATCGTCGGAGATATTTGATTGGCACTTGTGGTGTGTGCAAGGCGATAAGTCCATTTTTCATGGTACCTCGCCGATTCCTTTCAGTTTTATCAAGTTATCGCCCCCCGATCCAAATATGAGTACCTACCTGGATAGATGAGATCCTCATCTATCTGATTCAATCGTTTTTTAATTCCAACTTCAGGTTGGAAGCGAAAAAATAGCTATTCGCTACAACAGGAAGTTGATTTTTTTGACAATGGCGAGATTACGGCTTCCCTTCGATATGCATTTCACACAAAAAAAATACTATTTTCAAAAAATTGTCACGTCGCCGTTTCTGGGTCAAAAGTTACAAATGACCCATCAAAATGTTCGCAAGAAAGAGGGCTTTTACCCTATTATCATAACCTGTTTGTTATGTTTGTTATTTTGGAAAAAAAATGGCGTTGATTTTTTTGACAATGGCGAGGTTACGGCTTCCCTTCGATATGCATTTCACACAAAAAACATACTATTTTCAAGAAATTGTCACGTCGCCGTTTCTGGGTCAAAAGTTACAAATGACCCATCAAAATGTTCGCAAGAAAGAGGGCTTTTACCCTATTATCATAACCTGTTTGTTATGTTTGTTATTTTGGAAAAAAAATGGCGTTGATTTTTTTGACAATGGCGAGGTTACGGCTTCCCTTCGATATGCATTTCACACAAAAAACATACTATTTTCAAAAAATTGTCACGTCGCCGTTTCTGGGTCAAAAGTTACAAATGACCCATCAAAATGTTCGCAAGAAAGAGGGCTTTTACCCTATTATCATAACCTGTTTGTTATGATTGTTATTTTGGAAATAAAATGGCGTTGATCTTTTTTGATAATGGCGATGTTACGGCTTCCCTTCGATATGCATTTCACACAAAAAACATACTATTTTCAAAAAATTGTCACGTCGCCGTTTCTGGGTCTAAAGTTACAAATGACCCATCAAAATGTTCGCAAGAAAGAGGGCTTTTACCCTATTATCATAACCTGTTTGTTATGTTTGTTATTTCTGAAAAAAATGGCGACTTTGGAAAAAACCGGCAAAAACGGCTTTTTTCAATGTTGATTTGGGAACCCTGGCGAAATTCTCAATTTACTTATTAATTTCGCCACTAGAACCGAAAAAAAAGTTTCAACTTCAAGAAAGCAGACTCTAAATAATACATCCTGCCCATTTGTGGAATTTATTTGTGCCTCACAATCGTAAAAAATGAACTTTGAAAAACTGGAAGTAGTAAATTTTTGAATCGCGATTTCAGCACTCATTTATCTTGTATTAATTTAAGAATAACTTTTATTCGATATATTCTGTGGTTTATGAATGGGACCTGGAGTCCACCTCAATTTGCTTAAAAGTTGACATAGGAACTAAAGCTTCCTCAATGATATACTGTAAATTCTCAGAAATATGGGCCACTATAATTATTTGACAAAATAATAAAAGATAATATAAGGCTTTAGAGAGGATACAGCTTGGCCAGGCTGGTCAACAACTCATTTGGCAGGATTTTAAAAATGCCCATCCAAAATAACTATTCCAAAATTTCTCCCCGCCCAGATTTAGCTACTGATATACTCTACATTTAATAACCTGTTGTGTTAAAATGGGCAAATTTCACTTCAGCCATGTCATTGAAGGTGTTTTTTCATGAAAATATTTGGTTATTACCCCCCAAAAAGTCAAATTAAAAAATTCTCCATAGAAATTATTGCCTGTCCAAAAAGGAGGGGTCTTCCAGGAAACTGCTTGTCCAAAAGACAGGCTAGACAGGTCCTGGGAAAGTCCCTGTTTGGAGATCCCCTCAACATAAGATAGACATAGAGTATTCATCATGTGTCAGTGGACCCTTTATTCCCTATATTTAGGTTACATTTAAATCGATTCCATTCTGTCAACGTGAAATCAAGCGTGAACATAGGATACAATGTCAAGACTATGCCACACCAGAGGTCAAAATAAGTGCAGATTGACCCATTAATGCTTAAGAGTTCCTCCAGAAATTGTCATCTGGATCCAAGATATTTTTGACAATAACTTTGGAATTGAGAACGGTTTTGCAAAATGTTTGCAAAATGTTTGAAGAAGAGTTGATGGTAATGTTCTGTTTAACATCTATCCTTCAAATATTTTCCCAACTTCACTTTTTTCCTTTATGATTGCATCAAAGTTTACTGGCTGCCTTTGGCCACGATATGCATTAATGACACTTGGTGTAACAGACAAAAGTATGCACCTACTGAATTAATCAATATGAACTCAATATACCCAAATGTACCACCTTCCAGACTCTAGGGGTAATTTGACTCTGGCCACCTGGGGAGCAGTTTTAGAACTATATACAAATAGTCTCAGATCTAGTATTTTCCGTGGTGGATAAGATTGAAGCAAAAAATGCTTCGCCATAGGCAGGGTTATGTCAAGCAGATGCACTAGAAGTCATTGATGCTCAAAATTATCTCTTTATATCTAAAACAATAACTTTGGAAAAGTGGGTATAATTCATTGTCTTAGCCAGCAGGGCGTCTGGGTGCCTTTTTGGACACCCAAACCCTTAAAAAGAACCCCTCAGGACACCCAATTATTTTTGTGTGGAATTTCTTTCCTCTGATTAATTGAATATGTCTGGGTTGTGGGGCGATTTTTATTATTTTTTTTGATCGATTTTGCCGAAAGTTTATTTAAATATGTTATTTTTGACTGCACCTCTGTGACGCCTGTCGTGGCCCAGCGGTAAGACGGTTGGTTGTTTTGCGCGGGACCGCTGCGACGACGCAAGCAGAACATTAGGTCTAGAAGCCTAAGTATAAAACTCAAACAGCAGGTGGTGCATGTCCCAGCCTGCGGTTTTATTTGCGATGGGGTTGAGCCCGACGCAACGAGAACATAACCTTAAAGTCGGCCACAACCAGATTGGGCTTCTAATGACATGTAGGTTATACAGACGGCAGTTCAACTTATAAAATGGTGGCTGTTCTTTTCCCCTTCACGAGGAAGAATCTTAGGTGGATGAGAAGAGGCAGGATATTAAGGGCTAACTTTAATTTCAAGGGAGATGGTGATATAAGGATGAGATGTCTGAAATATGCATGACTCTTGAAACTATATGTATTCTGTATTAACCACCATACTTATTCAGTTAATAAAAAAAAAAGATCAGTTTAGTATAAATTTACATAAAAATGGTATTAACAAGTCATGTCCCTTTTAATATAGGAATTTCATATTGATATTAAAAAAGAGCTTCTAACCACAATAGCATTAATCAGCATGATAAATATATATATATATATATATATATATATATATATATATATATATATATATATATATATATATATATATATATATATATATATGTATATATATTCTACCATCCCTATTATTTGATTTGGATGACATGTTGTCAGAATGCGGTCAAATGACAGAGAAGGAAAACCAGAAGGTTGAATGACCGAGAGGTATTTTAATTATCTAAGTATCAAGCCCCTGTACAGGAAATGGATTTTCGTGTTTTATTCGCTTTTTCTGCCATATTCATGTCTACACCAACATGACGACCGCAACCGCCACAACTATTCCAACGTATTACTCAGACCACGACTTAATAGCAGTCTTCAACAACTAGCACAGTGAACCCCAGCACAGACCGGCAATAGAAGGCACCTTGACCATCAATATTGAACAACAATGGTACGTAATATTTCTTTATTAATATTTCCTGAAATACACCTTTGACGCTATTAGCGTCCTTCTTGTTTGTTATGTTTTGTAGTTTGCCGAGTGGTGTTTTGATTATGGGAGACATGGCTGCAGGAGACCTGATCGACCATACTCATTGTTTGAAGGTCAGTATAACCAGGGCAGGGCTCAACATTAACCCATTAATACTTAAGAGTTCATCCAGAAATTGTCGTCTGGATCCATACTACTTTGGACAATAACTTTTGAATTGAGAGTGATTTTACAAAATATTTGAAGGGGAGTTGTTGATAATGTTCTGATGAACATATCTCCTTCAAATATTTTTGTACATGTGAGTTTACCTGCAAGATTTCATCAGAATTGTCAGGCTGCTTTTGGCCGCTGTGAGCATTAATGGGTTATGGTTCGCCCTACTGCCCGGGCAGGTAAATTTTTTCAAAATGGCTGAAGGGCAGTGTGCCTGCTCTACATGGCAGGTAAGATTTCATCATGTAACTTCAGACATTTTATAACACATGGGAAATCCAATATTTTTTCAACAGTACAGATAAAGCTATAGCAGGGAAACAGTTAATTGGTACAAGTATAGTACATATAGAAAAGTCACTTTCATGTTCATTTTATCACACCTTTTGCAGAGCAGGTCAAAATTGTGTTGGGCAGGTAGAAATTAAACGTTACTTGCCCTATTTGGCAAGTGCCTTCAAGAGTTAATGTTGAGCCCTGTAGGGACTCGTCTTTGGGTATTGGATGCTGCCTCTTATAGCCCCGTGTAATGAAACTTATGGCTAAGCAGTAAAACAAGAGAGTTGAACTAATGATAATACAATTATACAGAGATCCCTGAAGTGACTTGTTTTATTGCATCTTATATGAGTATAATCTGAGAGTAGTAGACAGATAGTGGGCACTGGGCATGCATCATCAAATTTTCCTGCCTCCCACTGAGTCATAGATAACCTGTGTACCCCAGCCTGGCTGCCTGCTGACCCCCATCTCCTTGGCAACCTATCTGACCTAGATAGGATGACATCCCCCAGCCAGCCAGTCAGCCAGCCAGTCTCTTTCTGAAAAAAATCACTTGACCAATACTTCCCCAGACTACACCATGTAACCCGAGGCGCAGATGCTGTAGATGTTAGCATGCAGTGCCTATGGGGTTTCGGATCAAGGTTATGTATTTCTCTGGTATTATTGAGACCCTCTTACTCCATTTTTAATTTCAAACTTTACATTTAATTTTTCCTTATTTATTGCTTAATCAACTTAATTAGGTTATGTATATGCATAAAAACAGGATTTTGAATTTTTTACGAGCATATCATAACTCATCTCAGAATGGCAGAAAATGGGTTGAAAATAGGGAAATAACAGCATTTCCTCTTTAAGTATTTTCTCATGTATGCTGTTGGTTAAAAAATTTCATCAAAATTGTCAGGCCACTTATGGCTGCTGTGAGCGTTAATGGGTCAACCCATCATGGTAGGTTTTGATTGTGTCCTATATTTAATAATAATAATAGTAATAATAATAATGATAATAATAATAATAATAATAATAATAATAATAATAATAATAATAATAATAATAATAATCTTTATTTAAATAAAGGTTATTTAAACAATACATATGTTCTATGATGTGTGTGTTTATATCTTCCAGGTTTGGCAGGAACAGTTTATTTCCTCATCGATCTGTTGGAACCTCACAGTGCTGCATTCCCTGCTTTTGATGTCTGATCACAGATGTCAATCCACTGGATACGCAACCAGCAGGTCACCCTGAACCGCATGGACTCAACTAACAGCCCGGATGTTGGTCAGGACAGCTCAAAAGGTGCCTCTGGAATGGGAATGATACGAGAGCCCTCATTGGCCTATGTCTCCTATTGAAGTCACAGTGACACTAGATTCTGCTAGTTAGGTGTGTCCAAGGTTTAACAATGGGCCCTATGGCAATTGGTCCGTTGCGACCTATCCATGTTATCTTCATCTAAGGTCTGATGCAGGCAACTCTGGCTAACCCAGAGTCAATAAAGCCAGGTTTTCATTCTAGCCTGCACGACTCCGCCAGACCCTGGTACACGCTATACCTTTTAAACCTTCCAATGCTGAGGCTTCTTTCGTCCAAATCACAAGGACACAAAGATCAAAGAACTTTAAAACATATAGACTTATGCATATTGTATTCCCACATAAACCAGGCTTATACAGATTATGTGGAAATCAGATTTCGTTTAAGCCGGACAGAATGGCTTGGTCCTTTTTTATTTACCTCTTTTACAACGATCTGTCAATTATGAAACTGGTCAACAATACATATATATATATATATATATATATATATATATATATATATATATATATATATATATATATATATATATATATATATATTATATATATATATATATATATATATATATATATATATATATATATATATATATATATATATATGCTAATGCACAATGTACAATGCAAAATCAAGCCATATGATGAGTTTGATAGATTCATGCTTTATAACTGCTGTTATTTAAAAGCTAACCTACATAGCATATGTTTGTTTTATGAGATTATACTGCCTTTATTTAATAAAGACATATAATACTCCATTAAATTTGTGTGATTTTAGTTGTTCATTGTCTGTGGGTAAAAAGTATGGAATGCCATATTACCAATAATTCATCTTTTTAAAAAACATTTAAGATGACTGAAAAATGTAGATGGAAAGATGATTCAACTTACCTTCTTAACAATTTGATATGGCAAAAACAATTCAGTCTGCATTCTTCAATCTCAATATCAATATTCAATAGCCTGATATAGAAGAATGCATGTTGAATTATTTCTGCAAGTGGAAGTTGATTAGTTTTGGCACTTCACTCATGCCACACTTAAACTTAAAGGTGGAACTAATGGTGAAGGGGAAGTTCTTTCATACTGTCATATGGAATTCCAGAATACTCAAAATCCAGCCCCAGAATAAACAGTAATAAACAAAATCATGTGTGAGGGGGCTAAGAATCAGTGTATTCAGCCCCCACCCCCCCTAAAAATTATATATTTTAATTAAATTGTATATTTTACCTTGATTAAACGACCACTTGATTGACAAGACCGACGACCATGAAATTTTATCCCTAACAGGAAATTGCCCTTCGTTCAATGGTCACTTGAATGCCTAGATGCACAAAGGGCACAATAAAATGATGAAATAATTGGTAGAATTGAAAGAAAATATCACTTCTGAGGGTTCTCAATTAATCTTGGAGTTCGACATATTTTTCTGAATTATTTAATCTAAGAATATTAATGAATAAGTTTAAACCTTGGATGAAGCAAAGAATGGATATGTAGCGAGAGACCAATTACTATATGCCCTATAGTTACATGCTGGACTCATGCCAGGAGTACCAGATAAGGATCAGCGCGAGGTCACGTGGGAAGAAGGACCAATCAGGGCTCTCGCATCGATTACATTACAGAGAAACCTAATATCTCCACCACCAGCTGGGGGTGTCCAGCGCACCAATTTTGGACCTATTAGCAGCTATTAGTTGACACTGGTTGAGGCTAGCATGTTCAGGTTGACCGGCTGGTTTCGAATCCACTTGTGTTTAGTCATCTAAGATTTCAACAAACGCTGCTAAACATAACAACTTCAATGATACCTGGTCATTGTTAGAAATTCTTTGTTTTTTCATAATCTTACTCAGACCCTCAACCCCTTCTTAAGAGACCACCTCTTTAAGAGACTGCTTCTGACATTTCCCTTAGGCGGTTGTTTAAAAGACGTTTGACTGTAGCGAGTTTTGAAAACTGTTTGTTTCACTGCCTGAATTCCCAGTGCCTTGCCGTGCAAAACTCCTGCCCTGATCCTAAAGTGCCTGCGGTCTGATGAGTCTGCTTATTTTTAATGTATTAGGCATGCTCTTTATGTATTTCATTAAATTAGGGCTTCTCACCCTCCCATTTGTTGGGCAGTGTCTGCTAATATGCTGTAACCGCCTAGCAGCGTAGGACCTGTCTGTCTCTTTCAATTGATGTGGGCCTACCCTTGCTAAATGTAGCTGAGAATTCCAAAAGAAATCCTGGGCTTTCATAGAAAAAAACTTGGAATTCCTTGGTCTTTCCCAGCTTCATTAAGGTAAGTGTACAGGTCAGGCTAGTTCAGACATAAATCCTACCTAATTTCCCGTTTATGTTTTCCTATTGGACGGTAGGCTTACATGTGCAGCATAGAACATCCACAATAAGATATCGTTGCATATAGTAAGTTCAATATTATTGACCTAAGGTCAGGCTAGAGTTAAAAGTTAAACTCACATAACTCTGGCCTATTTTCATTCTATCCACTGCACATGGTTGTCTTTGCAGACCCCATGCATTCAAATATGGTCACCTTAAACAAGAGGTTAATTGCCTTCCTACTGCTTTGAGTTTTCCCCTTTCACGTGTAATTCATTTGCTCACATCTACATAAAGATATTTGGCCTAGAGGTTGGTTATTTAGTATAAACAATTACCACTAGCTACCAACACGAGCATACCACAGTGCCATCTATCCACAAAAGGATGACATTTGAATTATTGGCTTGCAAGGCATGTTAAAATAGGAATTGACAACTCCAACTCGGCTATCCAGGGTGGTCATACTTAAATTAATAAATGAATGGTTGCTTAAAAGCACACAAAGGCCATTTAGTTTATATCACAATGTAAAAGGTAATCATCTATGAGGATTTTATTTGCAAACTCTGTATTCCTGAAATACAAAAGGAAGGAATGGGTTTTACGTCCCTTTCAACGGCTTAGGTCAATTCCCAATGAGAACAGAGGGCGCCACCGTATGGACGACTAGTAGCGTATCGTAAGTGGTCCTCAATCAACTCAACAAAAAAGTTTTCGATACGCAATTTTGATTGAAAAATATCATATCCTTTCGATAAGAAAGATTTGCATCTCCCGTACAAAATTGAAAGGTGGATGAGACTTTATTGGCGGGATTTAGATTGGATTGGTTGGGCATGTCTACATCGGCAGTGAAAACTCGCACCATGGCCGCAACAAGCAAGACACACGATCCTAAAACGATGCAGGCTGGCCACAATAGTATGGTTCGCTACCTCAAGAAGGTCCCCCCAGATGACCATCCAAACAAACAACGAGTGACTGCTTCTCCTGTTCGTGAAACTCCGCAACGGAAAGGAAAACCACATAAGAAAAAGTCAACAACATCAACAACAAAGG
>OZ012696.1:14915012-14926646 GCA_963942565.1 Maea johnstoni | reverse complement strand
TAAGTATACAAAGTTCATGATTTATTTGAAATGAGATAAGGTTTAAGCACACTAAAATAGTACTTGTACTTTAGATTTGGCAAATAAATTAAGTGAAATTTAGACATCATGATTACATTTGCTCACCTTTATACTTTGAATGAGGCAACTGAGGATGGTGTATTTTTGGAAGTGAGTGAAGAGTGAAATATCCATAGTCTTAGTTTGATTCATTTTTTGAAACCCTGACAATGCTGAAGAAGTGAAAATACAAGAAAAACTACTCAAAAGTTTAAAAAACATTGAGGCCTTTGTTAAGAAGTGTCAGAGAAGAGACATTTCTTCTAAATGTAGATGAAGATAAGGAGTAAAGATAAAATGTAACGCATAACCTTAATTGATTGATGAAAATGAAAGTTTCTACTTTTACAGATATATGACTAAATACTATAATAAACAATTATAATACATATTGTAGGACAGGCAGAAAATGTAGGGAAGATACAAATTGTTTTCAACCTGCTCTAGAATCCAGTCTTCATTTCTCCTCTTATTCAAGCAAAAACTCATGTCAGCAGAATAATTGTGTAAAACCTAAAGATCAATTCAAAAGAGGATTTGGGTTAAGATATAAACAGAGCCAAAGTTATTAAAATCTCTCGGGATGAGGAATGATAACAGATGATCCAAATAGACCCAATTTATACCTAAATTGTGATTGAAATTAGCATTTTAATCAGCAAACTCATTACCTTATGGCATGCCTTGAAATGAATATCACTTTTATTGAAGTACCTGAAGGAAAGCAATTGACTGTTATACTGAAATCCAGCACCATATAGGAAACACTGCAGCCGAAGATGAATATGCTGTTTTTTTTAAAGTATTTCTTAGTTAGGCATTTTTTTAGTTAGTGTTTTGTCATAAAGGTAATTAATATTTAACAATTTGCTCATGAAATTTCCCTGATATTCAAGTTCAGAAATATTTATCAAAATGACTTATGTCCCATAAGCTGTAGAAATTCACCTTATGAAACTTAGATTTTATTCAAAAAAGAATTATTAGCAAGCCAATGAAATTACAACTTCTAGATCTAGATTACTGCCCCTGAATAAGCATCATTGCTGTTGGAAGTTGGGCTGGACTTATGTGGATCCTGGGTCATCTTAAGATTGGCCAGCTCAATCCAGCCAATCGGAAGTCGAGCTCGGTTGGGCTGCAACACACACACACACACACACACACACACACATATATATATATATATATATATATATACTAGTATATATATAAATATATATATATATATATATATATATATATATATATATATATATATATATATATATGTATATATATATTTATATATATATATATATATATATATATATATATATATATATATATATATATATATATATATATATATATATATATATATATATAGATATACATAATGTAAGCGTCCTATCCTTTCTGATAACATCTCTCTAGGTCAAGATATCCTTTTTTTCTTAATCCCTGTAGCACATATTCTTATTTCACGTAATACAAAAACATGTTATATTCACATATAGTATATGAAATCGTTTTAAGACAGTAAAAAATGTAATTGCTTTGAGGAAAATGCTAAAAAAAACACTAAAACAATATACAGAAAACTCCGTGACTTGATATGGCGTATATGACCATCACTGTTCAGACATGATACACACAATTTTAGGTTCAAGTGAGTCAAACTCTTTGAATTCTCAGCCATACCTGTTGGAGAGTTCAACATATATTCCTCTCAATCTTTCCTGAAACGTTAATGCTTGTATTAACTCTAGAAATGTAAAATGGTCATTAAAATATGTGTATGATGCAGAGATTGTCAAGGCGAATCCTGTCTTAGTTTATTCGAGTTCCTAAAATTGTATTATGCGTTGCACATCTGATTCATTTCAGGTATGGAAATTCAAAGGACATCGGCGAGGCTGGAAGTCTTCATGAGTTTCTGATGGAATTGCACCGCAAGTATGGACCTATAGTCTCATTCTACTGGGGGAAGAGAAGAGTCGTCAGCACTGCGTCACCGTCACTCTTCAAGCAGTACGCCCACGCGTTTGATCGCCCAAGTTCGTGTCAAATGTTTTTTTCTGACTTGAAGTAAAACGTTCAGTAAGCATCAACCATTTGATATAATAGGGCGAGGGGTATGTTTATTCCTAAAGTCACATTTGTTATCTAATATTCGGAGTCATTTTTTTCCAAAATGTACACTTAATTACCCTCCCCTGGACTGATCAGCTTATGTCTCAAGAGTTTAGTGAGATGGACCTTTTTCTTCAAGAGACGTGCCGTCGAGGGCGCCCTGTCTCCGCGCAACTTTGCGTGTTCTATCAACATATTATACCCTCAATCCAAAGTTTCACTCCTTGAATTGAGTCTTTCTGGATATCAAATGGTCGATGCTCTAGGTTTGATCTAAACATACTCAGGTTGAAATGGTGAAAAGTGATAATATGCAAGCGGTGTGTTAAATTGCTCTAATTGTGTTACCGAAATACAGAGGATCCAGGTATGATCCAAAAGTTGCTTAAGACCTACACTTCTTTTTTCTTTCTTCATAATGTTTTACAACTTTTATTTCAACATACATCCTATCGAAAGGAGATGTACAGTACACCATTGTAAACTAAAACATGGATTTCCAGGTAAGACAGTAGCAAGCTGGATATATGCATACATTCATATATATATATATATATATATATATATATATATATATATATATATATATATATATATATATATATATATATATATATATATATATATATATATATATAAAGGTTATGCTCTGTAATAATTTTAGAGTCTAAGCCTCGATATATATATATATATATATATATATATATATATATATATATATATATATATATATATATATATATATATATATATATATATATATATATATATATGTATGTATGTATGTATGTATGTATGTATGTATGTATGTATGTATGTATGTATGTATATATATATATATATATATATATATATATATATATGTATATATATATACTAGTATATATATATATATATATATATATATATATATATATATATATAAAGGTTATGCTCTGTAATAATTTTAGAGCCTAAGCCTCGATTGCCCTGCATATTGTATTTAAAGGACAAATTTGTTTTCTTCACGTGATTTCTGATGCAAATTCATTGCATCTTTTCACTAATAATCTTAAACAAATCAATGACATTGGACTGCCCAAAATCCTTCTCTATATTCAAGAAACACTTTTTAAACATTGTCCAGATCACATGTTTCGGTGAGAGTCTCAAAATTAAATTTAACCCTAGGTCCTAATTCCCTTAATTGATCACTAATATCTTAACAAAACCCTAGGTTCTTCCCTTAATTGATCTCTAATATCTTAATAAAACCCTAGGTCCTTCCCTTAATTGATCACTAGTATCTTATCAAAACCCTAGGATCTTCCCTTAATTGGTCACTAATAACTTAACAATACCCTAGGCCCTTCCCTTAATTGATCACTGACATCTTAACAAAACCCTAAGGCCTTCCCCTAATTGATCACTAACATCTTAACAAAACCCTAGGTTCTTTCCTTAATCGACCACTAACATCTTAACAAAACCCTAAGCCCTTCTCGCAATTGATCACCGATATCTTAACAAAACCCTAGACCCTTCCCTTAATTGATAACCAATATCTTAACAAAACCCTAGATCCTTCCTTTAATGGATCACTAACATCTTAACAAAACCCTAAGGCCTTCCCTTAATTGACGACTAACATCTTAACAAAACCCTAGGTTCTTCCCTTAATTGATCACTAACATCTTAACAAAACCCTAGGCCCTTCTCGCAATTGATCACCGATATCTTAACAAAACCCTAGATCTTTCCCTTTATTGATCACCAACATCTTAACAAAACCCTAGATCCCTCCCTTAATGAATCCCTAATAGCTTAACAAAACCCTAGATCCTTCCCTTAATTGATCACTAACATCTTCACAAAACCCTAGGTCCTTCCCTCAATTGATCACTAATATCTAAAGAAAAGTCTAGGCCCTTCCCTTAATTGATCACTAATATCTTAACAAAATCCTAGATCCTTCCCTGAATTGATCACTAACATTATTTTACAAACCAAAGGTCCTTCCCTTAATTGATCACAGATATCTTAACAAAACCTTGATCCTTCCTTTAATAGATCACTTACATCTTAACAAAACCCTATATCCTTTCCTTAATTGACCACCAATATCTTAACAAAACCCTAGATCCTTCCCTTAATTGATCACTAATATCTTATTGAAACCCTGGATCCTTCTCTTAATTGACCACTAACATCTTAACAAAACCCTAGACCCTTCCTTTAATTGATCACTAACACCTTAACAAAAACCCTAGGTCCTTCCCTTAATTGATCACCATGAAAAATCTTTACAGAACCCTAGGTCCTTCCCCTAATTTATCACTATTATCTTAACAAAATCTTAGGCCCTTCCCTTAAATGATCACCAATATCTTAGGAAATACCCTAGGTCCTTCCCTTAGTTGATCACTAACATCTCAACAAAACCCTAGATCCTTCCCTTAATTGATCACTAACATATTGAAAAAATATGTATATGATCACAACCGTTTGACGATTGTTATTTCAGAGTTGTGGCAGTCATCATTTGGCAATGAAAACGAGGGCTTAGGTATATCATTTTTCTCTTTCAGCTGAGTTATTCGAGCCTTTCGCCCCTGTGCTAGGTAGCCAGTGTATCACGCTTGCTAATGGCGAGGAGGGTCTTAGACGGCGAAGACTTCACGACCCGTGTTTTGGACATGGGGCTGTCTGTAACATGATTCCAACTTTTCAGAAGGTATGAATATGTTATTGAAATGTGCGAGTAAACGATAAAATCAATTCGATGGCAAGATCTATCCATAATAGTCCATGAGCCAGAGGCCAAAATTGGACTTGTCGGTACCATATTGTGGTGCAATTCTAACCAATATTTTTAAATTCCCCATAATCTCAGCTCAAAATTGATAGGTTATAGCAATGCAGGAGTGATAGCTTAGTCAGAGATATTCAGCTTTTAGTGACGCTTCCTCTTGTCTCCTCGTGAGTAATTTGCTGACCAACAAGGAAAATCTTTTAAGCAATTATGATAGGTTAATGATACTTAGGTATCCTAATATTTCATTCTGTGCTCCCACAGACCTGTACAAATAAATACAAAATTATAGATTGTCCAAATCATATATATTACGGAATATGCAGCTGGTTGATTGAGGAAATCTGTATTTTTTCCTTATGATTTTTCGAAATAGTTCCATATCTTTCTTCTGACAGATAGAAATGAAAAACAAATAAAACATTAAAAATACTTAAGAATAAGTGGCATGTCTCAGGAGTATTTTAAGGCCAAAATTGATGCTGTATCATGAACCATTTTGAATATATAAGCATCTTACTACCCCTACCCCCATTCTCGAAAAATCAAGTAAAAATGCAATTAAATACAAATAATTTTCTGTAAAATTAAGATACTCTATTAATCACCAGCACCTAACATAACATATGTATGGCTGTCCTCCCATAGTAAAAGGATCAAGATCTATATTTAAATCAAAAATCTTGCCAAAAAACATGTTTATAAGCCTTGTGCCCAGCCCAGTCAGCAGCCAACACCGAGTCCCTAGGGCAAGGTTTTGGCTGCTGACTGGGCCGGGGCACTGGTATTGCCATAATCACCTCCCGTGATCAATAGGATGTTCTAGGAACTATTCCGCGTAGCGGCGCTTCGAGCGGATGCGGACCAAAGTGGGTCAGCCCGCGTGCGCTCTGCCTGGCAGTCACATACATACGGCAAATTGATGCCTTCAAACCATGCGTGTAATAGTCGCTTATAAAAAACTTTTTACGCGCGTTTCACTTTCACCACTATCTTGAAATAATATACATAGATTGCTTTTATTCATCTAAGACTACTGGACGGCGCGTTTGACTGCTGGTTTAGAGAAATCATTAGAAACTCCTGTTAAAGGCATACTGTAGTAGGGTATTCGACAAGGTGACAGTGACGTCTTAACTATAAGTCCATTAAAAAATACCCAACAGTTAGAAACCCATTAAACTTCGCATAAGCTATCATTGTCAGATCTCCTTTGAAAATCTCAAAAAGGGGGTCCGTATAGGTGACACCAAAGTGCCACTAAATGTGCATATTTCATGTCTAAAATTGATAGTTCATTAA
Source organism: Maea johnstoni (assembly GCA_963942565.1). Taxonomy (NCBI): domain Eukaryota; kingdom Metazoa; phylum Annelida; class Polychaeta; order Spionida; family Magelonidae; genus Maea; species Maea johnstoni. The sequence goes on along the minus strand of OZ012696.1, from coordinate 14,920,378 downwards.
ACCGTTATGCTGCTGGTGGATAATTTAGCCAATACAAGGTGATGTGAAAATGACTGAAACCCTGGCACATTGGTACTCATCTGAGAGTACACACGAGTCAGAGATATCCAATGAACACCAACATGGCAGGGTTAAGATGGTTTTCAAAACGAAATAGTCTCAACAGAGAAAGGGTTAAAACATATCACCGTTAGATTTTTCTCAAACCTTGTGTTAGCTTTCATTGCCTGCCAGGTCCAATATCTAGAATAAAAAAGGGGTCACCAGTCATGACGTCCATATAGGTAAACACATTTCATTAAGGGATGAGAAATAATTCAAAACCAAGTAAGGATATTCTAACATTTTTGATATACATAAATATATAGTGGTGCCCCAACTACTGACTCTAATAATGAAATCGTATGATCGATTATTAAACTATCACTTTTGAAACAGTCAGTACGGACATAGAGGCACAGACACAACACACAAACACACATACACACATATGTGTGTATGTATGTATGTATGTATGTATATATATATATATATATATATATATATATATATATATATATATATATATATATATATATATATATATATATATATATATACATATATGTGTGTGTGTGTGTGTGTGTGTTCATGCATACAAACATGAATAATACGTACGTCAACAACCTTGTGTCGCATAGGCTATAGTTTAGTTTTATGGATGTATGGGTGTGATTAGTTTAATAATATTGAACCTTACTATATGCAACGATATCGTATTGTGGATGTCCCATGTTGTACATGTAAGGTTCTTAAATTTTAATTTTCGAATTACATCCTTTCCGTAAATATTTCCGGCTTTTACAAAATCAATATGGTGGACATTTACAATGTATCCAACTCGATCGCTGGTTTGGAAGTGAAAAGAGTCTGATTTAGTCTTATTGAACCGGGTTGTTAATTAATGACAGCAATACATATACCTAGCGGTCAGTGACTGAAAAGAGGGGAAATACGTTTCCCAACCCTTGGTACGTGTCCGGAGCATAGCAAAATGCTTAGGGCTTGGTTTTGGTCGGAAGCCTACTGACCTTAGATCAATAAAAACAAGTGGATATGATACCAGCCGGTCAACCTGAACAGGCTAGCCTCAACCAATAGTCTAAAAGTCGAGCTCTACGCATACTCAGATGATGCTGGCGCACAGGTTTATCTGTAATGTAAATGATACGAGAGCCTTGATTGATCCTTGTTTCCTCGTAACCTCACCCTGATGCCAGATCAGAAACCCCTGTTGTGTCCAACCCTTTACTATAGCGCATATAGAAATTAGTTTCTTGCTACATAGCTATTCTTTTCTTCGTCTAAGCCGCTGATATAGTTTATGGGAGACGATACTAAACCCTAGTCCCGCTATATATAAACACCAGAGATCAATAAAATAGTGCTAGGGTTTCGGTACTGAACCAGGGTTACTTCAATAATATTGAACCTTACTATATGCAACGATTGTGGATGTTCTGTGTTGCACATATAAGGTTCAATGCTATCCTCTAATGTTATGTTAGCAGAGATGGTTTGGCATAAAACCCATAACCAGAACCAATGCTAGGCTTCTTGGTCCTTAAAGTGTCATTAACTATCATAGTGTATGCTTAGTTCCAGCAAATATTCTGGATATTTCGAAATAGAAACAATACGTACTATTTAGGTTATTAATATACTTGTTGCATTTGCGCTACTCAAAATTTCAAATCAAATCCGTTCTGTAAATGATTCCGGCTTTACAAAAACTTTATTCTGGACATTTACAACTTTCTCGATCGATCACCGGCTGGGGTTGAAAAGAGTCTGACATAGTCCAATTAAACGGCGCACTGACTTATTTATGACGGCAATACATAGATTGAAAATAGGAAAAATACGTTTCCCAGTTGTTTGTATGTGCCCAGATTATAGCAAAATGCTTCCGACTTAGTTTTTGGTCGGAAAGCTGCTAACATACTTTATAGGAGCTGGAACTAATAGTCCATGAGCCAAGCCCGGATTTTTTTGGAAAAACGTGCTGAGAGGGGGAGGATGGTTTCTTGGTATCAAATGAAAGAGCAGCATCCCTCATTCCATTTTCTACTTGTTAGCAACCTTATCGCTTGCACGTTAAGTTTGTACAGGGGCCTGAAGTTGTGTGTATCAAAAATGGCAGATTTCCAAAATATAGGAAAGTAATGGGGTAGGGGTAACAAAATCCACCATAATATCTGAACTGAACAACTGACGGTAACCAATGACCCCTTGTTACATTTGCCAGAAATCAGGCTTTTGAATGAAACCAAGCAAGTTTCAAAATTTGACCTTAAACTCAAAGTTCAAGGTCAAATCAGGGTCATTTTGAGGTCAAGGTGAAAATTGGTGAGGACAAAACCATCGAAAAAGGTTATTGTTTCTTGTTCCAGGATAAAAATAGTAAGCACAACCATTATTTTGGTCTTAAAACTTGCGCATAAGGAATATCAAAGGAACAAATTTACATTTAGTGTAAAAAAAGATAAAGAATGTGGGTTTTCGGGTCAGAAACAAACAAATATGGAGCTTCATAGAAGCGCTCATTTAGGTGTTCGCCATTAGATGTTCTTTGGTGTGTTACAAAGTCCACTGTGGTAGACGTCCTTGTTACATTGAATAGTTTGATAAATGCTAAGCATGCTATATACCAAAAATGTCAGAGGAAGAAACACTTTTTATCCAGAAGTATTACATGTAGAGTTGCAGGAATACCATCTCTAGGATGTGGGTCAAAGGTCAAAGGTCATCAAGTGCAATGGGCCTCATAAGTGAGTGGCTAGGGGTTATTTATTCTTTAAAGGTTTAGGAGGAATCAAATAATCTAGAAGTTTGAGAAGTCAACGACACCCCCCCCTCATCTAACAAACTTGAGGTTTTCTAAGCTGAAATGTAGTTAGGTATTCTTCAAAGGCTTCGACGAAATCAAATAATATATAAGTTTGAGAAGTCGACGAACCCCTCCCCCTTAACCTTAGATGACCAAACACAAGTGGATTCGAAACCAGCCGGTCAACCTGAACATGCAAGCATCAACCAGTGTCAACTAATAGCCGTTAATAGGCCAAAAATTGGTGCTCTGGGCACCCTCAGCTGGTGATGGAGATAAGGTTTCTCTGTAATGTAATCGATGCGAGAGCCCTGATTGGTCCTTGTTCCCACGTGACCTCGCGCTGATGGCTTGTCTGGTACTTCTGGCATGCATGAGTCCAGCACCTTACTATAGGGCATATAGTAATTGGTCTCTCGCTACATATCCATTCTTTTCTTCATCCAAGCCTTAACTAACAAACTTGGTGTTATGGTTAAAGTAGCTCTTTAAAGTGGGCCCTTTTCCTGATCCAACTACTGGCCATTATATTTCCAATATGGCCAGTTTAGATGGCAACCAGTATTAACATTTTTTATCTTGTTATATTGCACTTTCATCATCCCTTAACTGTTCCATTACCAGCTGACTTAACTGTTAATATGGTAGAACGGCATATCATAGTAATGCTTTTGTTTCATTAACAACAGCTTTGGATGCCAAAATTTGTGTAGTTTAATTTAAATTACTGCAACTTGGTGACCATGTCAAAATCAAGTTGAGATGTCCCCTTATGATAACAAGTGTTTAATAATTAGATTCTCTATCCCAGAAAACCTACTTGTGGACACCAAGATCATGTTTCTAGCTAATCTGGATGCTTAAATATGCAGATATATAGTTTTCGGTAGCGGCCACTTTGAATTCCAATATGGCCGCGAGTAGTCATGGCAACCAAGGTGGAAATGTTTTCAGGTTACTAAGTCTGTGTTTGATTGTGTCTCTGCAAAGTAAGATGAGCCCAGCTTAATAAAGCATTTTCATCCATCAGGTGTTCCACGTTTTTCATGTCCGAATAAGGGCTGAAAGTGTTGGAAATTTCATTAAAGGGGTTCTAGGTTCATAATCAAAAAGCGGAACTTTCATTAAACTCAAACCAAGTTTGTGGTAGAATAGACTTCGAGGCAACTGTGTCCATGTTCATTATGTTACTGAATGTTTTCGGTACGTAGCATGCTTAGCATTTATAAAACTATTCAATCTAACAAGGACTTCTGCCACAGCGGACTGTGTAACACAGTGAAGAACATCTAATGGCAAACACCTAAATGAGCGCTCCTATGAATCTCCATCTTTGTTTGTTTTTGACCCAAAAACACACTTTCTTCATCTTTTTTAACACTAAATGAAAATTCTATCCTTTGATTTTCCTTATGCGCAAGTTTTAAGACCAGAATAACGGCTGTACTTACATTTTTTATCCTGGAACAAGAAAAAATTACCTTTTTCCGATGGATTTGGTCTCACTAATTTTCACCTTGGCCTAAAAATGACCCCAATTCGACCTTCAATTTGAGTACAAGGTCAAATTGTTTTTTGAAATACTGATGCATACAAAAGCCTGTCTCGAGGGGTCATGTGTTGCAGTCTGTTGTATACGTCACATTTAAGAGCAGATTCGGTTAACCCCACCCCGTAATTCGTACTTACTACAGATTTCTAATGTTCTTGTATATACACAACTTCAGGCCTCTGTACAAACTTAACGTGCAAGCGATAAGGCTGCCAACAAGTAGAAAATGAAATAGGGAATAAGGTTCTTTAATATTATGTAATTGAATGTCACTCCACCTTGTGCAAATATTGTCATTGATGAAGCAAAGAAATAGGAGGACAGATGAGACTGTAATTGACCGCAGTCTTACTTATAAGGCCCATTGCACTTGATGACCTTTGACCTTTGACCCAAATCCTGGAGATGGTATTCTTGCAACTCTACATGTAATACTTCTGGATAAAAAGTGTTTCTTCCTCTGACATTTTTGGTAGATAGCATGCTTAGCATTTATCAAACTATTCAATCTAACAAGGACGTCTACCACAGTGTACTATGTAACACAGCAAAAAAAACATCTAATGGCGAACACCTAAATGAGCGCTTCTATGAAGCTCCATATTTGTTTGTTTCTGTCCCGAAAACACACATTCTTCATCTGTTTTTACACTAAATGTAATTTGTTTCTTATGTAAATTCCTTATGCGCAAGTTTTAAGACCAAAATAATGGTTGTGCTTACTATTTTTATCCTGGAACAAGAAAAAATAACCTTTTTTCGATGGTTTTGTCCTCACCAATTTTCACCTTGACCTCAAAATGACCCTGATTTGACCTTGAACTTGAGTTCAAGGTCAAAATTTGAAACTTGCTTGGTTTTATTCAAAAGCCTGATTTTTGGCAAATGTAACAAGGGGTCATTGGTTAACGTCAGTTGTTTAGTTCAGAATTTATCGTGGATTTT
>OZ012696.1:14780012-14910012 GCA_963942565.1 Maea johnstoni | reverse complement strand
ATTAAAGAATGCCAATTCATGATAGAAGAATCAGCTATATGGGAAACTCTCCTAGCTCAAGTCAGAGGAGTTATAATACGTCAGGCCTCATTTGTTAAAAGAAATTTGTTGCAATAAAGAAGAAAAACTTGTAGACAAAATCAAACGTCTTGAAGAACAAATCAATTCAGACAGCAGCAATGCTACTCTTATTACTGAGATTAACTCCCTAGATGATGAATTAGGTAAAATTAGGAATGAAAAATTACAAGGTTCAAAATTAGGTCCAGAGCGCATTGGGTTGAAAGTGGAGAAAAACCCTCACAATTCTTTTTACAACTTGAGAAAAATAATTACATCAACAAGTCAATCAAGGAACTTGTTGTAGATGACCACAAGTCAATAACTGACCAAAGCTCAATTATAGCTGAGATTAGGAAATTCTATGAAGATCTGTACTCTAACAAATTAGCGTACCGGGATCTTAAAAAATCATTGGGCAAGCTGAAGACATCTGGCTTTAAGACCATCCCATTTGAACTAGCCGATTTAATTAATGAACAAATTACATACAAAGAACTCTCTGAGGCAGTCTTTAAGGCAAAAAATCAGAAAAGCCCAGGTCCCGATGGATTTTCCGTCAAATTTTATAAAATATTTTGGTACCAAATAGAACACCTGTTCCACAGAGCCATCCTTTCAAATTATGATAAGGGAGGGATTTCTTCATCTCGAAAACAAGGTATAATCACCTGCATCCCCAAAGGTAAAAAACCCACAAAATTCTTAAAAACACTGGCGTCCAATTTCCCTATTAAACAGTTCCTACAAGCTTATATCAGCTTGTATAAAAAACAGGATTAAAAGTGTCTTAGACATTCTCATTGGGGAACAGCAAAAGGGTTTCATTCCGGGCAGAAACATTTCGGAATGCACAAGGGAAGTTTATGACTTTATGTTGGAATATCAGGTTAATGATGCACCAGGCCTAATATTACTAATTACTTTGAGAAAGCATTTGACTCCTTGGCCTGGACTTCATTAACCTGGTACTCAAGGAGTTTGCTTTTCCGGAGCTTATCTGCAACTATATAAAAAAATTCAACAAGAGTAACTCACAACAACTGGTTGTCTGATCCATTCATGCTGCAGAGGGGGTGTAGGCAAGGAGACCCGGTGTCTCCTTATATCTTTATTTTATGTGCGGAATATCTGAGCCAGTCCATCAGAAATAACAAGGACATTGAGGTGTTAACAATCTGTGGGAAGGAACAAGCACTCACACAGTGTGCAGACGACACTTCATTGTTTCTCCAACCCTCAAAAAAAGTCCTGTGCAAAACTTTACAAACTCTTTCTAATATTGCAGAATTGTCAGGACTCGAAATCAACTTAACAAAAACTAAAGCAGTATGGATTGGCTCTGAAAGATTTAGGGATGATGGGATATGTCACGACCTCAAACTTGACTGGGTCCATGATTTTACAGCCTTAGGTATTAAATATGATGTGAGGGACCTAGAAAATATCACTTACTTAAACTGTGTTGAGAAATTAACTGAAATGGAAAATGGAAAAACTTCAGGCCAACTGGAATAAGAGGAACTTGACTCTATTGGGCAAGGTGACGGTAGTCAAAAGCCTAGCCCTATCCAAAATTGTCCACTTCCTAAAGTTTCTATGGAGACAAAAACCTCCAAAGATTTCCAAAAACACTTGGAGAAAGAGTTTCAGAAAGGTGGCCTTCAAATGGTTAACATAGAAAAATTTGAACAAACTATGAAGGTCAAATGGTTAAAAAAAATCCTTTTGCACGAGGGTAGCTGGACTTTAATTCCAGAATAGCTGGACATCCATCTTATCCCAAAATATGGGCCGGATTATATTAATATTCTCATTGGCAAAACCTCAAATCCTTTCTGGAACTCTGTGTTGAAAGCCTTGAATTTTTTTCGTAAAATAATCGAAAAGGAAGAATCCTCTGTCCCACTTCTTTACGAACCACTTTGGTACAATCCACTTATTGGATTACCTTATATTAAAACCTGGGACAACAAGAGGCTAAGAATAGTTAGAGATCTCATATCAGAAGAGGCGCAAATAAAAACTATGGATGAAATCACTAACGATTTTGGAATCTCTCTTAACTTTTTAAACTATGCTCGACTAATAAAGTCGCTTCCATCCAACTGGACCACCTGTAGTTATGCATGGTATCTCTCTGAAACCACTCCTTGGTGCCAGACATTCTGTTCCTTGATCCTAAATGACAACAGAATCTCGCAAGTAATTAAAAGGGAATTCCAAAAATCAAATGTTTCTATCCCCCCTGCGATCAGTGCTTGGAAGAAGGATTTGACAATTACTGATTCACTGATTCCTTCCGAGGACCTTGGTCCCCAATATACACTGAAATGCAAAGATAAAGTATTCTTGACACTGGCCGATCATATTTTTCTACATCAGTGTACTACTTTATATTGTTGTTATCCATGAAACGCCTGATATCCATGTTACTATATTGATAAAAAGCAGGTGGCACAGTCATTGACTGATTGCACCAGAATTTAAAAAACGATTTGAAGAAAGTTACGAGAAGCTGTTTAACTTATACTGATGCATTGTTTTTTTTGTTTTTTTTAATTTTATTTTTGATATCCGAATATCATACCTCGTTAGAGTAAGACTCTCTCTCTCTCTCTCTCTCTCTCTCTCTCTCTCTCTCTCTCTCTCTCTCTCTCTCTCTCTCTCTCTCTCTCTCAGAAATGTTTTCTCTGATGAACATAATGGCATTTGATTGATGAGCATAATTGTCTTTTAACATTCATTTGTATTTTCTCTCATATCTGATATTTTCCTCCTAAGTTCTTGCCTGGGGTGTGTATTTTTTGGCCACTCATCCTGATATCCAAGAAAAGCTGCATGGCGAACTACAAGAAGTTCTTGGAGAAGAACCAGTGGCGCCATCTATAGTGGCTGAACTCAAGTAAGCAATTTTGCACATTGAATAAGGAAATTGATGTTATTATACATGTGGTGTTGTTATGTTTTCAGTAAAACATCTGTTCTTCAATTCTTCATTTTTTGTAAGTCGTGCTTCGTGCTTTATGTCTCGTTAAATTTATGTTTTCTTGTCTTCCGTTGATCTCTGTAAATCATTTTAATCATAGCTAGTAAATTTAAGTCTGTGTGGAGCATTTGGTAATTGTTGAAACTCCTCAACTGAAAGTGGCATGTAGATAACAAGTTGCCTTGCTTGTTATCTGTGTATGCCCGTTACCTGTTATCTATTATCTGTGTATAGGTACACGCACCAGGTGTTGGACGAGACCCTGAGACGCGCCGTTCTCGCGCCGTGGGCTGCTAGATTCCAGCACGAAGATGCTGTACTGGATGGTTACCTCATACCTAAAAATGTGAGCTTTACTTTATGAAGCTCCGCCACGTATTCATGGGGATGTTCCTAGCAAAGTGTCAACTGTTAGGATGAATATGTCATTATTTAGGTATCAATAAAATAGGATCAATTCGACTCCACCAAGTTTTATTAACCCTTTGTCTACAATGTGCCATGTAATTCTACAACTCAATCAGCATTGGATGGTCAGGTTGTATCCAATATATTGCTTCCATACCTTAACCCAATGTTTTGTCGTATAACTATACTGGCTCCTATGATTCACCTTAACTGGCTAATCACACAACAATGAGCTATATTTGTGGTAATATATTTGTTTATTATCAGCTCCACTGCTGATTGGTCTATTTGTTTTGTTGTACTGGTCTGTATTGAGATCCTAACAATTCTTTCCAGAACGTTCATTAATATGTTAAGAGCCAAATATTAATCCTGTTGCCATGGCTGCGCAGAGAATAGTGTACTCCCATAAAGAACGTTTTAAAAAGCATTGTTAGGATCCCAATATCTTCCTGGGCGCCATTGCAACTGTCGTCAGGCAAACTACATTCTCCACCGCTAGCTCGAGGTCGTTGAACCATAGCAACCAATTGGGGGCAACTCGCGTGTTGTTTGTTGGTGTTTAAAACATTTTTTGCATATTATTGTCTGCCTACATGGTGTATATATGGAAAATATGATGGCAGGAAGTCTATTGAAGAGTTTTCTCGGATGTACGATGAAAGAATCTTTAACTTAAATCTTGAACCTTTTGTTCTTATCGTAATTCAAACTTTATGTGGGGGCAAGGGGGAGCTGATGATAAATTTGTTATCCTCGTACACAGCCAATGTCTGCATTCAGCCAGCAGATGGTATCGTACTGGCATGGCTGCCTGCTGGCTTCTCACAGACATCTCGCCATATACCATTTTCACAGGAAGGACAACGAATATTATCATCAGCTTGTTGTACTGGACAATATTGGTTTTCTAACATTGCTTTCATAATTGTCAATGTTAGGAGGCTAATAAAAATCCTTTTAGGATCCTACCAATGCTGTTCACAGCGTTCATTGTTAGGACCCCAAAATTACCATTCATTGCCATGGGAAAAGTTAACTACATTCTCCCCGGACAGGGGTCGCAGAGGTTGCTTTCCCATAGCTACAAAGATGGAGAGTACTGCTCTTCACATCACCAAGAGTAGTTTAAAACGCTTTTTGCACATTATTTTCTTGCAACATGGTGTAAACCTCGAGAATAAGATGACAGGAAGTAATTAAGATGGATTTAGGTTTGTGAATGATTTACCGGTAACCCTTATGCTGCTGGTGGCTAACTTGGCTAATGCAAAATGATGCAAACAGCTGGAGAATGAGTGAAACCTTGGCACCTGGGTACTCATTAGAGAGATCTCAAGGCAGGGTTTAGATAGTTTTCAAAAATGTTTGCATCCTTGTGCCTTGATCAAAAGTAGCTCAGCGATGGAAGGGTTAATGGCAGGTCCAAGAAGTTAAGGACGATGTCCTCCATTGGTTTTCAAGGTTTTCTTGGTTGTTATACCATATGTGCTATTTCAGACGCCAGTTATCCAGGCACTGAGTGTTGTTTTGATGGACGAATCGATCTGGCCCAATCCACAGAAGTGAGTAATGCTATGTGTCGATGAAACAGGCCATGCCAACATTCCCATCGATAATCAACACTATGTGTACAGTCAACCATGTGGAATGTTCTTGTCACAATTCACAATACAGTTTTCTTTTAGAAAAGAAAAAGATAAATATCCAGATTTGTGGGCTTTCTTTAGGTGTATTTCCTTCTTTCTCCTTGAGATTTGGAAATGTTGACAAGGGTCACATAGTCAAGGTTTGAACACTTATTTGAAAACAAAATCGCTTTTTGAAGTTGTTGTCATAGAGTAATGGAGAATGAATTAGAAAAAGTCACTACTTTAATATCCTAAAACTTTATCCTATTGTACTGAAATGTCATTGCACAACTTCTTCATAGGTTTGATCCAGACCGCTTCACTGAGGAAAATAAGAAAAAGCGTGCCCCATACAGCTTTGAGCCATTTGGATTTGCTGGGACGCGAAGATGCCCAGGGTACAGGTATGAAGACAAATCATTTCTTTCTTCGATGACAAAATATATTTAGTTGCTATTTAAATAGTTTAAAATAAGAGATGCAAGTTCTCTCAATATCTAATTTTCTCACGTTGATAAAAATCAAGAACCCTGATGTGCAAATGCAATACATTATAGGCAGTCTGGGTTCAAATTTGGCAGTTCTGTAGAGGAGGCTGAAAGGGTTTCGAAGGAGTAAAGTGAAATATTCTTTATATTGTGAGACCTTCAAGATGCACTGCCACACTTAATTTCCAAAGCTGTTCAATACATATGTTGTAAAGGTGCAGATGGGAACATATATTCTAAAATAAATATATTTCTATTTCTTTTGTTTTAGTATTTTGATAGTGGGTGAACCAGGTACCGTAGTAGCAAGATTATATTGAGAGCATGCTAAGATGGATTCAATGCAATGTACCTTCATTATTTATGTATTTGAGTGGTAGATTTGAAATTCCTACAACTGACTGTTCTTTGTACTGCATTTTCAGATTGGCTTATATGGAGAATACAGTTGCACTCACTGTTTTAGTGCGCAAGTTCAGATTCCATTTCGTGGAGGGTCAACGCGTCGAACCTTATTATGGCCTGATAACCAGACCCAAGAACGAGATCTGGGTTACTGCTGAGAGACGGGAATAAAAATCTATCTCTTGTATATATGTCAACAAGAAAAAGATTTGCATGTTTGCTAAGAATACTTTTGTTACACATGTTATAACAGATATGGGCCAACACAAAATCTTTAGAGAAAATCAATTAATAGATCATAAAAAGTACCCTTATCAAAGAAACGTTTTCTATATATATTGCAGTCCCACGATCATGAAATGTGTTATAAACAATGAAGTATTTTCTTCTAGAGCTTGAATCAGAAAAGAGTTAAAACCATAACAGGTCATGATTTTTCTTAATGTGTGATATGCATGATAATGTTTTCCATTGGTATGAAATAAAGAATAGATAAAAAGGATTTCCCCATGCACTTTATTGATGTAATGATGTAAAACAAAATTACAAAACCAAAAATATCTAAAGTGACATGACATAAATGTTTCTCAAATCCAGGGTTAACAATGAGAAGCTAATCAACAAGTGATTTCTAGTAAGAGAGGTATTTTACCTAATCCCAGTAAAAGTGCTGTTCCTATCCAGCACTGGCTAGTACCTTCAATTCTGTACACTTCCCCCAACATAAAAAATCTTAATCAGCGGTACTGGCCAGTACTGGTTTTGCCAGTACCTTTTTAACAAAATAAACAATAACTGGGCCATTGCTGGCCCATCACTGGATAAGTTCTGGCAACTGTACTGGGCCAGTACCGACGTGGGTGCGCAGAATGGTACTGGGCCGGTACTGGCATACGGTACTGGGCTGGTAATGATGATGGTACTGGCCCAGTACTGGCATGTTTACTGGGATATTCTGTGGAATGTTGATTGTTAGTCATCTTATACTCGACACTTTCATGACATGTATGCAAAGGTAAAAGAAGTACTTATTCAGAAGAATCTGCAAATCAGAGCTAAACATATATAGCCTTATGTTTTAGCATTTCTTTCAATTGTTCAGAATAAAATAGGTTTAAAATGTGGATATTGTTCATTTGATTATATTCTTCGGTACCTTGAAATGGAGGAAATAACATATTAGCTTTACATTTAATCACAATAATGGCTAACTAGCAGATAATTGTATTCAATGTTTTAATTTCCTATAAGTTTTACCTCTCTATCACAGTGACAAAGTCCTCCTTTGAGAGTCAATATGAAATGCTTCCTATGTATGCCTGTAGCACACCAGGAGGTTCTAATTATGTTGATGAAAAACATATCTACATCCTTCCTTCAAATATTCTGCCAAATTCATTCCGAATAACAAGCTTATTGTTAAAAATATTGGAAAGTCCAGACAACATTAACAGAAACAACTCCCAGCAGCGACCCATTGGTATGAAAGGTTCACTAAGTGACAGATGAGATCTTTGCAGGAAAGTCAAATATTCATAAGAATGTTTGTATTGGAATATTGTCCCTGTCTCAGCAAGGGGCTTACAATCAAAACTCTGCAGTGTGCAATAAAGAAATAAGAAGGCACATACTCCTGGTGAAAGACCATTAATAACGCCTGAACACATAGGCCCATTACTGCAAATTCCTGTAATTTATTTGCATTCTTTTTAAAAGAAATCAATATATTTTTCATAACTGTATTGCTACTTATTTGGAGGCTATAATGTATTGAATATCATCAATGTAATTCAACCCCATTCATGGATTATACGATCAAACTGTCCAAATGTAAATGCACCTATTACTGAAAGGGTGAACAGTGAACTAGATTTCTGTATCCAGTTAAATTGACCATAATTTCTAATAACTGTATGGGACAAGCTGAAGTTCCATGGAACATCTATTGGTGGCGCAAAATAGTTTGATCTTTCAGGGGTTGTGATAACCTTGTATCACATGTGATAAATAGGGAAGATTTACAAGCAAGGAGGATAGCTTTGTGGTGGTCCTTTCTGATTGGTTAATGTAGCCTTATTTTTCTTGTGAGCTAGTGCAAATGTTGCATCAAAAACATGTCGGAAATATCATTTACATCTTAGTTAGAACCTACAATTTCTTATAGTTTTCAGATTTATAATATAAAGAGAAAGAGAAAACTTGGCTGACTGATTCGATTTTTTTTCATAGTAGAGACATTGCTTTTATATCATTCCATCCCTTCTATTAGTTAATTCGTGCAGTATGCACACGATTTTCGGCGCATTTAATATGTCATACAGTCGCAATCAACAGTAGTGCACGTATAAGGGTTATTGCGATCTAGGGCTGCCAGGGTTTGACAGGAACCCTGGCATCCCAACTTTGCCTACCATGCTATGTGGGCATACTCCGTATGACGTAGCAGACTCGTGTAAACAAATATGCCATGCCAGTGTGGGTATCCTGATGGAATGTCTCCCAGAGGGCGGAGCCCGAGGGAGGCCCATCCTCCCGAGGGGAGACATTCCATCAGGATACCCATACTGTCATGGCATATTTGTTTTATCATATCGAACAAACCCCAATTTGGTAAAATATCAACGAAAACAACAATGACTGCCGATAGATCCGCTGGTGCCTTGGAAAAGAGCGTCTGCTATAATGTCAAGGTCACAGATTACTGAGGATTCACACATTCCCCGCTAGACGTCACTAGTGACAACGGTGGACATAACGCCGATCAGTGGACATGATGATTGCCAACTGTTAAGTCAGCCAATCACGGCTTACGATCTTCAAGTGAGGTATGATATACTAAAATGGCAATAGAAATCTATTGAAAATGTATTTCTGAGGATTTGGTTAATAAAATCAGACCGCCTTTCACCTTGATATTGCATCTTCAGATACTTATGAATGTTTTCAAAAAAAAAAATTTAAATAAAAAACGATTCTTTCACTTCCTTTTTCACTTTTAAAAGTACTGTTTTGTGGAAAATTTCCTTCTTTAGGTCATTTAGAGGTCAGGAAAAGGCCTTGAAACACGGATTGCAACCCACTTTTCACGAATATATAAAGGTGGCAGCAAGCGGTCTCACCCGGAATGCGAAAGTAGATATCATTAGCTGTATGATTCAATAGAACTTAAGATGATTTCTGAAAGTCGGCACGCCTCCATTTTCACTTGAAAATTTGTTGTTTTAGATTGTGTTTTTGCAAAACTCCCAAAGACGTTTGCTCCATCATTTTGATCAATGTTTCGCACACACCTTTAACATCACTATTTCACTTAGACTTTGTTTAAAGCTTTGTCGGAGTCTGTCCATTCTAGAAATAAGTAAAAAGTGGGTCCCTTCTATACATTTTAAGTAAACTGGCGCCATTTATAGGGGACTACTGGTAGTGTTGGGTTTAGATGTGACGTGATTTGAACGTGCCACTGACATTTGCATCTTCATCTATAATGCTAATAGAGACATGCCTTAAGGGTACACAAATGAAAGATTATCCAAAAAAGCACTACATAATATTGAGAATATTGTTTGTATGTCCGTAATACATATCTCGAACTATAGCCTAACATGTGTCATTTGCATTCTTTCTAGTATAGTTCATTCTGGTGAAAGACATTCTACATCTATTTTGGCCATTTCAGTACCATCAACATACTTCAAACATTTTCTAAGGTAAGCGTATCTGGGAGGGTAGAGTCAGGGGTGTCCAACCTCAGATTTCCAGTAGCGCAATCTTATAAGACCATTAGCGCAAGCTTTGCAGGGTGAGGGGAGTGGGAGAAGAATGTGCACCGCAGTGTGGGGTAATTAATGCACGGTACAACCACTAGAGTGACTTATAGTTCTAAAACCCTCCACCAGGGGGACACTTGTATATACAAGGTATTAAATCATAAAAAATGGCAATTATTTCCTAGCCATAAAACTGTTATATATTCTAGAACATTTTTTTATGGAGATTAGACAGAAGATAAAGAAGATAAAGTTTTGAAGAGAAAAAAGTGGTGGGACTGCTCGATTTTTTCACTGGTGACCAGGCTCTGCTTTCATCACGTTTCAGCTGAAAACAGCATTAAAAATATCCAACCTATTGTGAACCGGGAGCTTGTGTGGTCCAGATGTAGTTGGGCCAACAATGGTCTAGGGTTTCAATTGAAATGAGAGTTAAAAGGAAGGGCTATTTCCTGTATCATTCACTTTATTATGTTGGAACATGAAAGGTTTGGACACGGTTATAATAGGGCCCAGACATCCTTTCCCCATCAGGGTCCAGGGCCTTCCTATTTGTAATTCACATCCATGAAGGTGGTTGATATTGATAGTATCAGATTACTGAGTGAGTATCTAACTGGGACTAATAGCAGGACTGTCATAATTCCCTCAAGAATTCCCTTTTTAAACCCTTTTTAACAGATATCCCTATCTCTCAGTGTAAGAGACTGCAGCTGGTGTGCTGTTATTGTTGAATGACCTCTGGCCTGTGGTTTCTGAGCATGCTCAGTGAGCCTGTCTGAAAGGGTGTTTAGTAGTATAGTATTTCTTTTTACTCTAAGTGGTGCAGATCAAATGGCTAGATGGTGAACTGGGTAGTTCCAAAAAAAGTCGCTAGGTGGTGTGGAAGTCAGCCACTTTCTCACTAGCACAAAATGGGCACTCCACTAGCACAAATGTACTAAAATGCTAGTGTTGGATACCCCTGTAGAGTGGGTACATTTGACCAAAAACATGTTATCCATGGAGCGCTAAATTAAAAATGAAATCTGACTCCCACAGGGAAAGGAACCTGTAATGTTAGAGTAGGGATCGATGCCCCTAATCGTTTCACCAGCGAAATTGTACAGTATAAAATTTGTAAACAGCAGGAATGGTACAAATGGTTTCCGTCAATAGGCAGTAAATCAACATTTTCTTGATGCATATTGATTATTAAAGTTTCCTACGCAGATTTCTTTTTAAGAATTTATTTTTCCTTCTATTTTGTGGAGTTCAAAGTTTCGCAAATCTATCCACGACCCGTGACCCTTGATTTCTCTTTGCACAACCTCCACACAACCTCAAAGTTCAGACACTGTCTCACGTTTGAGACTTTTTTTGTCTTTATCAGGCCGTGTAGAGGTTGCGTCTGGTTTGTTGCCGCGGCATAAATAGATTGACTCTATATAGCCGTAAGATAAAAAAGCCAATAATACCACTATTGAACCTTTTGAATTGGATGAATAATTGTGCAGAACTATATGTGCGTATATATATAAACACACACACACACATATATATATATATATATATATATATATATATATATATATATATATATATATATATATATATATATATATATATATATATATATATATATATATATATATATATATATATATATATATATATATATATATATATATATGTCGTGTACCAGAAGTCGATCCGTACCAATCGACGATCGGTACAGCTATGCTGTACCAGAAATCGATCGACTTCTGGAACAGCTATTACCTGTACCAAAAGTCGATCGACTTCTGGTACGGCATTAAGCTGTACCAGAAGTCGATCGACTTTTGGGATAGCCTTTAGCTGTACCAAAAGTCGATCGACTTCTGGTACAGCACAGCTGTACCAATCGTCGATTGGGACAACCATTCATTTATGAGGATCATGTACCATAACTCGATCTGTACCAAAAGTCGATTGTGAAAGTGGCAGTCAATTCAGTGGACCATTAAACATGGATGTTTCACAAACTGATTTTTATAGTGAACACATTATTTAATATTGTTTTGTTTTTGTCTAAAGGAATTTAATTCAACATATTTGCCTGTTTAAGGCCACCAAATCACCTTTTTTACTCAAATTTATTTTCTTTTTTCTATTTCCTTTTTTTTTGGAAGGGCGGGTTAGTTTGACAGACTTTTTTGTAATAAACATATATCCAATTTTCTTTTTCACCTAATCAGATGATACTTCGTTAATTAAAGAAAAAATGAAAGGGGTGAGATAGCATCCCTTAGGAAATAATGATGACCATCTTCCTGAGCTAATGATCATAGTAATTCAGGTTATCACCTTTACATTTTTGTTTAAAACATTTAAGGCAACATGTCCAATAGCCCAGTTTAACTCTTTAAATTTGATTTAATTGCATTTATTGAAAGTGGAGTAAATATGTTTTTAATTTAAACCTCTAGTATGCGTTATTTATCACCCCATGATTATTTGCACAATGATCATCTTAATACAATTCACTGAATATATCTTTAAAAATTGGTGAAAAGGTTTATTGAGTAGTTAAAGAGAGGTATGGTTACTTAAACTATTTTGCTTCTATAATTAAAACAACAGCCCCTGCCCCTCCCTATCTAAGTTTTGAATATAGGGAAGTCAATGTAGTTATACACTGAAAATAAGTCTGAATATTATCATTTTGATAACATTAAAGTCAAAGTGATGTTAAAAAACAAAAGACTTACTATCAATACAGAGGACTCAGATATTAAAATAAGCCTGTACCAATCGTCGATTGGTACAGGCTTAAAGGCTGTCCCAAAAGTCGATTGAGTATTGGTACAGTTAATGCTGTCCCAAAAGTCGATTGAGTATTGTTACAGTTAATGCTGTCCCAAATGTCGATTGAGTATTGTTACAGTTAATGCTGTCCCAAAAGTCGATTGAGTATTGTTACAGTTAATGCTGTCCCAAAAGTCGATCGACTTCTGGTACAGCTTGATGCTGTCCCAAAAGTCGATCGACTTCTGGTACAGTTAGTGCTGTACCAGAAGTCGATCGACTTTTGGTACAAGTAATAGCTGTACCAGAAGTCGATCGACTTCTGGTACAGCATAGCTGTACCAATCGTCGATTGGTACGGATCGACTTCTGGTACACGACATATATATATATATATATATATATATATATATATATATATATATATATATATATATATATATATATATATATATATATATATATATATATATATATATATATATATATATATATATATATATATATATATATATATATATATATATATATATATATATATATATATATATATATATATATATATATATATATATATATATATACATAGTAAGGGAGACTAGGTACGATAAGTTCAGTAGGTTAGATGTCAGCACAGGTGACACTGAGAACGAGTCCAGGGAACTAGGACACAAAATGGCGTACTTGCAGATAGCAGCTCTCGCGGTTTTACTAATCCTATGCTGCGAAATACTGAGAAAGTATTTTGTGAGTATGCTGTGATCTATTGGTTTGTGCATATATAACGTGTAATAATGAGACACATACGTTGTGAGTTGAATAATTAGGATATTCTTTGCAAATATATTGTGAGTTATTGACTTGCATTGCGTAACAGTGTGTAACTGTTCATTATTATGTCTATTACTCTTGATGCATGTAGGTGTTGACTTCAATATAAACTTATAATTTCTCTAAGAGCAATAAATACAAATGCTGTTAGTGTGTAGAAGTACATGAAAATATAACCGGGAGATCTTTATATAACTATATTATAACATGTTTCGAATAAAGTGACAAGAAAATATACTTTGATAAGAGCAAATGCTTTGAATTAATATAAAATATGTGATTCTAGGGTGATTTGAGGAAGATGTTTGGACATCAGATTTGCATTATGATTTGATATGAGTTAAATTCAGTCCTTGTTAACTTTTGTATTTTCCGTCTGAATGGTGCCACGAGGGCTAAAGGAGATAATATATGGGTTATGTATGTATCTTTATTGACTGTATATGTTAGTATATATCTAAAATGAAATACGTATGATAGAATATGAAAATATAATAATAATATAGAGCAAACACAAAGATCAAATCGGAATTCAAGAACTCTTTCAATCCCAGCACAAACCAAGTAGCGAAAAGGGCCTGCAGAAACACTCAGAATTTACAAAGTATACGTCAACACATGACTTTAAAAGAATAAATAAACGCTAGTAGTTACCATGTAGCAATGCATTATGCTACGCTTCATAGCCAGTACTAAATAAGAGGAGTTAAGATTCAGATTTTCCCTACCCTGCTTTTACTTTACAGCAAAGCCTACGCAAAGTGTATATCGTCTGAAAGGTCTCTGAAGGTAAACACATTGAGCATCACCAATGTTTTCCTCCTGGCAAGGAAAAGAAATAAAACATGCTTTTTTTGCTTTCAAGAACTCCGATCCATTTGTATAGACCGCAGACCTTTAACTTTCGTTTATGTGGACTACACAATAAAAAAAAATGTCAGGATATCATCTTATTTTCCAGAAATTTGGATGTTACAAGTTTATGACCAATTCCCACGAAATTTTGTCGAAAATAAGAAAAAAAGGTGTGTTTTTTCAATTTCTAGATTGCATAACGTTACAACAAATTGGAAAGCGTCTTGTTGTATGTTTTCATTTTTAAAACTCTTGGCTGTTCATATACCAAACTTCAATCAAAGTCATTAACATTTGGAGATATGATTTGTTGAACTAACCCCAGTCTAATCCATCATGTCAGCCAGACTAGGTTTACATGTGAATGCAAGAACATTATGAACCATAATCATTATAATACGTATATGGTTTCAGCCAACAGCACAGAAACCGGCCATACCAGGTCTGGATCCATCAGACAAAGAGTAAGTTTTAACATTAAATTTAATGAATGTCTCTATGATAATTAATCAATACGAAACGTGCTTAAATGATTTTCTGAAGTACCAAAGGTCTATGTAATACTTGGTAAAGGGATTATCCTTTGTATGTAGAGGTAAAATTGGTAGATTTAGAACAATGATCGTGTAGATTTAAATCGATAGCGCAACAAAACAGGTACTAGTCTTTAACATATATGTATTTTTAAAAGATTATTGCATTATTTGTTAGCACATTCTGACACTCAACTCAAAGATGTTACTACTATGATTGCTGAAATCCAGTTATGCATCTCAAATCAGTATAGGTATCTATATGTCTCCCAGCGTAATGGAGTCTGCCTATATCGAACTATCTGAGGAATGTAAGTGTATTACATTATCGTACATTGGTTGTTCTACTTAAAATGTAAGTGCTGGTGTCCTCTCCAATAACATCTCACTAGGTCAAGAGATCCTTTTTTTCTAGTCACTGTAGTACGTATTCTTATTTCACGTTGTACACAAACAGGCTATATTTCACATATACACAGTCTTATATAGACAGCTAGAAAATATAATTGCTTTAAAGAAAATGCTCAAGAAGAAAAACAAAACACAGAAACCTCCACGACCTGATATATGACGTATTTGACCATCAATGTTCAGAATCTATACAAACATGTTTTAGTGTTCGATCTAGTGAGACAAAAGCTTTTTTGTTTCCTCTAAAAATGTAAAATAGTCATCAAAATATGCGTCTTAAGTAAAAATTGCCAAAACAAATCCCGTCGTTACGATGGTGCAGGTGTGAACGGCAGAAATAAGAATGCATTCTTTTTCTGGAAAACAACAGAAAAAAATAATACTTTTTCAACTGTTTTCCCAAAACAGCAGAAAATAGGCGACAAAATATTTTTGAAAAGAGTTCTGCTGTTCTTCCCAAAACAGCAGAATGTTTTGTTTTCTAAATAAGCGACTATTTTTGTTTATATTTTGCTGTTTTTCCAAAAAAAGCAGAATTTTTTTTAAAAATCCTTTTCCTGTAATTTTCCAGAAAAAGAGCGGAATGTTGTCTTGCAGTTCACACCTGCATGACGTACGATGTCGTACGTCGTAGTTTATTCGAGCCCTAAAAGTAATGGATTGCACATCTGATTTATTTCAGGAATGGCAATACGAAGGACATCGGCAAGGCTGGAAGTCTTCATGAGTTCCTCATGGAGCTGCACCGCAAGTATGGACCAATAGTCTCATTCTACTGGGGGAAGCGAAGAGTCGTCAGCACTGCGTCACCGTCACTCTTCAAGCAGTACGCCCACGAGTTTGATCGACCAAGTTCGTGCCAATTTCTTTTGATTTGAAGTGTGATTTATCTGTATGCATCAACCATGTATTAGGGGGAGGAGCATGTTTATTTCTTAGGTCGTATTTGTTTTCAAATATTCAGAGTCATATTTTGTCAGACACGTACTCTCTCTTGGACGTTTTTGCGCCAATTCTTTGTTTATTTTACGAGCTTGCTCGCATTTCCATGCTAAAGTATAGCGCCTCCTTAAGAGAGAGGCTTGAACTGGTTAGGTATTCCAGGGGACACAGCAAGCCAACGTGACCACACCAATAACCTTTAATTTGTCTGTTTCTCACTGAAAGACGTTCCAATATGATTATCTGCCAGTAAAATCTTGTATCCCTGGCTTCATGAGTGCTCTTTACGCTCTTCAATGGCCGTGTGAAGCAACGGTCTACTTAGAGATACATGGACTAATACAGTGCGTTCTTAGGTCACATCGACCTTCTTTGCCAATGTTTGGTGGAGGGGTGCGCTCTGGCGTCACTGTCCAAAATAGCAGAGTAGAACTACAAGGAACACGTGGCTAATCGAGTCCGAATCATTTCAGCAGGCAAGGGCAGTTGTACATTCATCCTGAGATCGGGGCCCAGGAGTGTGTGGGGGAGGTGATCAGCTTTGTCTCTAGAGTTTAAAGTGAGATAGACCTATTTCTTCTTCACCTGACGTGCGGTCGCGCATGCCCTGTCTCCGTACAACTTCGCGTGCCCTACCTAAATATTACACCCTCAATCAAAAATTTTACCTCTTGAATTGAGTCTTTCTCGATATCAACTGGTCGATATCATAAGTTTGATATAAATATACTAAGGTTGACAAGGTGAAAATTGATAACTTGCAAACAGTTTATTATATTGCTCTGTTTGTGGTACGGAAATAGATTTAGCATATACTCGACCCAGGTGTGATCCAGAAGTGGCTCATCATCCTCATTATAAAGACCAAGACTTCGTTTTTATTCTGTATGGTGTTTTATAATTTCTTTTTCAAAGCAGATCATATTGATAGAAGATGTACAGTATAACACTAAACTAAAGCAGGGATTTCCAGCAAACTGGATATATGCAAACATTCATTTATATAAAAAAGGTTATGCTCTGCAACAATCTCAGGGCTAGAGCCTAAGCCTCGCCCTGCATGTAATATAGAAAGGACACCTTTGTTTTCTTCACGATCTTGAAGATAAAAGTATATTACAAAGCAGAGCAACGTCCTTTTCATTCATAACTGACATTGCATGTGTGATTTTTTATTTCATTAATCCGATGAAAATTCCCTCTTTCTCACTACTAAGTACTAATCTTAAATAAATCAATGACATTTAACTACACAAAATCCTCTATTTTTCAGAAACACTTTTTAAACGTTGTTCATTTCAAATGTCTCTGTGATGGTCACTTTTGGACACCAGTTTCAAAATTCTAGCAACGGTCCTTCCTTTAATTATTTACTAACATCTTAACAAAACTATGTCTATGGTCACGATCTATTGGCGATAGTTATGTAAGAACTGTGGCAGTAGTCATTTGGCACTGGAAACAAGGGCTTACGAATATTATTCATCTCTTTCAGTCGAGTTATTCACGCTTTTCGCCCCAGTGCTAGGTAGCAAGAGTATCCAGTATGCTAATGGCGAGGCAGGTCGTGCACGGCGAAGACTTCATGACACGTGTTTCGCACACGGGACTGTTTGTAACATGATTCCAACTTTTCAAAAGGTAACAATATAAATATAAATATATATATTTATATATATATATATATATATATATATATATATATATATATATATATATATATATATATATATATATATATATATATATATATATATATATACAAATGTATATATATATATATATATATATGTATATATATATATATATATATATATATATGTATATATATATATATATATATATATATATATATATATATATATATATATATATATATATATATATATATATATATATATATATATATATAATTGAAATTGTGCGAGTAAACGATGAAATAGATTCGCGGGCAAGATCTGTCCTTAAGGCATTTGCCTTGGTTTTATCAGCAGCCCTTAAAACGAATTTGATTTCGGAACATATAAACGTATAATACGTTCCTAGGAATGATCACTTATAAAAGGTCTTAACGTGGTTATTTGGGTGAGTAAATTTTCACTAACTTGAGAAATTAGAAATTTTTCTGGAGAATTCTGACTGTAGTGTTTTCCTTCGTGTTAGCTTTTTTACTTATTAATAATGTTATTTCTTTCTGACATGTGGTCGATTTATGTATACAAAATATATTAATTGCCTATGTAAAACTATCGCTGACATTACGATTTTCCTTCTCTTTTACATTTTGTATGCTTTGATCTGAATTCGAACTTTTTTTCACGGCTGCTGAAAGCAAATGCATTGCGAGTAAACTGTCTTCGAATATGTTCTATTGTCTACTTGTACATTTTCTATCACCTGTTCTCACAAAATTGCCTTATTTCTTATTATTTCTCTTCTTTTTTGTTCAATGTTATATAACTCCATTTTAACATTGTATATTCTGTATTATTTTACCTTCCACTTTATTTTATACCTTTTCAGGTAACTTTACAAAAAATGGTCCCGTATATACAATATTCTGCAGAAATAATAATACAGAGGGGTTTGTTAACATAGAAGTGTTGCAATACAAATTTTAGTAAATATCTGTGATGACATGCTACTATATGAGACAATAAAAATATCAACAAAAATTACCTCATTTCAGATAACTTGACAAAAATTGTTTTTACCTTATAGGGTAATATACAAGTATTACATTTACATATATTCTATCGTAAGGTACTGTACTTATTATATTTAAGTACTTTACTTTTTATAATTCTAGGCACTTTGTTTTCTCTCAATATCAGCATATTTCGATCACCTTGGAATGAATGAATGTATGATTGCTTAAAGGCACATCAGCATACATAGGCAATTTAGGGCCAAAACAATCTGAATGAAATAATGGTCCTTTGTTATTGTTGAAAACAACAACAAAGCAATAAATAAATAAAAATATTCACATAACAATGAATAATTTCAGATTATAAGTGGTACATACAAGTATGTTTCAAAAGAAACTAAATTCTTAAAATGTGGAACAGACCAATCTTATGTAAATAAGATAAAATGCTGTCTGGAGGAACCATTTCAAAGAACTCTTTAAATCTATTTACATTAAAATGTCTATTTGCAATCACCTTGGTTGTGTTAATTTAATGAGGATTAACAAAACAGTGGTAATTAACAAGCACAGAGTAATCATACAACGTATTTGAAATCCATCCAAAACAATATAGCTTTACGTACCTTCACTACATTCATAAATCATTTGGTATATGGTTTAAGTAAAAAAACAAGAAATGTTCTTTGGGGCCTCATTTTAATAAATAATACATAGATTCTTCAGCCCCTTGCCGTTATCAAAGCTTTCAGAGGAGTTGGCCACAAGATGGGATGCTGTGTCGTCTAAGGAAGAACACATTCCCCTTTATGAAGAGAGCATGTCCTTTGCTGTACAGGCCATCCTTACCACATCATACGGCAAGCTCTTCGAGCAGCACAAAGACTGCGTAGAAATGAGATCCTTATACGATTATGTGAGTAAAAGAAGACTCAAAATTAGAATGTGTTTATTATCACGTGTATTTCGGGAAATCATTAGAGAGGTAGTATCAATGTGAATTCTCACGAATATTTGGTTACTTTGAACAAGATGTTTGTTTCATAATCCTCTAATTTCTTCGGTCACACAAGCAATATAACTACGAAATTGCAGAAACATTACAAAAATGAATTCCACCTCAAATTAAACTAGTTCCAAGTTGGCCATAGTAGGGAAAAATAGTGTGACGATTTGGAAAATTGTAGATATATTGTTTTTGGTGTTATGATTATTATTATCATTATTGTTATTAGTATTAGAAGTATTATTAGTAGTAGTAGTAATAGTAGTAGTAGTAGTAGTATTTTCATTATTATTATTATCATTATTATTATTATTATTATTATTATTATTATTATCATTATTATTATTATCATTAGTGATAGTAGTAGTGGTAGTATCATCATCATTAATTATCATTTTAATTATCATTATTATTCTCATTATCGTTATCATTGCTATTATCATTCTTTTTCTTCTTTCTCTTCTTAT
The DNA here is from genome assembly GCA_963942565.1 of Maea johnstoni. Lineage (NCBI taxonomy): Eukaryota > Metazoa > Annelida > Polychaeta > Spionida > Magelonidae > Maea > Maea johnstoni. The sequence goes on along the minus strand of OZ012696.1, from coordinate 14,889,800 downwards.
TATCAGTATTATTATTATTATTATCATTATTATTATTATTTATTATTATTATTGTTATTATCATTATTATTATTATCACCCAGGTATGGACTGAGATGGAAGAACGAATAAAGGGATACAGCCCTGTACCAGGGAGTGCCTATGAGAAACAGATTGAGCAAGGTGGGTTCAATATTTTTCTCCTCCATTAATGACCATCTAGTGATGAATAATAGCAGAAGCACTGACGATAATTGAAATTCCAAACTCATTCCTTCTTATGCCCCTGTTCTTGTAATTCATCCTTTTAGTAGATTTGCATGAAGGTCCCATTCTACAGATCCTTTTGTAAAATATGGTCACTCATATCTTATGGTGTACTTCCAGATTCACCCACATTGAAGTGGTGGGGTTTAATAATAAAACTCATCCTCCATTGTCGACTTCTTTATTTGTATTGCAGATTATGTATGTATATTTATTGACCGCGCATCGGCGCAAAAAACACAATACATGGAAAATCATAATAATCGACAAAAGAACAAGTAGGGAAAAAAGAAAAAGTAGCATAATACAAAAGATAAATCCATACCTCTATAAACGTGAGGCTAGGGATTAGCAACCAGAACTGACATTTACAATTACGGATAGGGCAACTGTAGGTTGCTTAAGGTGGTCACACAGAGCCGACTTAAGGTGGACTCATAGGAACTTAGACCAGCCAGTTACACTGCCAGATAAAGTCTGGGCTTCTACATGAAAGCAACTATAGGAGGAACCATATGGTGCATCTCACTCTATAATAAGACACAGTACTGAGAGAAAATCCTTTAAACAAGCAATGGTCAGTACCCGAAAAATCTGTCCCTAGGTAATACAACAAATTACCCTATACCTTCTCTGATTCTCTCTATATACATCTTAGAGATGTTCCTGGCGGAAATGCACCATACCTTGTGCATTTGCTCCGGAGAGAACCCCTCCACAGTTTTGCCCATGAGGACCATCAAAACATCACACTGGGCGTCCAGAATTGCCTGCCCACTGCCATCTTCAATACTCGTAATCTCACCAAAAAGCAAATTTCTCAGCAACTGCCATCTAGGGCACTCCATAACAAAGTGCCTAGCATCTTCTGGGGCAGCTAACTGACAGAAAGTACAAAATCTAGCCGACAGGGGGCGCCCCTTCAAGCGCACATCATCTACCCTAAGTAGGCTAGAATGGGCAAGTAATTTCACCATGGTCTCGCAGCACCTCATCATACCATGGTCAGAGTTCGAAATTTTCCACCAAACAAGGTAACACGGGTGGTCACAAATCCCCGACAACAGATCCAGGTTCCGGTAGGATCGTACTTCCAAGCGCCAAAATCCCACATCCAGGGCCCGGGCCCGTTCCCACAACTTCTTGCGCCACATACCCTTGGGCCAGAAATGACCCTGACGAACCATATTTACGATCTCATCTAAGACTCCGAAAGTATCCGCTGTCTTCAGGAGGTCAAAGACAATGCTGTCGTAAGCATTGCCACGACTAAAAACACGGTCTGCTAGGAAGTCTTCGAGCCTCCTGCAAAAAATATCCCTCGAGGGGTCATCGACATTAAGGACCAGAATAGATCTCACAAACATCAGTTTTTTGATTTCGATCAATCTCTCTAATCTTATCCAACCTAGACCGAAAAAAGCACACACGTTAGGAGACCTGCGGAAGAGCCTTTGAACTCTCTTTCCCGCGTAAACCTGGAAGGCCTCAACTGCCACCACTGCCTTGTCGTTCAGGATCCAAACCTCGCAGCCAAAGAGGGCTATGGGGACAATAATTGACCAGAATATCACATCGCACGTATATACAGACAGCCCATTTCTACGGATGCCGAGGCCAGATATGGCGTTCAGAGCCCGTCTGGCCTTGGACAGCCTGCCTGTGATCCCCGAAATATCCTCATCGAAGAGGCAAGCAGTGACGCCTACGTGATCGTACGACGTGCGCTCTCTAACCCGATCACTCCCTAACTTAAAGACACGCACCTCAGAGTTATGCTTGTTGGCCCTGGGCGTCTCCCCGTACACCATAATTCAGCTCTTCTTAGCATTATATGTGTAGCGCCACTTACACCCATGCTGGTAAACGACCTTAAGAGCCCCATCAAGCTTACGTTCAGATATGCAACATGCGGCCAGGTCGTCCGCGTATCCAACCGGGGAACTCGGGATACGTCCAATGCTACAACAGAGACCCGACTCTCTCAAAATTACGATGAGAGAGTCGATAAAAAGCGTATACTTGATCAGGGACATGTATCCGCCCTGATGAATACCACACTTAAGTTGGTACCACCCAGATACATGCCCCTGAACCTTTGCCACGCACCAGAAATCAAGATAACAGCGATAGAGGACACGCCATGTCCGCCCCCTCACCCCAACCTCCCACAGCTGATAGAAAAGCCCATCAATCCAGCACGAATCAAAGGCTTTCGCCACGTCAAAGTAGGCAGCATAGACGAGCCCATGCTCCTCCCTTGACGTGGCCACTGACTCCTTCATGACAAACGCCGTGTTAAGACAGGACATCCCCCTCTTGCAAGCACTTTGCAGACCCGAAACGGCCCCAACCCTACCCCACCAACCTTCCAGTCTACGCCAAATGAGAACCTCAAATAGTTTGTTAAACGTGGACAGGAGCGTGATTCCACGGTAGCTATTCGGATCTAAGGGGCAGGCATCCTTACCCATGTGTAAGGGTACCTGCACCCCTACCCGGAACCCCTTGGGGATGTACTCAAGATCCCTTACAGAGTTGTAGAACGAACATAGAAACCTGACCATGGCCCGACCACCATAGCAAAGGTGCTCAGCCGACACCCCATCAAACCCACAAGCCTTACCTTTGTTTAGTTTCTTCAATGCGGACGCCACCTCCGCAGCTGTGAAGGGGTCTAACAAAAAATCATCTATATCAGCGCTACAGTTATACAGTTGTACCTGTTTTGTTACATGCTCGAAATGCGCCTGATCAAACTCCGCAGCAACCTTTGGAGTACCCAGCCGCTCGAAATGCGACTTCCAGACATGCAAGACATCTTCAGACTCGTACACGACCTTACCCTCTACGTTACGTATCGAGATGGAGTCTACACCTTTAGACCCCCTGGCCTTCTTGACCAAACGCCAGAAGTTGTTGCGATCAACTTCCGCCAACCTCGTAGCCTTCAGTATCTCCGCATTCTCATACTCGATACTAAGGCTCCTAAGCAAGTGTGAGAATTCCTTCTTCGTCGCCTTATACGCGATGAAGAATGGATTCTCACCATAACGGGGCCTACCCTGCTGGACCCAAACCCTGTAACACCTAACCTTTGCCCTCTTTAAGCGCCCCAGATCCTCGTTCCAATAAGGTCTGAGGTGCTTTCTGAACTTAGACTTCGGTAGGCGCTTAGACGCCTCAAGTATGAACCTGGTTGCTCGTGATAGCACATTATCAATCAGTCTGCCGTCGGTCACATCGCCTGCTAAACTAGCTGACAGCCTATCGAGCTCTGGACCTATAACATTAGCATACTTGCTAACTCTGTCATCGCAACTCAGCTTATCCCATCTAACGCCGGGCGCAATCTTTGGGATTTCCTGCCGGACAGGGATGGCTCCGAAATCAAGTTTAACATGCACGGAGGAGTGATCCGATACGTTAAGTGCGTCTCCCTCCGAAACCCAACACTCCTGAATTATGTGCTCTAGTTCGGCCGAAAGCATAATGTAGTCGAGGGTAGACGCGCTCAAAGGGCCCTCGAAAGTGTCTACAGGGCCTCGCGCTAGTGCCGCCATGTTCGCAGCCACCAGGCCCTTCCTGACCATAAATTGTCGTACTGCCAGACCTCTCACAGTCGGGGCACAACAACCGCGGGCCCCTACCTGCCTCCCAATATCCCCGTTGAAGTCACCCATAATACATACCCTGGCACCGGGATCTCTGCCCTCCACGACTTCGGACAATTCGTCGAGGGCAACTTCTAAGGATTCACTAGATCCAAAAGCAGGCAGATACACACACCAGAAAAAGCACACACCCCCGGCCGAATTCTGGACCCTAATCCCGCACGCGCGGTCGAACACATCGTTTGGAACAATAGACACACTAGACATGCTCTTGTCCCAGAATATGGCAGTGCCGCCCTGGCCCCTACCCCTCCCATAATCAGCAGCTGAGGCAGCGTCGCTCGCTCTGGAGTGCACTAAGTGAGTATCTGAGACCTCACCCAAACTGCCTAGCTTGTTATCATGGAGCCAATGCTCACATATACCAACGATGTCGTTGGAGGCCAACAACTCGCGTAAATACGGGACTGTGGCTCTAAAGCCGCGAGTGTTCCAACATGCAATCCTCAGCGGGTTAGAGGCTTCCATATTCGAGTCACTCCAACAGGCTACGGCAAAGAACAATCCCAGGATACAAAATGTAGTTGTAACAGCCATGGGTCGTATTACTTCCTGATCCGCCTACCCCCCCAAACACCCACCGAACCACTTGCCAACACAGTGGCAACAGAACCCTCCATCTACAGGTTACGACGTCCACCAGAGGGCCTTACGCAGACCCAGGACACGTGTCCTATCTACGTCACACTGTATAAATGTCGCGTACCAAAATAAGCGACCGACACCAATACTTACCATGACACTTACCTGGACATAACACTGCATAATCCATGGAGCCACAAGCACTCTGCGCAGAGACAAGATATCACCTACCCAACCGCCGTACCAACGGGTGACGCGACCACACGCCTGTAGGGGAGGAGTCCATTTACGAAGACTATCGATGCCCATATCCATAAACCTGGGGTCGTGGGGGACTCGTGACCTGCCATGCATAGATACCCAAACACTAAAATTTGTGAGCCAACCTAACACTACCTTCGAGAAGACCATATACACAGACAAAATACTGCACCACCAATGTAGTGCTGCGAGACCTTCATAACACATATACACACGACGGAACAGTTCTGGGTGCACTTGTTTAACCTCACTCAAAGTGCACATAACTACTAACTGCCACAAAACTAGCAACGAGATCACTGTACCATGCATCACGAAGACGTTGTCACATGTCAGCGCAACTGATCGAAAACAGCTTGTTACACTCAGGGTGGTGTCTGGGTTAAGTCCAGCCACCGGTGGGCATACATCAAAATGGGGGGTAACTACCATGAATGTGACCGGAGAAAGTAACTGCATAGTATAAAACACTACACTCACATAGATCCAGTGCGCCGCCATGCTCCAATGCGCCCTGTGATGCATCACAGCATTTCCGCTCTTGTTCCTCCACCCGCAACAACTTCACTCAACGAACGAACCCCGCAGAATAACCCAAACTGAATAATCATTCATAAAAGTGTTATAATATATATGTTCTGTTTTATCTTTCAGTCACGTATATATATATATATATATGTGTGTGTGTGTGTGTGTATGTGTGTGTGTTTGTATATGTGTGTATGTATATATCTATCCTTGCAAACATAGGTATATCAAAGTTTCACAATGCCTTCTACAAAGCAATCGAGAACCGGAAGAGGAACCCACCTGGTGAGGATGAGGAGAAGTTATTCATTGATGTGTTGATGTCATCTGGTGCCAGTGATGAAGTGGTCAGGCATGACTGGATAACTTATTGTATAGGAGGGTTTCACACTTCAGGATTACGTAAGTGTTTCCGTACAATCAAGTTCTTTTATTCCTGGCACATTATTGGCAAGCTATGGCATTTGAAGATCAGACCCTGTTCATTTGATACAGATGCATTGTAGCTTTTATATCTGTATATCATACCCTGTTCGAGTTTGTGTTATTCCAGTTTATTGGTTTAAGACCACCTCTCTCTCTCTCTCTCTCTCTCTCTCTCTCTCTCTCTCTCTCTCTCTCTCTCTCTCAGAAATGTTTTCTCCGTTGAACAAAATTGCATTTCAACATTCATTTGTATTTTGTCTCATATCGAATATTTTCTTTCTAAGTTCTCACCTGGTGTGTGTATTTTTTGGCCACTCACCCTGATGTCCAGGAAAAGCTGCATGGCGAGTTACAGGAAGTTCTTGGAGAAGAACTGGTGGCGCCATCTATAGTGGCTGAACTCAAGTGAGATATTTTGCATGTTGAATATAGAAATTGGCATGCCTTTGTGTTTCAGTGTTAGTGGTGTTACTATATGTTTTCAGTAATACATCTTATGTTCTTCAATCCTTCATATTTTGATTGAGTCTTGTGCTACTTCTGATGATCTCTGTATCATTTTATATCTAACGATATACTCAATAAAGGTATATACATACAGTTGGGATGTTCATGAATTATATCATATCTATCAGTAAAACCTCTTAATCGTTGCTAAAAGAATGTAAGTTATAGCCCATAGGGTTTATTCTTTAATCCTTAAACCACCGCAATTCAAATTGGCATCATGACAGGAAATGGTCACATAGAACTTTTGAAAGTCACTAAATGCAACTTTCAACCCTCAAGAGCACGCTAAAACTCCTATATTAAGCTGCAAGCCGGTTTATCATATACTTCCTTACCTAAATATCCCACTTTTATGTAGTCCTTTCTATTAAAACTGCTTTTACACTCATTTTCTTCTACAAGGAGAAATCTGTGAGGCTGTCTCTTTTTGTGTAACAGCCCCTCGGATAGCTTATTTGATTTGACCTATATAGTAATAGATGCGGATGCATTGGATTCTCAGAGGAGCAAGCAGGAAGCACAGGCCAGCCCTGCCACTTACAGTAGCGAGGACTCCACTTTTGGGGACCTCGCTACGGTAGCCTCTGTGCACATTTCCTGTAAAGATGTCAAGTACAAGTTTTCCTGTTATCTGTGTATGTTAGGTACATGCGCCAGGTGTTGGACGAGACGTTAAGGTGCTCAACTCTTGCACCTTGGGCTGCAAGATTCCAGCAGGAAGATGCTGAACTGGATGGATACTTCATACCAAAAAATGTAAGCTTGACTTTATGAAGCTCCGCCACGGTTTCATGGGGATCTTCCGATCAAAGTGCCATCTAATATGATGAATATGTTATTATTTAGGTATCAATGAGTTAGGAGCAATATGACTCCAGAATTGTATAACCATTTGTCTACATTACGCTAAGCTGAGATCCAAACTACGTTCAGTAAATCCCTTTTTAAAGTGAGATGCAAAAAACAGTTCATGTCAGTCCTCTCTGAGTCATAAGAAAAGAGAAATTCATCAATTCCAGTCCGAATGTTTGTATTATACTATATGATATTGTTGTTATGTCAATCTTGAGCAGTGGAGTTGATCATTACATGTGATGCCATTGGACTCTGGGCAGACTGGGACCACTATGGAAATAAGTTTCTAACTTTCAGTGTATATATCCTGTGTCTGGTTAGAATTTTATTGCATAGCAGTTAATGACACTCACCTTTAGTCACCTTTATATATGATTTTTCGTATGCCATATGCTATGTAATACACATCTTACTAGACCGATTAAAATCAAATCAAATCAAAGCGTAGTATAAAGTGGGTTTTCTATATGTTGGTCTACCACCCGATTATATTTGCTCTATCGGAGTTGGATGGCTAGAGCATGTCAAATATATTGTTCCTTGATAAGCCTTCCATGCCTTTATCCAATATTACCAATGGATTGTTGTGTATCTTTAGTGGCCCTCATAATCTTTTTTACTTATCCTGCCTAATCACAAAACAATGAGCTATATTCGTGGAAATATACCTGAATTTTGCTACTGATTGGTCAATTTGTTTGTTGTACTGGACTGTATTCAGACCCTAACAATGCTTTTCACAACATTCTTTGTTAGCAGCCCAACAAATCCTGTGTTGGGATCCCAAAAATACTTTTTACAACATTCATTGTTAAGAGCCCAATATTTCTGTGCGGGCATGACAACAGTCGTTAGGCAATCCGCATTCTCCGCTCTGTTCTCAGCCCAATATGATACCTGCTGTCTTCTTGCAGACATCTTGACGTATGTCATTTTCTCAATGCCCCTCAATTATATAGTGACCAGTCCAACCCACTTTGAATAGAACTAATTAAATGGAATGGAATACTATTTAAACAGTATAAGAAGAAGTATTGTTAAACCCAACAGGAATCGTCTTTCAACAAAATGTTCCCCAAAGTACATGCATCAGTTTAGTGTGTAAGACTGTGTGTAAATTCCAAATGTAAATGGTAAAAGGGCAGATGGAATGTCCTCCAGTTGTATCTTAAGGTTTTCTCTTACGTTAAACCGCATTTGCTATTGTAGACGCCTGTTATCCAAGCACTGGGTGTCGTATTGATGGACGAATCGATCTGGCCCAATCCGCGGAAGTGAGTAATGCTATGTGTAGCTGCTATGCGCCATGTAGACTGAAATATCTTACTCTATATTTTTCCTAGATGTTGATTTTTATGTTAATTTTTGGACGTTTATTATATACGTTCATGATCTCGTTGGCATACATAGAGTCAGAACCTGGCCTACAGTGAAAAAGGTCCCTCTACAAACAGTGTCGTGTGCAAAAGTGTCGTGTGCAACAGTGTTAAAGGCCTGTGAAAATGACGACAAACGTGGTGGTCTTTCTTACGCTTCGAGAATAATTTCAGTCGTAGTTGACTGAACAGAGTATGGATATCGGTAGAATTGCATGGAGCTTGATCATAAGCATGGTCAGAACGGATATGGATAGTTTTTTGCGGGCAGACACTCGCAGATGTCCCAAAAACTTCTGCAGTATTTTTGATAATGGTTCAACCGGTCATTTCTTTACACTGCCGAAGTTCTGTCTCTGTGTATGCCAACGAGATCATGAACATATACTAATATAATAAACGTCCAAATATCCAAATTAACATAGAAAATCAACATCTAGGCAAATATAATGTCATACATTTCTGTCTACGCGCCATGCCTCCAGTCGCATCGATAATCCACGCCCTTTGTACAGTCAACCATGTGAACCGCTCTATTCACAATTCAAAAAATTAGTTGTTTTTATTCTAAAAGAAAAAGTTTAAAATCAACATTTGTGCGTTTCCTTTAAGTAGGAGTGTTCTCTTCATTATCCTTTGGATTTGGAAAAGGTGACATGCTTCACAAGAGTCAACCTCGAACATGTTTTGAATAACAAAATCGCCTTTTGAAGTTATCATCAAAGAATAATGGAGAAAATATTAGATAAAGTTACTACTTTTATTACCTAAAACTTTGTCTTATTGTACTGAAATGTCATTGCTCCAATCTGAAAATTATATCATTCATTCTTCACAGGTTTGATCCAGACCGCTTCACTGAAGAAAATAAAAAGGGGCGTGTCCCGTATAGCTTTGAGCCGTTTGGATTTGCTGGGACACGAAAATGCCCAGGCTACAGGTATAAAGACAAATCATTTCTTTCTTTGATGAAATAGATTTAGTCGCTACTTAGATAATTTAAACTTATAAGATGTGAGTTTCTTTGATATTTAAGTATGGCAGGTTGATAAAAATTATGAACCTTAATATGCAAATTTGACGCAGGTTAGCTGTCAGGCGTTATTGATACCATCTAGTTCTATCATGGATCTTTCTCCAAGTTAACCCATTCACACTTAGAGTTCCTCAAGAAAGTATCGTCTGCTACTTTCATACTTTCTTGAACATAACTTGGGAATAAAGCGTAAGTTCACTTAATATTTGAAGGAGAGTTGTTGTTTGACTCCTAGTTAACATTTCTCTTTTAAGTATTTTCCAAATAATGCTTTTGTTAGCGAAATATTTCCAAAATTGTCAGGCCTGTTTTGGCTGCTGTGAGCATTAATGGGTTAAGATACACTATAATACAATACTTTAAACGAAGGAGATATCTTATTTCCAGCCGACTCTTTGCTTGTACATTTAAAAGGGAATACTAGTAGTAATTCCGTTTCATGCTCTGCAGTGCTTCAGTTATTTTGGTAAATATGGTATACCAAGTGTGCGCCAGTCTAGTAGTTAGACTTGATTATGTTGAACTGTTGTGTCAGTCTAGTGTTAGCTACCTCAGGACTGACTGCCTAGTGAGTCTACCTATTGGCTGTAGTTGTCCTGCATGAGTGAGCTCACCCTCTCTCCACTCACTGGACATCTACCATGTTGTGTACGCTGTATCCTGAGTAATCATTAAATGTTGGAAAGTTATCACTATACTCGAAGTTGGTCATTCCTCACTGACGGTGGGCGTGTCTTCACTACAGAAAATGTGCACAGAGTCCTCCCTACTGTAAGTGGCTGGGCTGGGCTGTACTTCCTGCTTAGCTGCTCCCCCGAGATTGCAATGCATCCACATCTATATAGGTCAAATCCAGTAAGCTATCCGTGGGGCTGTTACACAAAAAGAGACAGCCTCACAGATTTCTCCTCGTAGAAGAAAACTGAGTGTAAAAGCAGTTTTAATGGAAATGACTACATAAAAGTGGGATATTTAGGTAAGGAGGTATATGATACACCGGCTTGCAGCTTAGTATAGGAGTTTAAGCGTGCTCATGAGGGTTGAAAGCTGTATTTAGTGACTTTCAAAAGTCTATGGCATTGCTAGTGAATGGCGGCTGTCTCCACTAGCACTACCCAGGGCATGGGACGAGGTTACCAGTCACTAAGGATTAGTTGATAATTATCACCGGCTATTCCGGTTGCAATTGACTAGGCAGGACGTGACTTGAATATGACTGAAAAAGTGACAGTAAACAAGATTCTAGCAAGGCAATGTGTCACAAGACACAACCCACATACCAAGTCGAGTATGGTAGTAAGCCTGGTTGTGTATTGAAGTGTTTGTGATATGGAGGGTTGTAAATATATAGTCGATGGATCACGATTCCGTCATGATTTTTAAATTGTACACGCCTTGCCGTGCGTGCGTGCTTGCTAAATTCTTCTATTTTTTGCCTTTATGCATAATCCTGATTTTGCCTAACCCGGTCAGAAATTTAGGGTCCACATTCATCCGGATTAAGCCAGTTCACCTGTATATCAATGTTTACATGACCCTGAGCAAACCAAACTTGCTACTCACTGATTAGAAATCATGGAGAACACTGGGTGGCAAAGAAGATTTGCATATATCGTAGGCCTAGAAAAAGTGTTAGGAAGGACGTAAGGAAACGGGTTTTACATCACGTTCAACAGCTAAAGTGATATCTTAATGAGATAGATACCCAAGACCAGGACGAAATTACCTGCTCTTCACAAACAGTTCCAAGGTGTCTTTAAGTTGCAGAAGAACCATAGATAACCCTCCACAATGCCGCACATTTATATTGCGATCAAGCCAACCGGCTTGGGGATCCAGCGGAGACACGAACCGGAAAACTCACGCTTAGGAGTCAGGCATTGTAATCACTAGGCCATTCTCCCCTGTTAGGAAGGATTACAACATTATATGCGGTCTTGGTTGAAATAGGGCAGTCATGTAGAGGAGGATGGTATAGGTTTTCAAAGCTTTAGATGGATACATAGTGAACTATTTTTAAATTGTGAAGCCTACAACGTGCATTGCCACAATAAAGTTCCAACGATCTGAAATACACACTTTGTGAAGGTGCAGATTGTAATGAATATCCTAAAACAAATTAATTTCAATACCATTATTTTAGTATGTTGATACTGGACTAATAATAGCGTAGGTAACGTAGAAGCAAGATGATACTTAGAGCTAACTTAGATGGATAAAAATCAATGTCCATTTATGATATATGTATTCGCATGGTAGCTTTGAAAGTACTACAACTGACTGTTCTTCGTACTGCATTTTCAGACTGGCCTACATGGAGATTACAGTTGCACTCTCTGTTTTAGTGCGCAAGTTCAGATTCCATTGCGTGGAGGGTCAGACCATCGAACCAGAGTATGGCCTGGTAACTGGGCCCAGGCACGAGATCTGGATAACTACTGAGAGACGGGAATAAAACTCTTTCTCAATCTTGTATATTTTTCAATAAAAAAGTAATTTGCATTTTTGCTAAGAATACTTTTGTTTTTCAATGTAATTAGAGATATTGGCTAAGACAAATAAGTTAGCGAAAATGAGCTGATAGATCATGAAAAGTAAAGATAATACCTTTATCAAAGAATCTTTGCGAACTTTATATATAACCCTTTTATTCACATGCTCATGAAATGTGTTGTAAATAAGAAAAAAATAATACAAGGAAGTGTTTTCTTGAAGTTTTATTCATAATCAAAAAGTTAAAACCATAACAGGTCATGATTTTTGTAATTAGCTTATGTCCGATCATGTTTTTGCAGTGATATAAAATAAAGAAAATAAAAAAGGATTTCCCCAAGTATTTTATTGCAAAATATGGTGATTGCAAGTACATGAACAATATTATAAAATGTTTAAAACAAGAGCAAAAGTGTCTATAGTGACATTACATAAATGTTTCTCAAATGCAAGAGGAAACAATGAGAAACTAAACAACATATGATTTCTAGGAACAGAGATAGTTTACCTAATATTCTGTGGAATGTTGATTATAGTCATTTTATACTCAACACTCGCACAGTGTGCATGTAAAAGTAAAAGTACCTTAAATGCATGTAAATGGATAAAACAATAGCTAAAGAATAATAAACTACATTTTCAATGGATTCCTCTGAGCCTACTGTTTCTATGAACATTTGATTGTTATTTGTAAAACCTTTACAAAAGAATATATATACGAAATCTCTTTTTCCGCCTTTTGTCTTTTGCATTCTGTTTGGTATAATAAAACAAATATGACATCCCTGTGGAGTGTACAACAGGAATGACTCCCCCAAGAGAGGAATGTCGCTTGAGGGTGACAATCTTCTCAGTGAGGAGTCATTCCTGTTGTACACCCCACAGGGCTGTCATATTTGTATAATAATACCAACTTTTTAAAAATAAATCAATATATTGCCATTTATCATTACTGTATTGTCACTAATTTGGAAGTTATCAAATATCAAATATCATAACGTCAGTGTAATTTAAGCGGATTCATGGATCATTTGATTAAACTGTCCAAAAGTAACTAGATTTTAGGATTTCTTGTAGCTGTATGGGACAAGCTGAAGTACCATGGAACACCCATAGGTGGCGCCATAAGGTCTTATCTTCATCTGTTCAGCAACCCAGTGAACTTATAACGCGGACACTCTTCAAACATCATTAATGGTTAAGCTTATTGACTCAGCTGCCATAACTGGTAATATTTTGTGAACGACTTTGAGAAGTGTCATTTCTTGACATTTTCCACCTTTTAAGTTTCTCAAAGTTGTCTCTTGCACCAGTCCAAGGAGGTCTATCCCTTAATATCTTTCATGATATTGATTAAGTCTATTCCCATGTATCTGAGACCTTCCGTTTTTCATGTTGTATTGTTTAATGTTAAACGAGTTCAGACTTGTCCTATTCAGTTTTTTGCCTTAATTTTAGGGCTCCCTTCCTTTTCCCTTTCTCTCATCTTGTATCGTTTGTATATGTATATGTTTGTACCTTTCAAGCTACAGTCAATAAACTATGGTGTACCACACCTGATTTTTCAAGAAAAAGAAAATAGGAATAAGCAGCATTGAGTCATTCAATCCCGCTAAATGCAACGTGTTGTTCACTTATAAAGTGTTTAATTTCATTGGACGAGACAAAAAACAAATCTGCATGGCAGAGAATTAAAAGAAATTTAAAGTACAACCGTCTTCTTAGGGCTATTCCATAATGGGGGGGGGGGGGGAACTTGTCCTTTTGAGACACCCCACATGAAGCTCCTTCCGCCACCCTGCTTTTCTGAATAGCTCTTAACTTTTTAAGCGTTCGCATCATAAACAATCATTACCCTCTATATTAAAAACACATTTTCAGGAGAAGTCACTGGTTCCTGCTGACTCTTCTCCAGTCATTTTAGTTATGCTTGAAATGAGATGAAGAACCAGCTCTTAACATTTCCCAACAAAAGTATTACATTACAACAGTTATCAACCCTTTAATAGATAGATAAAAATAGTATACCACTAACTAACTTCAAATGTGTTTTTATATCGTGACATACGCAAAGTAAATAATTTTCGAAAATGTGACCCAATCACGATCGACGAATGACAAATGCGGGACTGTGCTCTATCAATAGCCATGAGCGGCGATAAAACAAGATGCAAATACACCCACAGAGGTGTAAAAGGTACCTAATTCGGTAATGTGACAAAATTATGAATATTTCTTTCAATAGAAATATTCTAAACTATTTACAACTTCGATAAAGTTAAAGTTGAACAGTTTTATTCAATCAAATAACTTGCAAAAGTTAATTAGGTCAACTACTCTAAGCACATTACTGTACTCCAATCTACCTATATAAGTAGCATCATTGGCAATATTCGGACAAGCACAACCGATGGTTGTTGCGCTTCCCTGGTCTCCCTTCCGATTCGTCATCAGATCGGGAGCGCGAGGGGATTGCTAATTTTGAGTGAGGGTGTGTCGGTGGTTCGTCCCGATACCCTCCACTGACCTTGACCGTGGCCTGCCGTCTTGACCACGGCGTTGCCAATGACTGCTAGCCGTCTCTCGTCCCTGTCCGAATGTTGAGTCCTTGCTGGGGCATGAAAGATTGATGCCCTTTGACATAAGACCAAGCGGCGGATTGGTTTCCCTATCATCCACACCTAATTACATGTGCCCTAGCAGCAACTTGGCAGAGAAACTGACCAAAAATGAAAACTCCAAATTTCGGTTTTAGCGTGTTCCTGCGCGGCAGCGCAAGCAGGTTCTACCAACTGCAAGATCGCAGTTCGTGTAGAATGCGATCCCTTCACTATTCTACCCTCGAGTATACTCGTAGTTTCATTAAAAGAATTGCCAAACGAAAAAAAAAAAGATTTCTCTAATTCCTCCACCTGTTACAGCTGCCGAAATACGCCCTAGCCGCAATTTGGCAGAAAAAAACTGACAAAAAATGAAAATTCCAAATTCTGGTCTCAACGTGTTCCTGAGCGGCAGCACAGGCAGGGTCTACCAACTGCAAGTTCGCAGTTCGAGTAGAATGCGATCCCTTCACTATTCTACCCTCGAGAATACTCGTAGTTTCATTAAAAGAATTGCCAAACGAAAAAAAAAAGATTTCTCTAATTCCTCCACCTGTTACAACTGCCGAAATACGCCCTAGCCGCAATTTGGCAGAAAAAACTGACAACAAATGAAATTCCAAATTCTGGTCTCAACGTGTTCCTGAGCGGCAGCACAGGCAGGGTCTACCAACTGCAAGCTCGTAGTTCGTGTACAATGCGATACCTTTACTACCCTACCCTCGGGAATACTCGTAGCGTCATGAAATTACGAACAAATATGTAAATGTTACTGAATGACCAGTTTGTGGAGAATAACAGGGCGGGTACTTTCCAGTTAATTACAAATTTATAAATCAATAGTTGTTGTTTTGTTTTTATTTTTGCATTTCCACCATTTGAAATTAGCCCAAAGTATGCCTTTATTAGGCAGATAGTACAAGAACCTGGATGGTAGGGCCTTTTTGTGACTACTGTGAAAGGTTTGACATGTCCAGAACATTATGTTTGATTGTTAACCCACATTAACCACCTACATTAACCAATGATTAAGATACTTGGTTTCGCATCGTTTTTCTAGGGTTGTCCTGCCACTGAAGAATCAGTGATATTAATATTTCATATTTTCCTTTGAATATAACTCCATTCTCTGAGTGCAATTTAACTGCCAGCAGACTCCCCGCAGGGCTTGTTCATATTAACAGTCATCATAACGCCTGGGCTTCATTGTTGAAAAAGGTTGTTTAAAGCAGTGTTCCATTAGAGAAAGTCTGGCGATTATAACTTTATTCTAGGGGTTGTTGGGGAAGAACAGTTGATTGTCGCCGAGAGGAGACCATGGGAAAGAGTGTAATGGTGACAGTTACCACGTACGTGCTCGACACTATCAACACAAGATTTTGCTATGTTTTTGGCTAGTGTATCAAAAGTACTCGCAACATCAAAAATAACTTTCCGAAGTTTCATGGCAATATCCCCTCTCCAACTTCCAAGTACTGCAATTTGATGACAATTCGTCAATCTATGATGGAATGCGAGCTATTTAAACTCTCAACGTTTTTGACCTGCCAAGTTTAATTAATAAGTTTATCGGATTATTTATGTGTTGCTTAGTTTGAGTTTCATGTATCTAGCTGTGTGAACAAGCAATGATTCTCAAAACCGCCGTTAGGTTGAGCCAAAACCGCAGTTCATTACACGATTGTCATTGAAGCCATAGTTGTGGTGCCTCCAACGTATTAAACAAATGTTCCATGAAGTGCTGCCCTCAATTGGTAAAAAAGATAACAAACTGTTTTCTATTTTCTAAATCAAAATTGAAAATAGCCCCATCTATATTTTTACCTGGGAATTAATTGTGTTGTGTTTTGTTTCAGAGGCTTAAAGAGTCACAGTCTCAGAGCAGCATGGAAGAAGTCACACCTTTATTTGTACCTAGGAATTAGTTGTGTCGTGTTTTGTTTCAGAGGACGTAATTAGTCACAGTCTCATAATACGAATACGAATACAACTCTCGAATAATACTCTCTAACCGCCTTTTGCAGTACGAAGTGGAAATACAATGATTTCATAAGAAAAAAACATACATACATCAACATTGTTTTCATAATTGCAAAAATATACAATATATATACACACACACATATATATATACATATATATATATATATATATATATATATATATATATATTTATATATATATATATATATATATATATATATATATATATATATATATATATATATATATATATATATATGTATATATATATATATATATATATATATATATATATATATATATATATATATATATATATATATATATATATATATATATATATATATATATACATACATACATACATACATACATACATATATATATACATAAATATATATATATATATATATATATATATATATATATATATATATATATATATATATATATATATATATATATATATATATATATATATATATATATATATATATTGGTATATATATATATATATGTATATGTATATATATATATATATATATATATATATATATATATATATATATATATATATATATATATATATATATATATATATATATATACATATATATATTTATATATATACAGTATACACCCATAAAATTTATGTGTCAACATTATACATTGATGTATCTGATTACTGTCATAATTAGTTATACAGACAGTTCAAATCAGCATTATCAATATCTTCACTCACAACATCTTGAAGAGGTGTGTACTCCCTCATGGCCAGGTAAACAAACTTGTCAACATTAATCAACAACTTTCTGTCATTTGTATCTAAAAATTGAGTCATTCTGAAAGTGCTACATCTAGTTCTATAGTATTTTGGTATAACTGATATTTTAAGTTTTTCAATATCATTACATCAAATAGGAAATGAAACTCATCGCCTCGACATCTCTTTCCGCACTTAGTGCAGATGCACTCTTGCTGGTATTGATCATTTCGACCTACAATTAACTAGCAATTTTTGAGAACCAGTTCTAAAATCAAGTAGCGAGTATTTAAGGTATTCTGGCAATATATCTATGTATTCTTCAAATTCATGAATATCTTTATAAATTTAGTATGTTGAGAAATTTTCCTCCTCCGAAATTCTGTTATTGTATTCGATGACACATATATTGTTAATTCTACCCATTTATGCTTATAATGGCCAATGCGGTTCTGAAGAAATCTTTCATGCAAAAGCGAAGTATAGAATATATTTGAAAGAGAAAGGTTCATCAGATCCCTACCAACAATTCTCCTTCAAATATCTTTTTAATATCATCCTTAATTCCAAAGTTATTGTCAAAAGTATTAGAGATCCAGACAACAATTCTAAAGGAACTCTTAAGCATTGGTTAATCAGCTGTGTTTTGGTATGTACCGTTGAAGCAGTTGTACATGGCATTCAATACCCAAAAGAATATTTGTTATCGAATTATTTCGTCACTATTCACAGGGTTAGAGGCATGGGCCAGTTGGTGCGGGCACGAAATATAAACACTACAGTGCCGACATTTAATTCCTACGCGTAATGTCTGGGCAGTATAATATACGACCTCACGCCCAAATGATCCCAGTTACTTGGGCATGGATGACCTCACAACTGAACGTAGTTTTGAATGGAAAGCTACGTGTGTCATTGATGTGCTTGGCTTATTTTCTTTACATGTTATCCACGGGTGTTTGTACAACCAGGCACTGCCAGACGCCCGATAGACTGGTGCACGAATTAAATGTCTGTACTGTACTGTATTGGACACCTCGCTATCCTCATTGACGGAATACGAGATTCATAACCTGCCTATCAGATCACCCAACGTCATCACGGTGTGAAAATTACTAAAGACCTAAGAACAACTGCTCAGTTGCAAGAAGACCAAAAAGACTATCGTCTCCTTGGAAACCTTGCTAGAGGATCATGGGAAAGAAAAGGAAAACGATAGGTTTTTTTTAATTTTTAAAGATATTTTTGTTTATTTTCCAGGTAGCCGAGCATCACGACCATGCTGTACAATTATCTAAGCGACCTCTTCTTAGGTGTTTTATATGTAGTAAATATGTTTTCATCAGGTACAACAATAATATCTCAACATACATGGTAATTTATGAAAGATAATAAGATGATAAAGTAATTCGGTTCTTAATAAATGTATGTCAACATTTTATTAATACTCTTGAAATTGTTATATTAATGATTTATTAATAGTATTTAAATACTATTGATTCCAAATGAATTTGTCAAGCTGAACATGCCAACTGGAAATCAGTGGGTTTTGGACATTTACCCCTTATTAAAAGATTGTTTCCTGCTTCAGTTAGTCCGTTCTGGGTGTTTTAAGGAGTATTCCTTCATTCAGTTTTTCCTCTACCCTGCTTTTATTTGACAATTTAGCATATACAATTACTAGTATGCCAGAAAGGTCTTCGGATGAGGAGTACATTAAACATTACTTGGTGTAAGATATTTTGGTAAAACCTATGCATAGTGTTTTCAAACAGAGCTCCTATATCAGCAGTTATGTTCCGGTAACCTCCCAATTTCACAGATGTGTAGATAAGATCAATACAGAGGGAAGGGTATCACGGTTTTACTAATTTTGGCTCCGTTCAGATTTTAAAACCATTTCTTTCAGAATGTTTGTCGAAAATGAGAAAATATTGCTTTTTTTAAACTTTCAGATTCCGTAAATAAAATTGAATAAATTCAAAATTGGAGAAACTGTGATTTGTGTCCCTCAGAAACACTCTTAGCTATAATTATGCCGAATTTCAAGCAAATCCGTTTACAATTGATACCCTAAATGCATGTTTGGAGTGACCGTATTTTGTGGAAATTCCATATGGAGAAAAGGGCCTAAAACATTTCCTGCTTGTGTGCAAGCCTATGGGAGCCTCTGTAATAGATGGTCTCTCACTCTGCCCAGTGATTGCCTAGTCATTCACAATTGAATTGCTGAGGAGGACAAGGGTGCAGGCTTTAACATATGTAAAAATCTCAAAATGATCCTATATTCACGAATTTACCCCATAAGCCATCTAAAGTGCAATATACAATCAACTCAACCAACACTATTTGGCGGGTCTTAAACCACCTGTATTTGAAGAAAAGGTCTCACGAAGAGGAATATTTCCCATGCCACTGAAATATAAAACGGAGACTATATATGCGGATCCTTTTTGTGATGGTAGGATTACAATGATTAAAAGGTCTGTGATATCAAAGTCCTTCACTTAATTTCTTATTTCTATTTTCGTTGTAGAAGAAGTGAATGCTGATGAGATGGTTGCTGTGGAAATTACTACGTCATCTCCAGTGATGAAAAGTCTGCCTCCAATGAAAGATGCCTTCCCAAAAACTAACACCTGGCAAAGGTGGAACAATGGCTTAGGCTTTTCTTAGATCTCTCCTCATTTGTTGGGATCAATATCAAACCCTAATGCTGGTGGAGGCTCATTTGGCCAACACAAAATTATGTATAAAACCTAGAAAAGGA
The DNA here is from genome assembly GCA_963942565.1 of Maea johnstoni. NCBI lineage: Eukaryota > Metazoa > Annelida > Polychaeta > Spionida > Magelonidae > Maea > Maea johnstoni. Next base: position 14,869,697 of record OZ012696.1, on the reverse strand, counting down.
CTGAAACCCTGGCACCTGGCTACTTATTCTGAGAGTACTCAGCGAGAGCTATACAATTAATACCAACATTGCAGGGTTTGGGTGTTTTTCAAATACCGTTGTGTCCTTGTGCTTTGGGCAAAAGTAGTCTCAGCATTGGAAGGGTTAACTTTCCCTATTTCTACAATGACCATCATCATATGTCACAAGACAATAGCTTCTGCTTTCTTTTTTCCTCTCACCTTAATTGTCATAATAACATGTATGTTTACATCGACCACAAAAGGACAATGGCTTCAGCTTTATTTTTTCCTCTCACCTTAATTGTCATAATAACATTTATTTTTAAATCGACCACAAAGGACGCTGGCTTCTGCTTTCTTTTTTCCTCTCACCTTTATTGTCATAATAACATGTATTTTTACATCGACTACAAAGGACAATGGCTTCTGCTTTCTTTTTTCCTCTCATCTTTATTGTCATAGTAACATGTATTTTTACATCGACCACAAAGGACAATGGATTCTGCTTTCTTTTTTCCTCTCACCTTTATTGTCATAATAACATGTATTTTTACATCAAACACAAAGAACAATAGCTTCAGCTTTCTTTTATCTTCACACCTTTATTGTGATGATATCATTTATTTGTACATCGACCACAAAGGACAATAGCTTCAGCTTTATTTTGTGTTCATACCTTTATTGTCACGGCAAGTCATCATTGACCACCTGCATTTATCACTGAAGACAACAGGTTGGATTTTTGCTCTGATGTTTTCTCCTCCATTGTCATTATAACCCGTTCATGCTTCGCTATCCTACTGACAAGTATTGTATGGGCCTGTAATACTTCTCCTGAATGAAGCATTAATTTACAAACTATTTGAAGGAGAGTTGGATATAGAGTTCTGATGAACAATTCTCCTCCAAATGTTTATTCCTAAATATTGCTTGGGTTAGAAAGATATCCCCAAAATTGTCAGGCGGTTTTGGCTGCGACAGGGATGATTTCATTGACCACCTTCATATATTGAAAATGTTTGGTTCATAATGAAAAAGTATCATACGTCCAGACGACAATTTCTATGGGAAGTCTGAAGCATTAATGGGTTAGATTTGTTTCGTCCTACTTAAGTATGCTTGTCATAGGCCATGAAGCTTGACGTGTTCTGAAGGTTTATCCGGGAAATTATACGTTCTTATTCATAATTCATTTCCTTCGAAAGGCCGTACTATTTATAGGGATATCTTTCCAAACGGTTTCATTTGGAAATACAATGAAGGGGAGATATCACAGCAAACCAGCTTTCCATTGAATATATTGCAGTTTCTTGCTTTATTCACTACGTATGATCATTAGTAATGTATACTGTGTTAATATAGTGGCAGTTAATTTAATGCATACCCTGTGCACCCAATAAGTCACATTTAGTAAACTGCACACGGTTACTTGGACAGCCAATCCCTATGCTAGTATCGTACAACACCTTGACCTGATGGCCTGTCATTCAGCACACATAAGCAACAGATTCAACTGTGCATAAAAGGCACCTGCCTGCTGAGTGCATTACTTTATATGCACAAAATTAACACGGTATACAGTACCAGTGGATAGAGACACTTTGTTCTTAAGGAGAACTCCTGGGCAGAAATTGGTTACAAATAACTGTTGGAATCAACTTTTATTTTAGACGAAGGTACTAACCAAGTTTCATGCTAAGTAAAGCATAATTAAAATGTAAATACACAGTTTTAAAACGTAAATCGTTCGATGAAAATAAAATAGTCATACATATTAAAGACATGTTGTTTGTTGTTTATTAAGATCAATTTCTGATCAATTTAATTCACCATTATTGAAAAGATTTGCCTCAGAGGTTCTTGATATATGCAAACATTTGCACGATCTTTCCCGAGAAAAACCTCATATGTCTTTTAAAAATTAATCATATATCATCAAATTGATCGAAATCTCATCATTTCTTGATATTTCTTTTGGTTTGTATACAGGAAAAACTGAAAGGATTTTAACATCTATTTCTGCAAATGGACTTCCTCAACTGTGCTTGGAATACTTCTAATAAGTTAATGGAAATGCCAATAAAATTCCAGACTCCTGGTTCTGGTTCCTATGCCGTAGCTATATGACCTAAGCTGTTGAAAGCAAGGTAAACCCCTTTCCATCCTTTCATATTTTGGCAGTTGTGCTATTTGGACAATAAAATTTATTTGAAAAATTATCATGGCATTTAGCTGAGAAGTTAAGGAGAAAATACCATAGGAAGCTCTATATAACTCATTTCTTTCCGACACTTCTCTCACAACACAGTTAGATTATTCATTTATATGCTTTGAAGTAGACAAAATATGGATCTTGTTTTATTTCCCGGCCAAAATCATGAAATATCACAACGCTATGTTTTTGAATTAGCATCGCAAACAAAGACAGTTGTGGTATCCCTGTTTGCGGAAAGTTATGAGATTAACCACAGACCCGCACAAGAGCTCCTTGTAATTAGCTAGCTAGTTTTATGATAACGAAGTACAGTACAGACATTCACCGGTAATTCCTGCACCAGTTGATACCGGCCGTCTGCCAGTGCCTGGTCGTACAAACACCTATGTATAACATGTCAAAAAAGAACCAAGCACAGAGTAGCTCGCGAACCAAAGCTACGTTCAATTGTGAGGTCGTACATGCATCCATGTCCAGGAAACTGGGTGGCAATTGGGCGTGCGGTCGTGTATTATGCCCGGGGTGACCAGGCATTTAGTGCAGGAATTAAATGTCGGCACAGTAGCAGAACACCCACACACACACTCACACACGTAGCCCTCAACTCAAATAAACCCTACACAGAAACACATGTAGATTGTTTTCTTTTAATCACACTAGAATAACAGTGCAACTACTGGTTTCCTTCCATATCACCCCCCCCCCCCCCCCCCATACCTACCTTCTCGACCATATCTCACCCCGCGTATGCCCTTCCCTTTTCTTTTAGTAAGTATAAAAGTTCAACTTTGTTACACAAAGATAACACCATATCGGCACAAATTCACACCCCTGATCTTAGTAGGTGCACATTTGTCATCACCAATCACATGATTGTCGTCATCAGCAAGGTCTCACTTGTGCTGTTGCTAATTAGGAGAAAGTGTGAAAATAATGTGTCAGACAGTTGGCACTGTCAAGATACGATGAGCATTATTGAAAATCTATTAGGCCGACCGTAGTTTATTAATAACTGTTTCTCATCATAGGCGTCTCCCATATAATAGGGTCGGGCTGTAAATAATAAGAATTGTTATACCTCACCCTATATGAAGAGTCATTTCATAATTTACCCTATCTATCAGAAAAGGTGGAATAATAGCACAAGCAGGTGAATAATTTTGCCAGTCAATAATCTCCCCTATTCCATGTTTCTATGGTGGCTGGGCGCTTTTGATTCATAAAACAGGATAAAAGTTGTGGTGGGCCAGGTGACAACTAACTATCAATAAAAAACTAAAATAACTATGATATTAGCTTGCCGAAAAATTTATCAGGTGGTTATAGAAGTTCTTCAATGAATAAGGCAACTTCAATGATAGATTTCAGTATACTGTAGGGTGCACCGGTGCACCTATTCATCAGACCGGTTTATCAAATGAATGCAGTTTTTTCTACCAGAATAAACAGATACATGCAGCTGGCAAAGATGTTTATTGCTGTTTTATTTACTTGTTGGGTCTAACTCAAGGAAAAAAGGTAAAGATCCATAACAGGACTAGTTGATTCTATATGAAGCCCAGGATATTTTCAATGAAATTCTGAGTAGTAGTGAGCGATAATAGAGTGAATTTTCATTCAAAAGACTATCAAGCAGAGCAGCTTGGAGCACAGCATATTTTCAAAATGTCTCGGTTAGGCAGTGCTACCAAAGAAGATATTCAAGATTTACATGACCAAAAAGACAGTTTAAACACCAAAAAATCAGTTAATCATTCTGTTAAGGTTGTGTTGTGAAGGAGTACTGCAGGGAGAAAGGCAGCAATGTTGAGTTTGAGAAGTTGGATCCAAAGGAGATCGATTAGTATTAGAGTTATGCTATGTTGATCTCAGGAAGAAAGATGGCAAACTTTACAAGTCTAGTGCATTTAGCCTTCATATCAAAGTGATTATGGTATAATTGAAGTAATCCGTAGATGAGAAACTATGATATTCATACATTTTGTTATTATTAAAATATTGAAATCAGCTCTGGTCTTGTCGTATGATTTTGCCCCTTGTTGTAAAATGTTCGGTATAACAAAACAGTTATTGCCTGGCTCGTTGGTGGATAGTGCAGATTATCACCCCTCGAAGGAATTATTTCCCTCGGGCGATGCCCTCGGGAAATAATTCCTTCTCAGGGTGATAATCTGCACTATCCACCAACAAGCCAGGCAATAACTGTTTATTGAATAAATAAAAGATAACAAATGGGTTAGGGGATGACATTATAATAGCCATTGTTATACCTCAACCTATATTAAGAGTCATTTCATAATTCACCCTATCTGTCAGAAAAGGTGGAATAATTGAGCTCAAGCAGGTGAATAATTTTGCCAGTCAATAATCTACCCTATTCCATGGTTCAATGGTGGCTGGGCGCTTTTGATTCATAAAACAGGATAAAAATTGTGGTTGGCCAGGTGACAACTAACTATCAATAAAAATAAAATAACTATGATATATTAGCTCGCCGAAACATTTATCAGGTGGTTATAAGAGTTCTTCAATGAATTTGGCGACTTCAATGATAGATTTAAGTATACTGTATGGTGCACCAGTGCACCTATTCATCAGAGCGGTTTATTAAATGAATGCAGTTTTTGCTGGCAGCAAAAACAGAAACATGCAGCTGGCAAAGATGGTTATTGCTGTTTTATTTGCTTGTTGGGTGCAAATCAAGGAAAAAAGATAAAGATCCATAACAGGACTAGTTGATTCTATATGAATCTCTTGATTTATATTTTGAAGCCAGGATATTTTCAATGAAATTTTGATAGATTATAGTACTAGTGAGCGATAATCGAGATTAGAGTGAATTTTCATTCAAAAGATCATCTGCAAAGCAGAGCAGCCTGGAGCACAGCATATTTTCAAAATGTCTCGGTTTGGCAGTGCAACCAAAGAAGACATTCAAGATTTACATGACCAAAAAGACAGTTTAAACACCAAAAAATCAGTTAATCATTCTGTTAAGGTTGTGAGGGAGTGCTGCAGGGAGAAAGGCAGCAATGTTGAGTTTGAGAAGTTGGATCCAAAGGAGTTAGATGAGTATTGGTTATTCTATGTTGATCTCAGGAAGAAAGGTGGCGAACTGTACAAGTCTAGTGCATTTAGCCTTCATATTAAAGTGATTATATTATAATTGAAGTAAGCCGTAGATGAGAAACTATGATATTCATACATTTTGTTATTACCCTTCATTAAAATATTGAAATCAGCTCTGGTCTTGTCTTATGATTTTGCCCCTTGTTGTAAAATGTTCGGTATAACAAAACAGTTATTGCCTGGCTTGTTGGTGGATAGTGCAGATTATCACCCCTCGAAGGAATTATTTCCCGAGGGCAATATTATTATATTATAATAGCCAATAGGATTCCGCATATGATATAAGAATATTTGTGTAAGTTTGTCATTTCTACTATTAAGCCCAGGTTCTATAGTCAGATACGAAATATCTCAGATATGTTCATACTCTTTTGCTCAGAATAGCTCCACGGCTAGCAATGTGTGTTACAAAGATTCCTGTAAAATGATGATTAGCATCTCCCTTTAATTGTATTATGCCATATTTGAAGATGCTACCCTCTTCCCTGGAATTTTATTATCTTTTTTTTTAGAATTTTGCTTTTCGTCACATTTATGCCAAATGTGGCTAATTCGTGACTAGCCAGTTGTATGTGATGGAGGAAACCGGAGTACCCGGCGAAAACCACCGCCTAACCCCAAGTCACTGGCAACTTTCTCAAATCTTTCCTGGATCTTATATTTTCATATCTAAAAATAACTCGAGATTGTATGAAGTGCCTAAATACCCCTTTCCCTTTCCAATTTAAGCAATAGTGGCGACTCTCACCCTGTGCGTTAAAGTATTGAACGTCAAATTCTAATTGTTCCTAGTTTGAAGTCTAAACCCCAAAGTCACAATAAGACCCCAGTCTTGAATTAATAGCCCCACTATGAACCTATTTTCGACTATCTGTACCAGGATGGTGACTTCGGAATGAAGTAAAATAATAAAATGTAACAGGCACACTTTCCAATTACTTAAAGTCGTATTCTTTATTAGTGTATTTATCGATTCAAAATGTAATGTCAACGTTATTCATGTTTATTAGATTGCAGAATCATAAATGTCCATGTTCAATCCAAAAGGGAAGCATGCATGTGTATTGTCTGAACAAGACAATATCATACATAATGAAAATAAATAAATATTATTGAACATAATTAACACTTAAATAAATAAGGACATCACATGATAAAACCAGTATTAGAATTCGCTTGTGTACAAGACACTATCTAAACCCATAACGTACATAACCAGCTATCAAAATATGCGTATTAACAAACTCATGGCAAGGTTATAATACTTTATAGTAGTATCAGCAGCAGGACTAGTAGTAGTAGTAGCCGCAGCGGGACATGTAGTAGCAGCAGGGCTAGTATTAGTAGAAGCAGGACTAGTATTAGTAGTAGCAGAAGCAGCAGGACTAGTAGTAGTAGCAGCAGCAGTAGCAGGACTAGTAGTAGCAGCTGTAGCAGCAGGAGGATTAGTGGTAGTAGTAGCAGCAGCAGGACAAATAGTAGTAGTAGCAGCAGGACTAGTAGTAGTAGTCGTAGTAGTAGTAGTAGTAGTAGTAGTAGTAGTAGTAGTAGTAGTAGTAGTAGTAGTAGTAGTAGTAGTAGTAGTAGTAGCAGCAGCAGGACTAGTAGTAGTAGTAGTAGTAGTAGTAGTAGTAGTAGTAGTAGTAGTAGTAGCAGCAGGACTAGTAGTAGTAGTAGTAGTAGTAGTAGTAGTAGTAGTAGTAGTAGTAGTAGTAGTAATAGTAGCATCAGGACTAGTAGTAGTAGTAGTAGTAGTAGTAGTAGTAGTAATAGTAGTAGTAGTAGTAGTAGTAGTACTAGTAGTAGTAGTAGTAGTAGTAGCAGCAGCAGCAGCAGGACTAGTAATAGTAGCAGCAGCAGGACTAGTAGTAGTAGTAGTAGTAGTAATAGTAGTAGTAGTAGTAGCAGTAGTAGTAGTGGTAGTAGCCGCAGCAGCAGGACTAGTAGTGGTAGTAGCAGCAGCAGGACTAGTAGTAGTATTAGTAGTAATCGTAGTAGTAGCAGCAGCAGGACTAGTAGTAGTAATAGCAGAAGCAGCAGGACTAGTAGCAGTAGCAGCAAGACTAGTATTAGCAGCAGCAGTAGCAGGACTAGTAGAAGCAGCTGTAGCAGCAGGGCTAGTAGTAGCAGCAGCAGGAGGATTAGTAGTAGTAGTAGCAGCAGCAGGAGCATTAGTAGTAGTAGTAGTAGTAGTAGCAGCAGGACTAGTAGTAGTAGTAGTAGTAGTAGTAGTAGTAGTAGTAGTAATAGTAGCATCAGGACTAGTAGTAGTAGTAGTAGTAGTAGTAGTAGTAGTAGTAGTAGTAGTAGTAGTAGTAGCAGCAGCAGCAGCAGGACTAGTAATAGTAGTAGTAGTAGTAGTAGTGGTAGTAGCAGCAGCAGCAGGACTAGTAGTAGTAGCGGCAGCAGGACTAGTAGTAGTAGTAGTAGTAGCAGCAGCAGCAGCAGGATTAGTAGTAGTAGTAGTAGTAGTAGCAGCAGCAGCAGCAGGACTAGTAGTAGTAGCAGCAACAGGAGGATTAGTAGTAGTAGCAGCAGCAGCAGGACTAGTAGTAGCAGCAGCAGGAGGATTAGTAGTAGCAGCAGCAGGACTAGTAGTAGTAGCAGCAGCAGCAGGACTAGCAGTAGTAGCAGCAGGAGTAGTAGTAGTAGTAGTAGCAGTAGTAGTAGCAGCAGCAGGATTAGTAGTAGTAGTAGTAGTAGTAGTAGAAGTAGTAGTAGTAGCAGTAGTAGTAGAAGTAGTAGTAGTAGGAGTAGCAGCAGCAGGACTAGTAGTAGTAGTAGTAGTAGCAGCAGCAGCAGCAGGAGTAGTAGTAGCAGCAGCAGGAGGATTAGTAGTAGTAGCAGCAGCAGCAGGACTAGTAGTAGCAGCAGCAGGAGGATTAGTAGTAGCAGCAACAGGACTAGTATTAGTAGTAGTAGCAGCAGCAGGAGTAGTAGTAGTAGTAGTAGTAGTAGTAGTAGTAGTAGTAGTAGTAGTAGTAGTAGAAGTAGTAGTAGTAGTAGTAGTAGTAGTAGTAGCAGCAGCAGGAGGACTAGTAGTAGTAGCAGCAGCAGGATTAGTAGTAGTAGTAGTAGTAGTAGTAGTAGTAGTAGAAGTAGTAGTAGTAGTAGTAGCAGTAGTAGTAGAAGTAGTAGTAGTAGCAGCAACAGGAGGATTAGTAGTAGTAGCAGCAGCAGCAGGACTAGTAGTAGCAGCAGCAGGAGGAATAGTAGTAGCAGCAGCAGGACTAGTAGTAGTAGCAGCAGCAGCAGGACTAGCAGTCGTAGCAGCAGGAGTAGTAGTAGCAGTAGTAGTAGTAGTAGTAGTAGTAGTAGTAGTAGTAGTAGTAGTAGAAGAAGTAGTAGTAGTAGTAGTAGTAGTAGTAGCAGCAGCAGGACTAGTAGTAGTAGCAGCAGCAGGATTAGTAGTAGTAGTAGTAGTAGTAGTAGTAGTAGTAGTAGTAGTTTTAGTAGTAGTAGTAGTAGCAGCAGCAGCAGCAGGACTAGAAGTAGTAGCAGCAGCAGGACAAGTAGTAGCAGCAGCAGGACTAGTATCAGCAGCAGCAGGACTAGTAGTATCAGCAGCAGCAGGACTAGTAGTAGCAGCAGTAGGACTAGTAGTAGCAGCAGCAGGACTAGTAGCAGCAGCAGCAGGACTAGTAGTAGCAGCAGCAGCAGGATTAGTAGTAGCAGCAGCAGGACTAGTAGCAGCAGCAGGAGGACTAGTAGTAGCAGCAGCAGGACTAGTAGTAGCAGCAGCAGCAGGACTAGTAGTACCAGCAGCAGCAGGACTAGGAGCAGCAGCAGCAGGACTAGTAGCAGCTGCAGCAGGACTAGTAGCAGCAGCAGCAGGACTAGTAGCAGCAGCAGCAGCAGCAGGACTAGTAGTAGCAGCAGCAGCAGGACTAGTAGCAGTAGCAGCAGGACTAGTAGTAGCAGCAGCAGGATGATTAGTAGTTGTTGTAGCAGCAGCAGGAGGATTAGTAGTAGTAGTAGTAGCAGCAGCAGTAGGAGTAGTAGTAGTAGTAGTAGTAGCAGCAGCAGGGCTAGTAGTAGCAGCAGCAGGAGGATTAGTAGTAGTAGTAGTAGTAGTAGCAGCAGCAGCAGCAGCAGCAGCAGCAGCAGTAGTAGTAGTAGTAGTAGTAGTAGTAGTAGTAGTAGTAGTAGTAGTAGCAGCAGCAGGGCTAGTAGTAGCAGCAGCAGGAGGATTAGTGGTATCATACTTAGAAGGCAAATCTCTCTAAGCAGCTCAGGATTTCGGTGAGATTTAGGTCCAGTCATCTTGACTGTGTTTTGATGAGAAGGTTGAATGAACCCTGTGCACGTTCAAACATATAAACAATGGATTTTATCTTTTGGAGTGGATAAACAACATGGACATCATGGGGATGAATGTAAGTACTTTAATTTGTTGAATATAACTAATTTATGTTAGCGTTATTGCAAACAGTATATTTTGGGGGTTCAATTGGTGATTCTAATTTACTTACAAATGATTACACTAAACATCAGCCATGATGTTTCCCCTTTTGTGGTGGCTTTTTTCAGCTTTTCTTGGTTTGTAAGTTAAAATGATAATAAAAAGTTTATCTTTTCATTTTACCTATTTTCGTTGTAATTATGTTATCACGTTTTCTGGACCTTTTCCAAGGTAACAATATAATTGTTGACATTTTGCTTTTTGCAGATTGTATTTTCCACATCTTGCAGCCTGCTGTGAGGGTAAGGTCTTTTTGAAAATTGTAAGAATCAGATTGAGTAAATTAATTTTCATAACAGGTAGTCTTCCTGGTGGGTCGGCGGGAATAATGATGATACTTATTTTTTATTTATTTCTCCAGTGCAAAAATTGTATATGGTCGGACGATAATGTAAAACATACAATTACATTCACCTGGCCCTCTACTAACACACAAGGATGTGGTGATTGGTTGGCATCAGTATATAATGAGCAGAAGCATTAAGAAGGAAACAGTGACTGCCAGTGTCCTCTGTTAGACCATTCAAGAAGGCTCTGCTTTGACAAAGGGGCAACGTTGAAGAGAGGATATATAACTGTAGGATTAGACATGGTACGGCTCTAAAAACATTCAAGATCTTGTTCGTTGCAAGAAACCTCGAGGAGATAGAGCACTGCAAAAGGACAGATCTCTCCCATGATATTCTTTCACAGAGTGCTCAAGGGCTCGTTGTGACTTTGCATTGATATCGTGTGAAATAAACAAGTGTAATTGAATTCAGAACACTACATAGCAAATTGCACATATGAGGGGGTTTTCAGATTAAGGGTGGCAAGTGAAAGAGACATACATCTATACAGCGTAAGTGCTGTACCAGAAACAACCAAGGAATCCGGTTCGTCATACTCCTGCAACATTTATACTGAAAAGAGCATTATCTTAACAGGGCAAGTCTAAACGTACATTTTGCTGTAATCAACTGCTCCACGAACTCAGAGAGATCAGGATGCGTCCACTATTAACATTTGTATACCTGTTGCTGTTCCTGAATGATATATCTCTGGCAACCAGTGACGGATGCCCAACACAGATCAGAGCATGTCGCTGTTATAGAAATATGATATACTGTTCTAATTTAGGAGCCATTCGACACCTTCCCCAAGTCATCAACTCATCATACACATCCCTTGAAACGTTCAACTATTTTGCTGTGACAAAGTCCATTTGGTCTACCATCCCAGCTGGAGCTTTTCAGAATGTGCAGTTTGAGGTATGTCACGTACTCTGTAAAATGTTTAGGATAGCTGTGGTGCCTGCACGTTTCTTTTAATCAAACCCTTTTAACGTGACTTTTCAAAGTTTACTCTTTCACAGGATCAATCTATGGTGACGATAATTGATCCACGAAGGCAGAAATACAAATATAAGCGTCAGATATTAATCAAAATTTACCAAATAACAATAAAAGAACAATGAACCATCTTTGAAAATATTTACAAAGAAGACAGTATATTCACGGAACTTCCTGTCTACTAAGGACAGGCCCAAAGGTTCTATTACAGGGAACGTTTTATATCTAGCGAGTTTGTAAAGATTGCATGATAACAAAATAGTTTTCATATTTACTAAAGTAATCTTTACTAACAAGTTTCAAAAAGAATGCAACAAACGATTGGATCCAATCCTTTGACTTATGCTCAAACAATACTTTAAGCAGTGATACCTCTACTGAACATGCAATACAACTATTGTGTAATTAGTTTGATTTCAGGTGAATAAAAAAAATTCAGGTATTTCCAAGACTGATATACTTAGAGCAGAATTTGAAACTCTTGTTACGATTTTATTTTTACATTGGTGGTTGGCCCGACCATCGTGTTAACAGTTAAGATTTAAATTCTTATTGGCCTTACAACGATACCCGCCTTTAATACATTTATCACTTGACTAAGCATACTAATTTCTCAAGTTTTATTTATAAAAAAAATATTTTGTTTCCAAACTTACATTTACACATACTTTCATAAAGGTGTGATAATTGCAGATTCATCAAATTCCCCGTGTCCACATATTCCTTGATTTATAGATGTGACTACGATGGATCAAGTGTGAAGGAGCTAATAAAAGACGTTTTATTTTCACAACCGTATTTTGGGGTGAGAAAAATTTTCCACCTTTTCTGCGGGAGAGAAAATAAAAAACTTATTATCAGTGACCATTGCGTGAAAGATGTTTTGATGATGAATGCAGTGTGGCCTCACAGCAGGATATATATTTTTTGAGTTAAAAACTTAAAGGCATGCCGTGTTTTGAAACGCAGCTCTTATGTATACACACAATTAGGGGTGACAGGGACCTTCAAAAGAAGACTAAATTGGAGAAACCGCGGTACTCTTCCTAGCAAAATATCATTAGCTTTAGCTACGGGTATTTACCAGGGGATCTTCTATATATACTAGTATAGTCCAGCAGATTTGAGAAGAATCATGCACTTTGTATTAATAGCATAACATTTGATATATTGGTACAACTCACCAAGGGGAACATTTTCAGATACTAGTATGGAGGCATGTATTTTAATATCATCAGAAGACCTTTCACGCAATGATTACTTTGTATCGGATAAACTGTCTAAATGTTACTACTTGTTTCATTTTCTCAGTTCCCAGTGGCATTTTCCTATTTAAAGATATATAAAGATAACACCCCATACCAATAGCAAAATGAGCAAGGCAACCAGTCATATTGGACATTGCTTGAAATACATTTTCCTTCCTTTTCTATAATGTTTGGGAAAAAATAATTTAAGTTTACTTTCTCTCCTCGATAAACGGGAGTGAAAATAAAAAGCTTTTTATTTTCTCTCCCCTCCCCCCCCCCCCCCCCCCCCCCCCCAAATACGGTGGTCAAAATAAAAGATATTTTATTTGCTCTTTCACACTTGGCCCATCGTATGTGACAGTAATCCTAAATGCTATTATTGCTGAAAACTAGGCTGCCCTAAATTACCAGAATGTTAATCCACCTCCCAGGTAAAATTTACATTTTCTATATCCTACCTCTGTCACATTTGTAGGCGGGTAAAAAAGCTTTTTGTGGAGAAATATACAAATGAAACAAAACTTATGTACAACTTATGTATACTTAACTAGAAAAGTATTAAGAAGTCATTTCTTAACATTAATCATTATTTTTTTAGTATTTATAAATTATTTCATATTATTCATAAATCAATTTTTGGTATTTATAAGGTATTTTTAATATCTCTCAGTGGTCATATTTATAAATACTATGAAATGATTTATGAATACCAGGAAATAATTTATAAATACTTGAAAATGATTTCTAAAAACCAGGATGAGATTTATAGAAACTAGGAAATGATGTATTTGTATTTATGAATGCGTATGGATTTCTTATATTAGAAATACTAGAAGATTAGTGCTTTTTCTAGTATTATTCAATCATTTCCTGGTATTTGTAAATTATTTTCTTGTATACGTAAATGCAGTCATCTTTAAATATTTGAAATTGACAAGAAAGTCATTTATTAACATTACGAATAGATTTATTAGTATTTGAAATTCCTTAACAACTTATGATTTATAAATACTAGAAAATGATCTATGAATACTTGGACATGATTTATTTATATTAGAAAATGTGTCGGATTTTCTATTACAAAAAAATGCTTTTTTAGTATTTATAAAGGACAATCTAGTATTTATAAATCATTTTCTTGTATTTATGATTTATTTTCTGATATCCCTAAGATTGATAAATATTAGAAAAGAATTTTTTAAATATTTGAAATGTTTAATAAACCCTCAAAATGCTTGCCATAGAAAGACTTTGATATGTAAATAGCAGAACAATGTAACCTCTAGGTATGTGAATCAGTTTTGGATATCATTGATGATTGTTTTTTGTTCGTTTTATTGCCAACTTTTATTGCCCATTGTACATGGGCAGGAAAAAGTAACTACTAGGTATGGAAATCGGTTTGGATATCATCGTTGATTGTTGACTCACAGCAACCGATGATGGAAGATAATTAGTTTCGCATTCGTATTTCCTATTGTCCATTCAATGCAACTATATCCTCTAATTGCAATTTTACTGCCGGCAGCCTCCCCACAGGCCTGGTATTTCATTTTTAAAAAATCACCGATGATCCCAACCTGGGGAGGTAGGTTTCTCACGCCATGATGCGTCCGTACCTATGGTAAACAGGAAGTGATCGTATATACTCAAAGCTTTAGACTAACGAAGCATTCTCAGGGGAAGCCGTGTGATATAATTGTCATCGCCTGCAACATGCAGCTGGTTTTCCTCAATATTTATAAATTGCAGTGAGAGTATCCTATGATCAAAGGCCAACCTTAGTCAACCTTAAGCCCCTGTGACACTGTCACGTATCTCCCCGACGGAGTGCACGTCACGATTGGCCACAATTCAGAACCTTACGTGGCAGATCGTGTACGTAGTTCAACCATGATTTGACTTTTGCGTACGGACTTTGTACGCAGTAGCACTTAGGCAGTGCGTTCTTACAACGTATTTAAAGCGATTGTGTTACGTCTGTAGTACGTTATGAACCTGTAAATCTCTTTGGATGAAGAAAAAGAAGAAAAATGATTTTTCTTTAAAGAAAAATATGGAATGCCACTAATGTATTTATTCACTATTTCTCATTAAAGAAAAATCTTTTATCTTTAAAGAAAAATCATTTTTCTTTAATGAAAAATCGATCGATTTTTTAAAAAGAAAAATCGGACATTTTTCTTTAAAGAAAAATCATTTTCCTTTTCACTTTTCCTTAAAGAAAAATCATATTCTCTAAAGAAAAATCATTTTTCTTTAAAGAGAAATGATTTTCCTTTAAAGAGGAATGATTTTTCTTTAAAGAAATATCAGCCTTAGAACGTCTTGCCTGACCATTTCTCTCCAATTCAAAATTACTACGCCAAGTTGTCTGTAATGAATCATCTGATTGGTAGCATGTTAATCTGATTGCCAAACATGTAATACAGCCTGAGGCAGACAGACACGTGGAGACCACATTGAGTCTTGCATAATCATGTAAACGTAAGACGTGAGGATATCTCAATGAGCGATATCAATCGTAGAACACAGGCAAGCAGCCCTGCAGCACAGAAAATGGTTTTAGTGATTGTCACTAGGTGGCGGAAATGGAAATAAATTTACATGCATGCTAAATAGTCCTTTTTATCAAGAACGGCTTCCCATATTTTCCGTTTGTTGACCCTTGTTATACAACTATTGCTTTTAATTGTGGCCCCCATAAATTGACACGAAGGCTGCATTTATGTAGTTTTAATGCCAAGGATAAGAGTAAGATGAAGGGAGCAGAAACAAACTTATTCACCTCTTCTGGCCCACGAGAAGCAGGGTTTTTCGCACAAGAAACACACCTACAAACTAAACCATTAGAAAAACCAGGGACAATATATGATAGGGACCAGTAAGGAAGCTAAAATAAATTCCATCTCTAGAACCTGCTGCACAGCTGACAACAGTCCCGCAGCACATAATAGACTGTCTTAAATGAGCTTGTTTCAATTAAAACGCTGCAACACAGGCACGACAAGATATGTAATTTGGTATGAATTTACAAAGGCATAAACTATGTAAAGATAATTGCAATGCATGCACAGCAGCAGACGCCATGGAATAGCAATTTATGTATTCAGTGGTAATACAGTCAACACTATGATATTGCAATTGAACCTATAAGTGCAATAGGGAATATCCCCCTTTTCTTCCATGTATACACATGGTTTTATCTGATTTAATCCCCCCCCCCCAACCCCCAGGCTGAAATAAAATTACCCCCTTCTTTTACAGTTAGAAGCAAGTGTATTGCATGTAATACATAAAACATGGCTCCTTATGGATTTTACTATAAACATGCCCTCGAAGTGAAATATTCCTACACAAGTAGGGGGATTAATTGGGGTATGAAACATACTTCAAAACATGGTTACCAAGCCTACTGTACATTCAAAATACTCTGAATGCACTTCAATGAAAAGGAAATGGGTAATTGGCCATAGGTGGCAATGTTTAACAAAGGCTGAGATAACGAAATGGCTGCCACTCAATAAGGCCAGTCTGTTACACACTTCATATTTGGAAATTCAGAATCAACAAAATATTCTTAAGTCATGCACAAATATTTCTTTAAAATTAGGATTACTAGGTCTGCTATCCTCTTACTTTTTTTGAAAGCATTTAGACAACAAATTAAGGAGTATTTGAACCAAGTTTACAAGGAGGTTGAATAAAGCTTTCATCAAACCAAATGGCGGACTTTCCACATACCTACCTGCATACCTGATTTGAAAGATTCCTAAAAAATACTTAGCATAATTTATTTGCCTCTAAAACCTTCCCCTCTACAAAACCATCATACCAACTTTATAATTAATGAAGTTTAAACCATTATAAAAGGAAACACATTGGGAAATTGACCGACCATTTTAGATATCTTCATTATAGCTGCTTGAATGTAGGTAGAGTCTATAACAGAGCTATTAACTAAGTTGTCTTTTCTATTCTGTACAGTCATTTTTCTTTCAGGAAAAATAAGATAAATTATGTGCTTGCCTAATATATTGATTTTATGGCTCCTGTGCTCCAAAAATGTTTAAATAATTCGTTTTAAGGAAGCTGCTTGTACAAGTCTGTCTGTTGTCCTCTGGTCTTTGTTTATATACTGTTTGCTGCGGGATTGCAATTACCTGCTGCAATGGGTTGATACATCACACCATGGGCTTCAGTGGCAGTGACCGCTCCCTTTAATTCTATACTTCCTGGAAAAACATACTGAGATTCCCTTGTTTTACAAAAAGTATTTGTTTTCTTCAAGAATGCACATTACAAGAGTTTGCTCTGAACAGTACATCAATTCTAGGATATGTAAAAAATAAAAGAAATGAAACATGAATTCAATTTAATTCACGAAGAAAATGTGTTGGTAAAGTTCCGATTGACACTTCTAGTTTGAAAATCTATGTCATTTCCGCCCAATGACGTGACACAATAAGCCCCGCCCATGTACAATGCACGTCCCATATCTAGCTTCAACCGCTACCATACAAGTGCTCAACATTTGCACACATTGGCCGGAATTACTTTTAAAACTTTTGATCGAAGAAAAAAATCATTTCTCTTTAAAGAAAAATCATTTCTCTTTAAGGAAAAATCATTTTTCTTTTAAAAAGAAAAATCATTTCTCTTTATAGAAAAATGTTTTTTCTTTAAAGAAAAATCATTTCTCTTTAAGGAAAAATCTTTTTTCTTTAAAGGGTAATAGTGAATAAATGCATTAATGGCATTCCATAGAAAAATAGCTCGATTTTTCTTTATAGAAAAATGATTTTTCTTTAATGAAAAATGATTTTTCTTTAAAGAGAAATAGTGAATAAATGCTAGGGGCTAGGGGGGTCTGGGAGTATGACCCTAACAATCTTTGCCTGACCCCCTAGCGACTTTTAATACATTTGGTCCTTCACAGCTCTACCTTTTATGTGCAAATTGTAGAATTATACATAGATTGACTGGATAATTTTCCTCTCCAACTCAATTTCTTTGTTTTACAACAGGTGTCAGGCTGAATTGATGTTTAGCCATACTTTTAACTGATACACAACTTAAAGGTATGTTGGCCATACAATGTAGACATTTAATTCCTGCACCAGTCAACCGGATGTCTGCCAGTGACTGGTTGTACAAACACTCAAATAAAAAAAATAAGTTAAGCACATAGCCGCTTGTGAATCTACGTTCAGTTGTGAGGTCATCTGTGCATCCATGCTCAGGAAACTGGGTTGGAATCGGACATGGGCTAGTTTTTATTCCCATGCATTTAGTGCAGGAATTTGCACTGTAGATCTCATTTGATTAATTTATGTATGGATAATAGCTTTAATTTTGTTTCTTTTATCTTGTAGGTGAGGTCGCTCAATCTTTGTAACTTAGGTATTCAGAAAATAGAAACTCGTGCTTTTACACAGCACAATTCTACTCTGGAGGAGCTATATCTTACACAAAACCTGTTGGAAGATATTCCTTGGTCTGCAATCAAAGAACTTCAATATTTGAGGAAATTGCTCTTGGAAAGGAACAGAATCAGCACTGTGGAGAAGGAGCATTTCCTTGGAATGGATAACCTCTCTAACTTGCAGTTATCAGGAAATCGTATAACTCACATAGACACTGATGGAATATGCAGTTCTGCTACGAATCTTGAGCATTTGAAACTTGATAACAACCCACTAACATCACGAATAAGCCTATGTAAATGTCACTACATTGGGCACTTGAGTTTTAGGGGATGTTCATTCAAAACATTACCTGCTTTTGGTACAAACGAAGCCGTCTTTACCATTGGCGACATGTCTTTTACAGATAATACATTACAATTCTTAGAGCCCACATCTTTTAGTAACCTAAACATAACAGGTGTCCTCGGCCTATCTAAAAACAAATTAACAGTTACTGGAGTCAGCTCAATGGTGTGGAAGCCCTTGGGTGATCTCAAAGCCCTCAATTTACAAAGTAACGCCATTGAGAAGGTTCCGTCTGGTTATTTTCGATATCTGCATAATTTGAGGGCCCTCTATCTTGCAATGAACAAAATATTTGTACTGGAGCCTGGTAGTTTTTCTGGTCTTTCTCAACTTAAAAGCTTGCATCTTTCGTACAATAACATATCTGAACTTCCTTCAGGAGTATTCAAAGGTCTCATAGCAGTCATCACTTTGCGAATGGAGGGTAACCAATTATCGCATATCCCAAAAGAAACTTTTTTGAACCTTCGCTCTCTTGAAGTTTTGCAATTGAAAGAAAATAACATCCATTCTATTACTTTTTTGTTGCCTGGACCAAATGTATTTCTGAATTTGATGAGAAACCCAATAGCATGCAGTTGTTCATTATTAGAGATCATAAATGCTACTTTTTCCTCAACTAGTGTGTGCATTCATCAAAACTGTAGTTCATCGGCCATTAAGCAATTGTCAACTGATATTTGTGACACAATTCAAGCGAACAGAACAGCAGTAGAGAAATGTCTTGAAACGACCATTTCTGCAACAACCACTGCTGATTTTTCTTCAACTCGTACACGTGATCTTAAAAGTCAGTCATCAAATTCACAACCTGAACCAGACATGTTGATTAAACTTCTCTTCATTTCTTTTGCATCATTGTGGCTTGGATATTACTACACTTAACACAACATAGATATCACACACAGTGTGTGAAATCTGGTTTAAGCAACTATGGTGCAGCCTAAAATGTGCGCCCCATCGATATATTAATGTGCGGCGTTGTGGAGGGCTGTCTTTGGATCCTCTGCAACTGAAAACCCCTTAAATGAAGAGAAGGGAATTTCGTCCTGGTTCCGGTTTCTATGTCGTGGCTATTTGACTAAAAGCCGTTGGAAGCATATTTTTTGCAGTTGCAGCTTTATGATTTTATATAAATTAAGCTTCTGTACTAAACGTACATAATGATAGTCGGTCAATAAAGTTTATTTTGTTTTAAGTTATTTGAAGATGGAAAGTTCATTACAACCCAACCAACAACTCTCCTTCAAACATTGTGCTCATACATACTTGATATGGAAGTTATTTGAAAGATTATCATGGCATTTAGCCGAGAGGTTAAATACCCTAGGAAGCTTTATATAACTCATTCCTTTTGACACTTCTCTCAAAACACAGTTAGATTATTTATTGATATGCTTTGGAGTAGAAAAAAGATGGATCTTGTTTTATTTCCCGGCCAAAATCATAAAATATCACAACCTTATGTTTTTGAATTAGCATCGCAAACAAAGACATTTGTGGTATCCCTGTTTGCGGGTAATTTTCAGATTAACTACAGGCCCGCGCAAGAGCTCCTTGTCATTAGCTAGCTACTGTACACCTGTGAGCAGTTTTATGATAACGAAGTAGTGAAGTATGTATAAATATATATATATATATATATATATATATATATATATATATATATATATATATATATATATATATATATATATATATATATAAATATATATATATATATATATACTAGTATATATAATGTATGTATGTATGAATTTCTTCAATTAATGTGTGCACTTTTGTACACAGTTTCAAGAGTCAGGGCAGGGTGTGCATGTGTGTACTCAGGTTTATGTTTGTATATAAGCATATATGTGTGTGTACATGCAGGATTTAGGGCAGGTGTATGTAAGTTGATACATTTGGTGTATGTGTACTTGCGTGATTTTGGGTATGTGTGTGTTTTTGTAGTGTGAGGTTGAACCAAGTATTTACAATATTTTTTGGAGTCTTGAATTCTAATGGCGTTTCCATTAACTTTCTAGCAGTCTTCCAAGCTCAGTTGAGGAAGTCCATCTGCAGAAATACCTGTTAAAATCTTTTCAGTTTTTCCTGTATACAAACCAAAAGAAATATCATGAAATGATGAGATTTCGATCGATTTGATGATATATGATTGATTTTCAAAAGACATCTGAGGTTTTTCTAGGGAGAGGGCGTGCACATGTCTGCATATATCGAGAACCTCTGAGGCAAATCTTTTCAATTATGGGGAATGAAATTGATCAGAAATTGATCTTAATAAATAACAAACAACATGTCTTTAATATGCATGACTATTTTATTTTCATCGAGCAATTTAAGTTTAAAAACAGTATTTTTACATTTTAATGCTTTACTCACAAAATTAGTACCTTCGTTTGAAATAAAAGTTGATTCCAACAGTTATTTGTAACCAATTTATGCCCAAGAGTTCCCCTTTAGATCATAGTGTCTCAATCCACTGGTACTTCATAGTACATACTGTGTTAATTTTGTGCATATAAAGTAATGCACTCAGCAGACCGGTGCCTTTTATGCACAGTTGAATTTGTTGCTTATGGGTGTTGAATGACAAGCTATCAGGTCAAGGTGTTGTGCGATACTAGCATAGGGATTGGCTGTCCAAGTAACCGTGTGCAGTTTAATAAATGTGACTCATCGGGTGCACAGAGTATGCATTAATCAAACTGCCACACTATTAACACAGTATACATTACTGAGCATACTAATTTGTGAATAAAGTAAGAAACTGCAATATATTCAATGGAAAGCTGGTTCGTTGTGATATCTCTCCTTCATTTAATTTCCAAATGAAATCTTTTGGAAAGATATCCCCATAAATATTACGGCCTTTCGAAAGAAATGAATTATGAATAAGAACGTATATGCCCGGATAAACCTTCAGAACACGTCAAGCTTCATAGCCTATGACATGTATACTAAAGTAGGAAGAAACATATCTAACCCATTAGTGCTTCAGACTTCCTATAGAAATTGTCAGTTGGACGTATGATACCTTTTCATTAGGAACCAAACATTTTTAATATATGAAGGTGGTCAATGAAATCATCCCTGTCGCAGCCAAAACCGCCTGACAATTTTGGTAATATCTTTCTAACCAAGCAATATTTAAGAATAAACATTTGGAGGAGAATTGTTCATCGGAACTCTATAAACAACTCTCCTTCAAAATGTTCATAAATTAATGCTTCATTCAGGAGATATTTTTAAAAGTATTACAGGCCCAGACAATACTTGTCATTAAGATCGCGAAGCTTGAACGGGTTATTATAACAATAGAGGAGAAAACATCAGAGCAAAAGTCCAATCTATTGTCTTCAGTGATAAATGAAGGTGATCAATGTACAAAGATGACTTGCCGTGACAATAAATGTGTGAAAACAAAAGAAAGCTGAAGCTATTGTCCTTTGTGGTCGATGTACAAATAAATGATATCATCACAATAAAGGTGTGAAGATAAAAGAAAGCTGAAGCTATTGGTCTTGTGTTCGATGTACAAATAAATGATATCATCACAATAAAGGTGTGAAGATTAAAGAAAGCTGAAGCTATTGTCCTTTGTGTTCGATGTGCAAATAAATGATATCATCACAATACAGGTGTGAAGATAAAAGAAAGCTGAAGCTATTGTCCTTTGTGTTCGATGTGCAAATAAATGTTATCATATCATGACAATAAAAGTGTGAAGATAAAAGAAAGCTGAAGCTATTGTCCTTTGTGTTCGATGTACAAATAAATGATATCATCACAATAAAGGTGTGAAGACAAAAGAAAGCAGAAGCCATTGTCCTTTGTGGTCGATGGACAAACTCATGTTATTATAACAATAAAGGTGTGAAGATAAAAGAAAGCTGAAGCCATTGTGCTTCGTTGTCGATGTACAAATAAGTGTTATTATGACAAAATGATGGGAGGGAAAAAGTAAGCTGGAGCCATTGTCCTTTGTGGTCGATGTACAAATGAAGGTTATTATGACAATTAAGGTGAGAGGAAAAAAGAAAGCTGAAGCCATTGTCCTTTGTGGTCGATGTACAAATAAATGTTATCATGACAATTAAGGTGAGCGGAAAAAAGAAAGCAGAAGCTATTGTCTTGTGACATATGATAGTCATTGTAGAAATAGGGAAAGTTAACCCTTCCAATGCTGAGACTACTTTTGTCCAAAGCACAAGGACACAACGATATTTGAAAAACACCCAAACCCTGTCATGTTGGTATTAATTGTATAGCTCTCGCTGAGTACTCTCAAAATAAGTAGCCATGTGCCAGGGGTTCAGTCCTTCTCTAGGTTTTATACATAATTTTGTATTGGCCTAATTAGCCTCTACCAGCATTAGGGTTAATATAGTCCCAACAAAGGAGGAGAGATCAAAGAAAAGCCTAAGCCATCCCAGTGGGCAAATGTACGTACAATGTACGTATACTGTACGTACAAGCCCGTACAAACGGATTTGGTACGGATAACATTCGGAATGAAAGTTTTTTGGACGTACGGCTCCGTATGTACAATGTACGTACATAGCTGTACGTACATTGTACGTACAGTCTAATACCAAAGCTGAATCAAAGTAGGAGTTTCTACATTACATATAAGGAAATTCTGAAGTGAATGTCATATAGAATTTCCCTATCATCATTTGTTAAAAGTACAAATAAGTAGGGATTCTTTGATCAGTGTTCCCCTTGAAGGAGTATTCTGTTCAAGTATATACCATTTCCCGGGATTGAACCTTACTTATGCATCTGATGTTGTTAGTGTCGATGTTTATGTCTGAACTACCGAGCCTCCTGCCGCTAAACAGGCAGAGGATTATAAAATCTAAAGTTAAAATATGTGTTCCCGTTCATCCAATGTCAGTGTTTTGATAAAAGAAGGGGTGTTTTTTTAGTGGAAAAAGTCAGCGTTTTTTTTAGAAATAAGGGTGCTTTTTTGTCCAGAAATCAGTGCTTTAGGGCTATTTTTAAATTTTGATAACGAGCGTATGCACCCCCCTGAAAATTTTTCAATCCTCAAGGGGGGGCCGGTGAAAATTTTTGAATGGTCTAGGGGGGGCCGGTGAAATATTTTTTACCCGACAAGATGGGTAATATGAATTAAGTACCCAAGTTTGAGTTCTCATCTTTGAACAACCAAACTAAAGGGCATTCTGATTTAAAATGCAATAACCACTTTAAACATGTTTCACATCTTTATTTTGCAATCATTTTCATAAATTATTGAACAACAATTGTCATTCAGGTATTGCATAACCTGCCCGTGGGGACAGACGTGCTTTGACCCTCCAGGGTCTGACACTTAGATTTCAGGCTAGGGGCCCGAAAAGGTCTTTTAACAAATATTAGTGGTCAAAAACAGATTTTCTGGGTATTAAACATACTATTTTGGGCCCTTAGTTTGAAAGATCTAGGAGCCCACAGCAGAATAACGCGGATCTACATTTGCCAAGTATTACTTAATGTGAGTGTTAACCCTTTTCTTATGTATATAGTCCTGAATATGGCAGAAAAAGTGACAACAATTGAAATTCTAATTTCAAAGATAATTTCAAAGGCATCAGCTCGTGTGTATGTATGTTTATGGACTATAACTTCAACTTCATAGTTACAAAAGAATACTTTGATAAGTTAGAAATTACAAATATAATCAACAGATATAATCAAAAGAAACATGATATTACAGGTAAAAATAGTACTGTAGGATCATTATGTAACAATATGGGAATACCAGCTTTACAGGTGTACTATGTCCTGTGTGGCAGACACATTATACAAATATTCCACCCCACAGGGATGTCATATTTGTTGTATCATACCAACAAACAATGGATGCCTGACATTGGTGACCCAATTAGCAGCTCAATCCCATGGGGAGTTCAATCTCAGAGTTGAAAGTCGCCGTTTTATACCATTTAAACACTTGTAATATACTAAAGCAAATGGGCTGCCTGCATTGATCCTTAGTAGTTTTCTTCAATGACACATTTTAAAAATGAAATTTGTCATTAGATAAACTAGTGATCTAATTCTAAATTACCAGTTTTGCTTGCAGGATTGCCCTGTTAATTCATCTCAGAGCATATATGCCCTCTGTCTTTTGAAAATGAATAACTGCAAACAAATTGGACCTAATTTTTTCAAAACTTTTGGGCATATATATATTTAGGGAAGCATTTACTGACCCTGCAAAGAGAATAATGGTCCCTAAAAAAGGCAGCTTTTTTACAACTTTTCTTTGTTCTATTTCACTTGAAAGTGTCCCGAAATGCACCTAAGAGCACCTAATTTTCTAAATTTTCTGGGGGAGATCAGACCCCCCTACCATGGACGGCAAGATATTGCATACCGTAGCCGTAGCGGTGCTCGCACCAGAACTATTCTGCTTCTACTTTCTAAATTGCATAAATTTGGGGCATATATATATCTAGGGAAGCATTTACTCACCCTGCAAAGAGAAGAATGGTGCCTTAAAAAATCAGCTTTTTTACAACTTTTCTTTTCCACAGAGGTGGATAATGAATTATTACCAATAACTGTCCAGACTCGGTCTGGAAGACGTGCAGGAGCATTTGCAGCATTACAATTCTGTTGAAATCATACTTTCAGGGTAAATACATAACAAGCATTGATGTGTAAAGTTGTAAATGTCCATGACCTTGTTAGTTGTGTATCTGTAGTCAAATATACTTCTGAAACAGTGTTTGTCTGGTGTGCTTGTAGCGGAGGGGGGGCCGTTGAATTTTTTTTAATAAGTGAGGGGGGGGCCCCTGAAAACTTTTGGCAGCCTCAGGGGGGGCCAGTGAATTTTTTGTGGAAATTGTTCAGTTTCAACCCAGGCCCCCCTGCCGATAATTTCTGAAGACTCCCTAATAATAAATAGGGAATAGTTTTTAGAGAATTCTCAAACAATTTGAAATGGAGATTGTCATAACTATCTACTCGCTTTTCTCAAAAAAGGTCATTTACTGTATTTACCGTATCTATTTCGTTTAAGTACAATATACGTACGGATATGTAAGTACATTGTACGGACGGACCCGTACATACATTGTACGTACAGACTCCTACATCCAAGTGTGAACCAAAACCGTACGCACATTGATTTTGGATAGCTATAGGCGAAAATCTATCTGAACCTAAACCGAACGTAATCCGAATGTTCCGCTTCGGTACGGGGTTTGAACCTAAACCGTACATACAATGTACGTACATTGTACGTCCATGAGTGTGAATCTAAACTGTACGTACAATGTACGTACTTTGTACGTCCAGTGCCCGCTGGGCTATCAAGGACCATTTCAATATCAATAGGAAATTCTTGGAATACAACAACCTTAAACTCAAACCCAACAAATTTCTGGAATGCTAGTATCAAGAAAAGCCTGATTTCGTTGAATTTCATCCTAGAAACAACTCTATGAATATCTTGTCAAGTATTGAAAAAAAGGTGTTGCCAACCTTTACAAAAAAACTATTGCACAGACGAAAGTATACTGTTTGATATTTGTGACAAATGGGAGTAAAAGGCTTGTTTAAGATAAGACGCACATGATGATTCTATGTCATTTTCATTTCACAATCGCGATCGATAACACATCTAAAATATATCCATTTTAGAACTATACACAGGAAATTCTTCACTAATAATTTATTGTTTAAGATTGCATTAAAAAACTCCTCTTTGTGCATTTTGTAAAAGTAGTGATGACAGCAAATGCTATTCTTATGCTCTTTCAGAGATAGGTTACACCAATTACAATGTTTCTGTCCAACGTATCATCCTTTGTGACTTAGGAAATAGCCCATAATTCAGCTTCTTGGTCCATTCTGCTAAGAAAGTCATCTTTAATGCTAAGAAACATGACAAATTACCACAAAAACACCAAGTTGTAAATGAAGTGAGACAATTTATTTATTCAGAAAGATACAAAGCAGAGGTCAATGGGAAACGAAAAATGTTCAACAAGAAGTGGAATACTATCGCAAATTATTTAAAGGAAAAGAACTAATTACGTGTGTATAGGTTCATACAGTCTACTCTCTTCAATAAACTCTGATATTAACTACGTAGCTCGCAGAATATGCTGGCACTACGGGTAGAAGATTGCAGCTATATTTACCCTTACGCTGCTGGTTGCTATTTAAGCCAATACAAAATCATTAAAACAAACTGAACAATTAATGGCAACCCTGCGAAGCAGCTAGCGAGCATAGCGCGTAAAATGGTAATGCCAGAGATACCTCATTGTTGTCAGGGCCGTTCCATTTAAAAGTGTGGGGAGGGGGAGGAACGGAAGCTAATTAAAAATTCGGCACCCCCCCCTTCCTGTATGTATATATATATATATATATATATATATATATATATATATATATATATATATATATATATATATATATATATATATATATATATATATATATATATATGTATATATATATAAATATATATATATATATATATATATATATATATATATATTTTACGAAAAAAAATAGCGAAATTTAAAAAAAAATTGGGTGCGGCTGGCGAGTAAAATTCAAAATTCGGCACCCCCCCCCCCCCCCCCCCCCCCCCCACCCCGCCAAAATTCAAAATTCGGGGGGGGAGAGGGGGTAAAATAATTCAAAATTCGACCCCTCCCCCCCCTCAAAAAATCCTCCGTTCCTCCCCCCCCCCCCTGACACTTTTAAATGGAACAGCCCTATGGAGGACTATGGCCTTCAATTTCTATCAACCAATTTATGGTACGTCCGGGTCCTGCTGTTAAAAAGGAAGTGACGTCAGACGGAGTCCCGTGAAGTGGGTAAACACTGAGCTTTGTTATGCTCATTCCCAGGCCCAGATCTCTCTCCCACAGAATATAAGCTATGGATATGTTTAAACCACCCACGGTTGCGGACAAAAAAAGAGAGATATAATCGTTTACCGTGAAACCTATGCACTAGTTCAAATACTGTAGAACACATATATGACGCGTGTCCCAAATATAGCGAATTGGGGAGTTTTCGCATCATAGCGTATCTTTCTGTTAGCGACGGTAGCCACCGATGACAGCGCCAGTACAGTAAGAGAAAAGTACAGCGTTTTTATATATAGCCAAGAGGAACCACACGCTATGTAATAAACAGACTCTAACGTGTGTGTTCTACAGTATGCGTTTGTTGTGACGTGCAGCGTTTATTTTCCTTAGAAACTTGCGCCAAATTGCGTACGTGAGACACGTGCGCCATTGTTTTTTCAGCATTAACTACATAGCTCGCAGTAAATGCCGGCATTATGGGTAGAAGATTGCAGCTATGTGTACCCTTACGCTGCTGGTTGCTATTTACGGCACAAAATCATTAAAACAAACTGAACCATTAAACTAAATACTACAAAACAACAAAGGGGTAGGGGGGTCTGGAAGTTTAATAACAGCTTACTTGCAGACAGAGACTTTAAACCATGTATTCTAAAAGAGCTTGAAAAACAGAAATCAATTTATGCGGCCACCCCCTACCACCCCGACTATGCGATACAAGTCCCAAATAAGGAATTTCAACCCTACATTTCATACACCTTCTGGGAGACACTGATGGTGGTTCTCAGAGGGGAAATAATCACGTTTTCTGCCCAAAAAAAGAGGAAAGCTAATCAGGAAGAAGTTGACCTAACAGCTAAAAGGGAATTCCTTGCAGAAAAGGAGCTAAGCGCCAACCTTAGTACCAAAGAAGCTGAGAAACTAGACCAACTAACAGCAGAACTAGAGGCCCTTAGAAAACAAAAACTTCAGGGTACCATCATTAGATCTAGGGCTAGGTGGGCAGAGTTTGGAGAGAAATCCAGCAAGTACTTTCTCAATTTGGAAAATCGTAACTACATCTATTACAGAAATTCAGATATCAGAAAATCAAAAAACATCAGACCAAAATGAGATTCTTAAATTACAAAGAGACTTTTACACCAAACTTTACAGCAAACGAGAAATAGACGAAAATTCAAACTATCAATCAAATTTAGACAACCTTCCATTAATTACAGACATAGAAAAATAATTTTTAGACAGTCCCATCTCAAGAAACTAACTGGATTTCTCAATAAAAACAATGAAAAACAACAAAACTCCAGGCCCAGACGGCTACACAGCCGAGTTTTTCAAATTATTTTGGGACGCTTTGGGTGATTTGGAAGAAGGTCAACTAGCTGACTCCCAAACGAGAGGAATAATTACTTGTTTACCAAAGCAGGGGAAGGTTAAAAACCAATTGCAGAATTGGAGGCCCATCTCTCTCTTAAACACTATGTATAAGCTTTTGTCTCTCACCATTACAAACCGAATAAAAACCGTTCTGCCTCGGCTGATACATCAGGACCAAAAAGGGTTCATGGCCAACAGGTCAATTACCGACAACACAAGGTTGATGATGGATTTGATTCTTGAGGTGGAGCGCCAGGACGAATCAGGGCTCATTCTTTTAGTGGATTACGAAAAAGCCTTTGATAGTTTGTCCTGGGGCTTCATCTCGAAAGACACTATCCATGTACAACTTTGGCCCCAAAATCATTAATTGGATTGAAACTCTGAGAAGAAACTCTAAATCTTGTATTATACTCAATGGTCATTTGTCAGAGTATTTCCTGCTGGGGAGGGGCTGCAGGCAGGGGGACCCTATCTCCCCTTACCTGTTTATACTATGTGGGGAAATTCTTAGCACTGCGATCAGAAACGACAAATAAATAGAGGGAATTGTCATCCATAATAAAGAAAACAAAATCAGTCAATATGCTGATGACACTTTCCTCTATCTCCGAGACTCAGAAAGAGTTCTAGCGCAGGCACTAAAGGCCTTAAATTGGTTTTACCCAATTTCAGGACTTAAAATCAACATTAAAAAAACTAAAGTCATAAGGTCCCCTATTTTCAAATCACTAAAGGAACTGTAGTATAAAATCCACCGTATTGTATACTATGTTTATCCTATATACTGGCTCAATCTATACATGTTTTTGCCTCCCGCTCATAGTCATCAAATGACTGTACTGTAATGTATTGACATCTATGCATATTTATACCATTGGAATAAAAGTTATAAATTTTTTTAAAAAACTGAACAATTAATGACAACCCTGGGATATGCGTACTCATGTGAGAGTACTCTACTATCCAATGATTACCAGCATGACAGGGTTTAGAAGGTATTCAAAATTCTTTGCATCCTTATTTTTTTGAGGTGAAAGTAGCTGTAGCATTTGAAGGGTTAAGAGCTTCGCTCGTCGTCGAAGCCCTGTTTCATCATATTATTGTACTTAATGTCATATCTGGTGTTATTTCAATACATCAATATATGTCCATTTCTTAATATTCGGGTACTATCTATTGCTATATACACTTTTTCCTTAGCAATTCTTATCTTAACGAAGCCTCTGGTTAATCGTACACACTCTGTTATTTCAATTTTTTTTGTCTTCACTTTGATATTGTTATTTTTTCAGGTGTTAGAATATAACAACAATTTCTTGTATACTTTAATCATCATTGGTGCTTAATATATCAGTTGGGAATGTAACCCAAGCCTGTTTCTATGCACAAAAACAAACTACTACCTTCCTCCTTTAGAGGGATGGACCAAGTGCAAAAGACCAAATATAAACATTTAATTTTTCACGACCATTTTTTTTGGTGAGAAAAAAACAAAAGGATTTTCATTTTCTCTTCTCAAAAAAACGTGCGTGAATGTACAAAGTTTGTCATTTTCCCTTCCCATAAACAGTTGTGAAAATAAAAAGCTTTTTATTTTCTCTTTGATACTTGTTCCATCATATCATCGGATCTTAGCACAATACAAGTAACAACATTCGTTTTGTTTATCATATACATGTTCTTTCATTCGTACTTCAAAGCTGCATAAAATACTGTTGCAAGACCAAACCTTTAATACTATTATTTAGCATACACAATTGACACTCAGTATCGCTAAATCATACAAAGACTATCTTTATGATGCAGAGGCATTTACTAGTAGAACCTACAATGACAGTATCTGCATCTGTCAGCGTATACAATATCTTCCACCCTTTCATATATACAGACATAATTACTCACTGCAATCCTCGTGCCTATCAAATAGGCCAACATTGATTTGATTCCTGTATGTCACACTCTTGAGGAAACACAGTCACTAGGTAGGCTTGGGATATGTCTATGGATGATATATTTTGCACTCATCTGTACATGGTCAAATTATCTCAGTATTTTCAAAGCCCACATTAACTTCACCTCCCTCAATGTTGGTCCCATTTGGACTGGCCTGCCCTGCGTCTTGGCTGGGTGGTTGGACGTATGATATCTGGACAACCAACATGGTTAGCGCACTCAGGAGCTTGCATGCAATACTAAAGAGAGTGAAGTGTAGAGAAAATTTGAAATTATCATAATACAGACATGCCCCAGTAGTACCTAACTCAGGTCTGAGCTGATAGAGACAATTGATATCCAAGAGATATCCGTAGATTGCTGGTCCACCAAAGAATCCAATGCTATCTGGTACTATCACTTGAATGATTAGACTCACCAACCTCTGTGATTCTGGGATGATTCTGAAAAAAATAGAGATAAACAAATTGAATGAATTAATTGAATAATTGGATCAGCAACTACGTATGTGATTTGAATCTTTTTGAACCCTTTATGAGATGCACTGCCAGAATTACCTCATGTTTAAATTAGTTGGTAGCTAGAGTGTCATGATATCTAAAGCGATCACTCTGGCTAGGGAATCTCATTACCTTTCATTCTTTGGGTTTTCTGAACCAGTTTTGAGCCCACTAAAGCATGTAGTGGGCAATAAAGGTATTATTACGCGACCCTATCTTTGACCAAAGTGTTTTCTGGAAAATCTTTCAGGCAAATAGTTTGAAATTCCTGACTAAATGCCTCCTTGATGTAGATGGTTTTAAACTTTTGCTAATTTTGTAAAGATAAGATCACTCATGAAAACAAGTAAACAAAAGAAGAACTGCGAAGCTGATGATAAGACAAAATTAAAGCAGTTCATATTCGTTGAAAAATAGTATCCATGCTAGAGTGATAGAGGTTAAATTATAAAGATAATTTATGAAATACAAAAAAGGCTATTATGACTTAAATAATTGAAATAAGACAAATGAAACATGAATCGCAGCTAAAGAATATCCAAATCTGGAGAATGCAACTTAAAGGTAAGATTACATAAGAAAATACTATAAAAGACTTGATACTTACTCTTTTTTCCCTCGTCTCAGAAAATTAAAGAAATAATAATAATAATTTATCTCGGAAAAATTGAAAAAAAATAATGCTGCTCTGAACATTTTAATAAAGAATAATGGTTCCCCCAAAATTTGGAAAATAAATGATCCAGAATATCTAGTGGTGTATGTTCCATATAACATACTACTGCCCCTATGAAGATATTGGTTATGTGTTCTATAACTGAGGGGTACTTGAGGAGCAAATGTGTGTATAAAGTGATAATGAAACATATATACATATATGTAGCATGGTCTGGGAGCATAAAAGGAGGGGGGGGGGGCGTGTGCCCCCTGAAACCACCTACAATAAATTGAATATTAGATATACTAGATAGGTAGATAGTGGTACTTACAGTACTGTGAGACATTGGGGGTAGGTGACTGTCCTGGTCGGCGGCTACTGTCAGAATGGCAGAGACTGGAGGGTACCCTGTCAAAGGGCGCGTGCAAGGCACAACCTGCCAGTCATAATTTATGACCACAGGAAGTCCTTGACTAGCCTCCTCTTCCAAGGCAGGTTTTAGCTTGATGCTGAAGTGGCATCTAGTGGCGAATAAAAGAACTAACCCAAGCTGGTTACATCTGCAATATGAATGCATACATCCCAACCGGCCTCTCTCAAAAAAGATGATCCTGTACAAAGCAATATATGTACCGGTATGTATTCAAAGAATAAATGTGTATTGAGTAGGCCTATATACCCCCTAATGGTATCTAGAGTATATGTTAGATCAAACATTCCATCAACCTTACTCCATCTCTCTGGTTTATAGCACTTTCACATGACAGTGCGGCAATTTAGGTTTCAGTTGTTAAGGGTTAAAACATGTGGTGCTAAGGATATAGTCATCTAAAACCACATGGTTGTCGCCTGTTGAGCATTTATAGAACTAATTATGGTAGACTAGAAGTTGATAGGATGTAGACTTTTCAGGGCAGTGGACAAAATGATTGGCATATACCGGTAGGTGCATAGCTGATTTGTTCAAAATGTATGTCAAGCCAATGCAAAGTGCCCTAAAGTAGGCATTTTTGGAATTCCATAAATCATTTTTGGAATTCCATAAATGGTTTATGGAATTCCATAATTGATTTATGGAATTTCACAATGATTTGTGGAATTCCATAAATTACATGCATTTATGGAATTCCATTAATCATGTTTGGAATTCCCCAAGTCGTTTATGGAATTCCATAATTGTACCCATTTAAGGAAATCCATAAATCAATTTTTAAATTCCACAAATCATTTATGGAATTTCAAAATTCCATGATTTTATAGAATTCCATAAATCATTTATGCAATTCCATGAATCATTTATGGAATTCCATAATTATGCTTGTTTATGGAATTCCAGAAATCATGGAATTCCATACATGATTCATGGAATTCCAGAAATCACTTATGGAATTCTATTTAAATAAGTTAATTGTATTTATGGAATTCCATAAATGATTAATGGAATTCCATGAATAATCACATTTATTGAATTCCATAGATGATTGATGGAATTCCATGAATACAATATGTTAATGGAATTCCATAAATGATTTATGGAATTCCATTAATCATTTCTGGAATTCCATAAACGCATGCTCACATTTATGGAATTCCATAAATCATTCATAGAGTCCATAAATGATTTATGGAATTCCATGAATCACTTACGGAATTCCATTAATGCTTACTTTAGGGCACTTCGGCTTGCCATAAAATTGGGACATCCTGCAAGGATTTTATGAGACTATATATGTTTTATATCCAGTAGGCCTTCAACTATTTTATTCTGTTTTATTTTATTCTATTTCATTTTCTATCTATTTTGGTTTGTTTTATTATATTTTTGTTGTAATATAATTTTCTTCATTTTATTTCATTTTATTTCATTTTAGGAATACAGTACTTAGTGCAAGCAGAGAAATACAACCCCCATCTCAGGTGCAAGACAGACAACTCTGTGAGTTAGATCTCAAGGCTGAACAATGTATAAACGGGTTTATAAATTGCTAGCCGGTGCGAGTTTCTATTTTGGACTAGTTTGATTTCCTATGCGGTATATTTTGCTTGATTAATTTTCAATTTTCTCTACATATCTAAAGTATTCATCATAATTTGGTAATGAAGAATATTTAAAACTAATATCTTGAAGCTTAAAATAGAGTTTAGTCATTCCTGTTCTTCCTATGAAAATATAACTTTCTCCATTTGCGAACCGGTCAAAATGCTTTCTTCAATCGAATGAAGCCATTCGCCATGGTTTTAAAAACTCAGGCGGGTCGTTTCATGTTTCTATTTTGCTTTAAAAGTAATTTTGAATGATGGCAATATTGTCATAGCATTTGATCCTACGAAATCAAAAACAAATGAGTTACAGTTGAGTTCTGGTGGTAAGTACAGGATGTCGCAGTCGAGTTGTCTATCTTTGTCTCAGACTTTTGTATTTTATAATTTGTTCACAGTTGTGACTGACAGAGTCAGTGAGAGCTGGGAGTAGTAGACAGGGAGTGGGCACTGTGCATGCGTCATCAAATTTCGCTGCCTCACACCACTATGAGTCATAGATAACATGTGTACCCCAGGATTGGCTGCCTGCTGGTTTCACCAGCCCTGGGTCAGACTGAAATTGCCGCGAAACCAATCATGTGACCAATACTTCCCTAGGCTACACCGCGTAACCCGAGGCGCACATACCGTAGGTACTAGCATGCTGCGCCTATGGGGTTGCGGATCAAGGGGATGTATTTCTCTGGTGAGAGTGAGCTGTCATGGCTCATGCGGCATGCCATCAAACTTCAAATCATGCAAATGGCAGGTAGTTCACAGGTTGACAGGCAGATTTCTAGGCTGTCATTTGTATATTTCCGGTCATATTTTCATAAACAATAGGCGGCATGTGCCGAATTACAAATAGAAGTTGCTCTTTGATGAAAGCTCGCTCTGACCCCATTTGATAAACAAACCATCTCAAGAAATCTTTGGATTACCGTTCCGTTAAGAGTGATTTTACCGACACACGAAGTTAGCGACACACATTGCTAGCTCATACTAGTCATCCTTAAGTGCAGTCAGGTATGAGGTAAATTTGACAACGACGGAGAGAGAAATTTGGGAAAGACGAATACTAACACAGGAGGGTATAGGGGCGTGTGTAAGATGTTCATACCATATAGTCAATACTTAATAGCAAAAAATTATAAATATCAGGGTATGGACATCGCTGTCGGTTACAAATAGTTTAGCCTGGGTGGCCAATTTAGTTTACAATTATCTCACCAGGGGATTAGAGGATCCAGTTAGAGTTCCTATAAAGGAGGATCTTATCATCAAAGAAGAAGAAGTATAAAACCTCTAGATATAGGACCAGGTGGTGCCATCTATCTGCCATACCTGACACTACACCACAACTACTTGATCAACACTGGGGATAATGTCGACTCTTTAGGGACTGGGAGCCTAGTCTAGTTGTCAGGCTAAGGCGAACACAGGTATCTGTACCCGTATAGTGATCTGGCTATTGTTGGTATTCCTACCTGAGAATTGGTTGTATAAAAATCCAAAGATTATGGTTGCGAAGGTTACCCTCATATAATTTACTGCCTAGGCCCCAATCTTGTTACTAAGTAAATAGAATGAATGAATGAATAATGTTTGAGACCTACAAGAGGCATTTCAATATTTCTTTAACCTTAAAATTTTAAGCTGACTCCTTTTTCAAACTTTACTGTATTACAATTCACCCTTTACAATTGACCATGTGCTAAGATAGGTGAAACAATTTTAACTTTTACTTTCTAGGTGTTCCTGATTGTAATTCCAATCAGGGAAAGCCAAACTAATTGATGCAATCATGGCGAGTGGATCTGGGCTGTCTGTGGAGCAGAAACAGCGAATGGAAGAGAATCGACGCAAAGCATTGGCCCTACGAGAGCAAAGACTCAAACAGCAGAAAGGATCTGGTACGTTCAATGTAGGTGGCGCTGTGACAGCTAAGGCGCCCGTCACACCGCAAGGAGGTTTCAAGTCATTTCAAGGTGTCACTCAAGCAAACAAGTCAACACAAGGGGCTAGTTCTATAGTCAGGCCACCCCAAGGGGCTAGTTCTATAGTCAAGCCCCCACAAGGGGCTAGTTCTATAGTCAAGCCACCCCAAGGGGCTTGTTCTATAGTCAAGCCACCCCAAGGGGCTTGTTCTATAGTCAGGCAACCCCAAGGGGCTAGTTCTATAGTCAAGCCACCCCAAGGGGCTAGTTCTATAGTCAAGCCACCCCAAGGGGCTAGTTCTATAGTCAAGCCACCCCAAGGGGCTAGTACTATAGTCAAGCCACCCCAAGGGGCTTGTTCTATAGTCAAGCCACCCCAAGGGGCTTGTTCTATAGTCAAGCCATCCCAAAAGGGGCCTTCATTTGTGAACCCACCACAAGGAGGCGCAACAACATCTAGATCAACTGGTGGAATCGTAAATGCCAATTCTTCGCAATCTAGTCTAAAAACTACTAATCATATACCCCAGGGTAACATGGCACCTTCTAATGGATCATCGCTGTCTGGGATTAACCAGGGGCAGGCTTATCCTAATGGATCATCCCAGTCTAGGATTAGCCATGGATCAGGATTACCAGGAGCTCAAGCTGGATCATCTTCAAGCTCTCAGCCAAATATAAAAACTTCCTCAAACTTCTATTCAAAATCTTCCACAGTGCCAAAAAACAATAATAATACAGCAGCATCTTTTCAGAAGACCCCTGTTGGTTCTGCCGCTGGTATCAGAGCTTCTCATCCTGTTAGTAAAGACTCTAGTACTATCTACAATCTCTGGAATACGGGGGGAGATGGTAGTAAAGCTGGTCCGTCTAGCGTGCCGGCCGGGTCAGCTGCCAAGAACTTTTTGTCAGGCAAGAATAAAGTTAAAGGAAGTTGCATCTTGCAGTCAAGGTCAAGATTTGAAGTGCAAATAGGTTACTCGGCAGCTGTGATTGAAATATTTAAATCCATGAATTCCAAAATGTATGGTAAGTACCTAGAGTTCAATAACTAGTTTGTACTTTAAAAGCATATATAAAAGTTGAACTGTCTCAGGGTTTTCTTTATATGTAAATCACCACTAGGTGACTTAGGAAGCCAATAAATGCAATTCTCTATTTATTTAATCTGACCTTTATAGTTCTTTGTGGTCTTAGAAGAATTATGTACATCATTTTGATAATTGTGAATTAATATTTTTAATGGTAGCTTCCAAATTTCACATGGGTATATACTATATAGTTTATAAATCATGGGAATATAATGATTTTACATTGCATCATTATTCATTATCGTTAAAGGGCATCTTTGAAAACTGTCTAAGGCGGCATGTTTTATACAATATAATATTACAATTTTGTTTTACAGTGATGTGTATATTACCATTTCAGATCCTGTGACAAAACTATGGAGCTTTGAATTGTCAGAATACTCAAAATTCAGTAAGTTTGTTTTACTGTTCCATAGGTTTTTCCTCTATGATAGTTGTTTAAAACAAAAAGGTACATTTCTTGTTTTATTAAATTTTGTTGATTAGTGGGAATATTGAATATGCTTGTAAAACTAAGCTCCAAAAACACTTCAAAACAAAGTTAGAGTGTTCGAAATTTTAGAAAAATGAATGGACTTACGAATCATGGACTGGTATTCAGGTACCGTCCCAAACTTTGCACTTGGGAGCTGCATACTGGAGCAGGTTGGAAGTGGCGCCTTTTGTAATTGACTAATTGTTGGCTGCAACTGATTATTGATCATGAAATTGCAACTGATTCCCAACTGTTATATATATATATATATATATATATATATATATATATATATATATATATATATATATATATATATATATATATATATATATTAGTGGTAGGACGAGTACTCGGAAGCTCGAGCTTTCGGATGCTGGGGCCTCCGATCCGAGCGCTCGAGTCCAAAATTTGATCGCTAGGAAATTACGAGCTGACAATATGTTTGTATCAACACATGCTTACGATACATGTGTGGCCTAGGGACGGCTAAAACTCCCCACTTTCCACCCACCAGATTTTATGAAATAAAATACGTTTTCTTAAGTCTCTGTGTCAATTGCGCATTACGCCATGTTATGGTGCACCGATTCTCAATTGCGGCAGTATACCGTATGTGTGCCGAGGCGCAATGTTGTTTCAAATCATTCGCCTTATGATCTTGTCAATGCAGCCAGAAAACTTGATACGGACTAGAGTTTTGTTTGCTAGATTTGGTGAGCGCTCGAGTTCATTTTTTGGGCCGAGTCCCAGCACTAATATATATAGATATATTGTCCACTTCCAGTTGAGAAGATGAGCGGTCTTCGTGGAGCTGTGGAGATAGAGGGTCTACCCAGGGCCGTGCAGTTGACCTTCTCCAAGCAGATCAGTGGTCACATAGCGGAGAGGGAAATCCCAGAGGCTGACCTGTCCGGTGTCGATGACCACCTGGTAGAAAATCTGATGCCATTTCAGAGGGAAGGAATTAAGTAAGTGGCATATTCTGTACACAAAATACCTGTACACTCAAAATGTACAGAAAGACCACAAGTGAAAAACCTGGAGTCATTTAGTGTTTTTTTAATCTACCCTAAGTAAAACTACCATGTTGTTATTGGAATTGATCTTGTATTGTGTATTAAGTTTAATCCCGATACTGCAGAACCCAAAAGTATCTGGGCGACACTAAGTAGCCAGGAAATATCTTCATGCACTTGCTGACCTGCTAATGACCATATGGCTGAGTTAGTATACAGGACCTCCCACAGAGCCTGCATGTACATGACCCAAAGTAGCACTATATTGAAGATTCCCCCTCAGACGTTCATTTTGACTTATGGCAAGGTGGGTCCTTAAAATTTAAGTTGCACCCCTATGGTTATTGTAATTACTAGGCCACAGTGGATCCCTTTTGATATTTTTGCTCAGTTTCAGTATCTGGCGCCGGGGATGTGTCCTTTAGTTCCATTTTAGAACATTTAAATCATTTGATATTTTTGCTGAGTTTCAGTATCTGGCGCCGGGGGCTTGTCCTTTAGTTCCATTTTAGAACCTTTTAAATCATTTTAGATTTTTTGCTCAGTTTCAGTATCTGGCGTCGGGGGCGTGTCTTGATAGCGGATGACATGGGCCTAGGGAAGACCATCCAAGCCATCTGTGTGGCTAGTTACTACAGGGAGGAGTGGCCTCTTCTGGTCGTTACACCATCATCTGTAAGATTCGCATGGGCCGATGTAAGTATATTCTCAGTAGAGAAATAGAGCTTCCTTAACCCTTATGCTGCTGGTGGCTAATTTGGCCAATACAAAATGATGCAGAAAAACGTAAAAATGACTCAAGCCCTGGCACATGGATACTCAACTGACAGTACTCAGCCATAGCTATCCAATGGATACCAACATGACAGGGTTTAGATGGTTTTCCACAATCTTTGAGTCCTTGTGCTTTGGATGAAAATAGCCTCAGCATTAGGAGGGTTAATAATTAAGCGAGCCGATGCATGCCTCAATGCTTACTTAACCCATTACCACTCAGAGCGGCCAAAAAAGGCCTGACGATTTTGGAAATATTTCACTTACAAAAGCATTTTTTGGAAAATATTTCAAGGAGAAATGTTTATCAGAATCCACAAAACAACTCTCATTCAAATATTTTGCAAACATTCCCTTAATTCTCAAGTTATTTTCAAAAGTATAAAAGTAGCAGACGATACTCTCTATAGGAACTCTGAGTGTGAATGGGTTAAAATGTTACTGGCCTCGTAGTACCAGTAACACCTAGGATCTACTGGTCCTGCAAAAAATTTACAGCTCCTACAAATTTCCCTTAAACATTACAGGAAAAAAACATTGCATAAAATTCACTGACAGCATTTATTTTATCTTAATATATTTTCAAAAATATTTGGGGACATTCTTTAGGGGAAAATTGTTAACAAGAATATCCCAAAATGTTCAGTGGCCCTGTAGAACCAAGTGAGGTCTTTTTTACTAGCCCGAAGCCGTTTTTGGGAATATTTACTAGCCTGACTGAGGCCAGTGTTTCAATGTAACCATCGAGCCCTGTAGAGGTTCCTCAATAAGTGAGCTATAGGAACAAAAATGAGGTGTATCACTTTTGGTTCTTGGGAAAGAGCCTCAGCAAGTTCCCACGGACCAAATGAAATATGATACACTAAAAGTAAAAATTTACATTCCTTATCTCGCAAGTGAAAAAGAAAATGCTGCAAAGAGCACCTGGTCCATGATAGGGATATAAATATGAAAACAATAATGGTGTGTGCCTAGCATTGTGTGTGCATGGCACATGATAATAAAATTGGATTAGCACCTTTAAAATTTAATAAGTAGAGCAGTGCATATGCTCAGTTGGTGTCTGTGGAAGAATTTGGAACTGGTAAGAGCTAATTTGCATAACAATAGTGTCTGAATGATGTGAAAGCTATATTTTTAGGAGTTGCCTATCTCCCTAGGTTATGCATGTACATATCTCTGGTATAACAGATCTTAAAAGATACAATACTATATATATATATATATATATATATATATATATATATATATATATATATATATATATATATATATATATATATGTATATATATATATATATATATATATATATATATATATATATATATATATATGTATATATATATATATATATATATATATATATATATATATATATATATATATTGGTATTTGGTTTATATGTGCTCAAGCAGCTGAATTTCTTTATAGCATTCCAACAATCATCTGCAATTACAGAATATTCATATTGGATTTTTTTCCAGCAAATCCAAAAATGGCTGCCATCTATGGACCCTCAACAAATTAATGTTGTTACTAAGGGATCAGACAAAGCCACAACGGGATTGGTCAATATCATCAGCTACGACCTCATGGCCAGAAAGCTGGTGGATCTGCAACGGAAACAGTTTCAAGTCATTATTATGGTTAGTTCTTATTTCTCTGAAGAGTTTTATTTTTAATTTTAGCATCTGACCTACCGTAAATTCTCTGAAATTAGGGACACTTTTAAATGATTACAATTTTTATGGTAATGACGGTGGCCCATATGTTTTATGGAAATACAGACTAAGCAGAGTAATAGTTGGCCAATACTTTGTGAAATAGCTACCAGCAATAGATTTGGGGATGTTCATATTTCCCAATGAGTATTTTGCAAAATCATTATAGTGGCCCAAATTCCTAGGATGGTCTATATTTCTGATAATTTGCGATAATCGGTCTGATGCCTGATTTTCATTCATTTTTTTGCATGTTTGGTCATTGCAGAAATACAGAAATTGCTGTTCAGAGTTATGGTTTGAGAAATATTCAAAGCCCATATTCGCTGTAGAATATTATTTATTCTTGTCTTTTGGCAGAAAAGTGTTGGGCAGGGCTTGCCATACCAGTTTGAGTCGCATGGTTTGCCATATATGATACAAAGTGCAATTTTAGGACTCTATTGCAGAAAGGCAGTGTCTCTGAGCCGCAGACCCTTGTTGGTCCGCATCTAGATGTGTAGATAACTCGTTTCTTGCGTGTTTAACCCACTAATGCTTATGAGTTCCTTTAGAAATTGTCATCTGGATCTATGATGCTTTTAACTATTACTTTGAAATTAAGGATTATTTTACAAAATATTTGAAAGAGAGTTGTTGATAATATTCTGATTGACATTTCTCCATGAAATACTTTCCTCATTTTGCTTTTGCCTCCAAGATTTCATCAAAATTGTCAGGCTGTTTTGGCCGCTGTGAGCATTAATGGGTTAATGGTCTTTATTTTTTATTTGTTCCTTTGTGTTCTCTTTTGTTTATCATACTTTTGTATTTGTAATTTCATATCCCATGTGATGTGGTCAATAC
Organism: Maea johnstoni; assembly: GCA_963942565.1. NCBI lineage: Eukaryota > Metazoa > Annelida > Polychaeta > Spionida > Magelonidae > Maea > Maea johnstoni. The sequence goes on along the minus strand of OZ012696.1, from coordinate 14,828,311 downwards.
AGAATACAATACAATACTGGGCATGAACATAGAGTAATTGAAGGAGAGCTGTTGGATTTCATCTGTAACGTGTTGTTTTAATTTTGGATGAGTAATTTGCTGAAGAATAAGTATCCATCCATAATAATAAAGCATGAATTCACAAAATATCTAAAGGGGAGCTGTTCATTTTGACTGACTGATTATGAGTGTTATTTTTCAGGATGATTCTCATTTGGTGAAGAACCAGAAGACAGTGCGAGCGAAGGCTGCTGTTCCGCTGTTACGTGGATCACACCATGTATACTGACTGACTACATGTCTGATTTTTCAGGATGAGTCTCATTTGTAAAAGAACCAGAAGACAGTACAAGCCAAGGCTGCTGTTGCGTGAGGCTCGCCATCTATACTGACAGACTACGTGTGTTATTTTTCAGGATGAGTCTCATTTGTTGAAGAACCAGAAGACAGTGCGAGCGAAGGCTGCTGTTGCGTGAGGCTCGCCATGTATACTGACAGACTACGTGTGTTATTTTTCGGGATGAGTCTCATTAGCTGAAGAATCAGAAGACAGTGCGAGCGAAGGCAGTGGTTCCGCTGTTGCGTGGATCACGCCATCTATACTGACTGACTACGTGTGTTATTTTTCAGGATGAGTCTCATTTGTTGAAGAACCAGAAGACAGTGCGAGCGAAGGCCGCGGTTCCGCTGTTACGCGAGGCACGCCATGTTTACTGACTGACTGCGTGTGTTATTTTTCAGAATGAGTCTCATTAGCTGAAGAACCAAAAGACAGTGCGAGCGAAGGCCGTGGTTCCGCTGTTGCGTGGATCACGCCATCTATACTGACTGATTACGTGTGTTATTTTTCAGGATGAGTCTCATTTGTTGAAGAACCAGAAGACCGTGCGAGCGAAGGCCGTGGTTCCGCTGTTACGCGAGGCTCGCCATGTTTACTGACTGACTGCGTGTGTTATTTTTCAGGATGAGTCTCATTAGCTGAAGAACCAAAAGACAGTGCGAGCGAAGGCCGCGGTTCCGCTGTTACGCGAGGCTCGCCATGTTTACTGACTGACTGCGTGTGTTATTTTTCAGGATGAGTCTCATTAGCTGAAGAACCAAAAGACAGTGCGAGCGAAGGCCGCGGTTCCGCTGTTACGTGGATCACGCCATCTATACTGACCGACTATGTGTGTTATTTTTCAGGATGAGTCTCATTAGCTGAAGAACCAAAAGACAGTGCGAGCGAAGGCCGCGGTTCCGCTGTTACGCGAGGCTCGCCATGTTTACTGACTGACTGCGTGTGTTATTTTTTAGGATGAGTCTCATTAGCTGAAGAACCAAAAGACAGTGCGAGCGAAGGCCGCGGTTCCGCTGTTGCGTGGATCACGCCATCTATACTGACCGACTATGTGTGTTATTTTTCAGGATGAGTCTCATTTGTTGAAGAACCAGAAGACAGTGCGAGCGAAGGCCGCGGTTCCGCTGTTACGCGAGGCTCGCCATGTTTACAGACTGACTGCGTGTGTTATTTTTCAGGATGAGTCTCATTAGCTGAAGAACCAAAAGACAGTGCGAGCGAAGGCCGCGGTTCCGCTGTTACGCGAGGCTCGCCATGTTTACTGACTGACTGCGTGTGTTATTTTTCAGGATGAGTCTCATTTGTTGAAGAACCAGAAGACAGTGCGAGCGAAGGCTGCGGTTCCGTTGCTGCGCGGGGCGCGTCATGTCCTTCTCCTCACCGGCACCCCAGCCCTCTCACGACCCTCGGAACTCTACACTCAGATCTCCGTCATCGACCCCAAACTCTTCCCCAGGTTCCAGGACTTCGGAGTGAGATACTGTGCCGGAAAGGAGGTGAGGCAAATAATGGATATCGCGTTAACCCTTATGCTGCTGCTGTTGCCTAATTTGACCAATACAAAATGATGACAAAAAGCAAAAAAATCTTCCCAAGGTTCCAGGAGTGAGATACTGTTCCGGAAAGGAGGTGTCAGGCAAATACTGAATATTGTCGTTCTTTTCTTGCTAAGGTGGCTCCAGCACTAAGGACATTAGCTAGCATTTTCTTCATTGATAGCTTGTGGGGGATTGTAACACCCAGTAAACTATATTTTCTAAAAGAAGACATTTTTAGCTACTTCTCAATGCTGCCTTGATTTATCTTTTGAATTTCAGAGCTTTTAATGAGAAAAATGTAAAATGTAATTTTTTCAACTTAATCACTTTCAGCCCGTAGAAGAGGGTCAGAACGCCCATTTAATTTGGGTGAATTACAAGTTCATACATGTACCTAGAAAAGGGTGTCTTGGAATTTCAATAGGATGCCCACTTCCTGGAATAAGAGGGAAATTAATTCATCTCTATAGAAAGACCACCTCCACTTGGCTCTGACACTAAATATCTCCGATAGGAATGCATATGATATAAATCCAAGACACAGTATATAACAGTACTGAGTAGTATGTTTTACTTGTAAATATCTGCAATAAGGATGCATTTAGGATATAAATCCAAGACACAGTATACAGTAGTATGTTTTACTTGTAAATATCTGCAATAAGGATGCATTTAGGATATAAATCCAAGACACAGTATACAGTAGTATGTTTTACTTGTAAATATCTGCAATAAGGATGCATTTAGGATTTAAATCCAAGACACAGTATACAGTAGTATGTTTTACTTGTAAATATCTGCAATAAGGATGCATTTAGGATATAAATCCAAGACACAGTATACAGTAGTATGTTTTACTTGTAAATATCTGCAATAAGGATGCATTTAGGATATAAATCCAAGACACAGTATACAGTAGTATGTTTTACTTGTAAATATCTGCAATAAGGATGCATTTAGGATTTAAATCCAAGACACAGTATACAGTAGTATGTTTTACTTGTAAATATCTGCAATAAGGATGCATTTAGGATATAAATCCAAGACACAGTATACAGTAGTATGTTTTACTTATAAATATCTGCAATAAGGATGCATTTAGGATATAAATCCAAGACACAGTATACAGTAGTATGTTTTACTTGTAAATATCTGCAATAAGGATGCATTTAGGATATAAATCCAAGACACAGTATGTTTTACTTGTAGATGCCGTGGGGTTGGGATTTCACCGGCTCCTCCAATATGGGAGAGCTCCAACTCTTACTGGAGGAGAGAATCATGATCAGGTAAGAGAAATCGTTCATGCCTCCAAGACATCTTACTATTTTGGTAATGACATAACATATAAAAGCTATGTTTGCAAAAAAAAAAATGTGAAAATAATGCAAATAACATTTAGAAAAAATATCTGATACATCCATGTTTTCTCTCAAATTATTCTCAAAAGAAGCGGAGCATCCATTGAATTATGTTAGATCACATAGAGGTTTAAATTGTGTATTAATTGAAGAAGGATCACTTAAATTAGCATAAAAATGTTTTGAATTAAGGTCAAAATTCTATATATGTATGTATATGTTTTATATGAGATTTAAAAAAAAATAGATTCAAAGCACGCCTGAACTTTCTATATAGATCTTTTACATTTTATTTTCACAAAAGGAATATCAACAAAGAAACTGATATTTTTCAGGCGCCTGAAGGAAAATGTGATTAAACAACTTCCTAGTAAGATTCGCCAGATGGTACTACTCGACCCCTCATCAATCAAGAAAACAAAGGACCTCAAGGCCTTCGGCAGCAAAATGGATACCAAAAGCCTGAAGGTAAACCAGGAAATTATCAGTGCAAATGGGGAACATGCAATTATCTTGATGCTGATAATGACAGAAATGAGAATGTCATGACAATTTTTGTTACAATAGTAATAATAATCATAATAATAATGTTATTAGTAATAATGATGATAATAATGATAAAAGTAATGATAATAAGGATGATGATGATGTGCAGATGATGATGATATACTACTACTACTACTACTACTACTACTATTAAGTACTACTACTACTACTGCTACTGCTGCTGCTAATGATAATAATAATAATAATAATAATAATAATGATAATAATGATAATAATAATAATAATGATATAGTGATAATTATTATGATGATGATGATGAAATTATTTCTAACAATGCTAATACTTTTAAATAATATTGCTATTTTGGAAGATAACAATGGAAGTTTTTCCATCTGTAAAATGATTTTGAGTACTGGACTTTATATTCAGGTAATGCCACCAAAAAGCATAATAAGGCTTTAACTTTGATTTGTAATATCTTTTTTTAAGTTGCTTAACCCTTATGCTGCTATTGGCTAATTTGGCCAATACAAAATGATGCAAAAATTCTGAATATTGACTGAAACCCTGGCATATGGGTACTCATATGAGAGTACTCAGTGAGAGCTATCCAATGAATACCAACATGACAGGGTTTAGATGTTTTTCAAAAATCTTTGCATCTTTGTACTTTGGTTGATAATAGCCTCAGCATTGGAATGGTTAATATATTTTCTCTCTTTATTTAGGGTATGGAAAGAAGAGGCGCCCTTTTGGAATACTTTCATGCCACAGGCACTGCCAAGTTAAACGCTGTTAAGTAAGTTTCATCACATTAATTGTTTCACTATTGATTTTTTAGTATAGAATTGATTATTTCTATGATAATGATCAAATTAGTTAATTTGCATATATATTGAGAAATTTAAATCCAACTGACAACTCACCTCTAAATGTTTTTGTTTTTTTTAATTTTTGCTTTATTCCATTGTTATTTTCAAAGTTATCATGTATCCATGCAAAACCTTTTAAAATGAAACTAGAGCAAGAATGGGTTAGATCCTCCCCCTTGATAAAACAAATTTTATTCTATGATTTTCAATTACAGGCGTATGAACAATAATACTTTTGATAAGGCCTAAAAAAAAGTTGTCTGTTTCCTGTAACCCTACCCTAACAAGTTTTTATGCAAAAAAATCCCTACTCTTAAGTTTTTATCGCCCTCCCAACTCCCAATCAACATAAAACATGCATAAAACACACATTTTTAATGTAAATGCAAAAATAATGCAAAAAAAAAATCTTTTTACCGACCTACCTACCCTATTTTTTTTCGGCCGTTACAGGAAACAAGCAATTTATTTTTTTAGGCTTAGTGTAGAAATCCTATTATATTTGTGAATGATAATGTATTTATGCTTTCCATTTATATTTGACCAATTTCTGTAGCATTATTTAGTGAGAAATTTACTATGAATGGCACCATCAATAGCATTAAATATACCTAAACAAGTAATTCGATGCATAATATTATTAGAGGAAACAAACTCCTGATGCATGTAATTTTATGGGAGTTATCGATTGAGAGTGCAGACAAAAAGGGGCATAAGAAGGGATATACACAGGTAAAAGTTCACGGGCCGTACTTACGGGCCCGTTTTTCGATCCCTCAATATATCGACATTTTACAGCTTGAAAACCTGTAACGGTCCCATTATTTTTATTATTTAAACAAGTCCGTTAAAACGGACCCGTGACGGGCCCGTTATAACGAGGCCGTTGTAACGGGTTCTGGGCCCGTTACGGGCCCGTCAATATAACGGGCCCGTTTGGACCCGTCAATTTTTACCTGTGTATGGTGGTATACATTTTGTATCTAGATTATCGTATATTCTATATGTATTGTAGGGCATATGTTGGTGATTTCTAGATTATCCTATATTCTATATGTATTGTAAAGAATACGTTATTGATTTCTAGATTATCCTATATTCTATATGTATTGTAAAGAATATGTTGTTGATTTCTAGATTATCCTATATTCTACATGTATTGTAAAGAATATGTTGTTGATTTCTAGATTATCCTATATTCTATATGTATTGTAAAGAATATGTTGGTGATATCTAGATTATCCTATATTCTATATGTATTGTAAAGACTAAAGAATATGTTGGTGATATCTAGATTATCCTATATTCTATATGTATTGTAGGGAATATGTTGGTGATTTCTAGATTATCCTATATTCTATATGTATTGTAAAGAATATGTTGGTGATTTCTAGATTATCCTATATTCTATATGTATTGTAAAGAATATGTTGGCAATTTCTAAATTATCCTATATTCTATATGTATTGTAGGGAATATGTTGGTGATTTCTAGATTATCCTATATTCTATATGTATTGTAGGGAATATGTTGGTGATTTCTAGATTATCCTATATTCTATATGTATTGTAGGGAATATGTTGGTGATTTCTAGATTATCCTATATTCTATATGTATTGTAGGGAATATGTTGCTGATTTCTAGATTATCCTATATTCTTTATGTGTTGTAGGGAATATGTTGGTGATTTCTAGATTATCCTATATTCTATATGTATTGTAAAGAATATGTTGGCAATTTCTAAATTATCCTATATTCTATATGTATTGTAGGGAATATGTTGGTGATTTCTAGATTATCCTATATTCTATATGTATTGTAGGGAATATGTTGGTGATTTCTAGATTATCCTATATTCTATATGTATTGTAGGGAATATGTTGGTGATTTCTAGATTATCCTATATTCTATATGTATTGTAGGGAATATGTTGGTGATTTCTAGATTATCCTATATTCTATATGTATTGTAGGGAATATGTTGGTGATTTCTAGATTATCCTATATTCTATATGTATTGTAGGGAATATGTTGCTGATTTCTAGATTATCCTATATTCTTTACCGTATATCTGGTTATTTTGGCTGTTTGAAATTTTGGCTCTTTTGGGCCAAAACAGGGGTAAGGAAATTATGGCTCATATTAATTTAGGCTCTCCCAGGGTCTGAGCCAAAATTACCTCACTTTAGAAATTATCTTACTACCTAAAATGACAATATGTCTGTCGCTGCATAACATGTATTCTAGTTCAATCTGTTAAAAGTAACTCTGTACAGAAATAGTTTCGTTTAAATTACAATTTGATTGGGGTAGGCTTACCTGCAAAGCTAATGGAAAGTGGCATAAATACCTGATGAGTTCTCACTGTGTAAAATGCACTTATTACATACGCAATGGGAGTACCTGATCAAGTAGTTAACTTTTAATTAAGTTTACCGTGGTGAATAGAACTCAGGAGGTGGGTAGTGGCACCCCTTGTAATTACAAACAAAGGGATTTTGCAAGGGAGTATGATCAGAAGACAACTGTACATGTGTTTTCTAAACAAACTATACATAACATGCTGCTGAGATTTTTGATTGTAATCATGAAGCATGCCACTTAGGCCAGTGACACACTGTAATTTGCATAACAATACTGCAGTGGACAGCTAGTTACTTTAAATAGATTACCTCACATTACATGCCATGCAGTGACTGGCATCTGGTGTCCACACTAGAAACTAAGCTCAACACAACCTGAGCTCAGGGTTGAAGTCGGGGTGTTCAAGGTATGCATTCTTGGCTTTTATTAATTTTGGCTCTTCAAGATGGAGAGCCAAAATAGGCCAAAATTAGATTACCTCCAAAAAACCCAGATATACGGTATGTGTTGTAGGGAATATGTTGGTGATTTCTAGATTATCCTATATTCTATATGTATTGTAGGGAATATGTTGGTGATTTACTAGAGGGAGATCAGAAGTTCTTAGTTTTTGCTCATCATCAAGATGTCATGGATGCCTTAGAAGAAACAGTGAAGAAAAAGGTAACTTAAGTTTACTTAACCCATTAACACTCAGAGTTCCTCTAGAAAGTATCGTCTGCTACGTTCATACTTTTGCAAATAACTCAGGAATAAAGCAAAAGTTCCCAAGATATTTCAAGGGGAGTTAATCTTTGACTTCTGGTTAACATTTCTCCTTCAAATATTTTACAAAAAATGCTTTTGTTCGAAATATATATCTAAAATTCTCAGGCCTTTTTTTGCCACTCTGAGTGTTAATGGTCATTTTCCTGATTTTTTAGGAGCTTGAACATGTTAATTATTGGCCGCATGGGCAAAAAGCAGTCTGACAATTTTTAGGAAATTTCACAGGCAAAAGCATAATTTGTAAGCTATCCAATGGAGAGATGTTAATCAGAACATTACTTACAACTCTTCTTCAAATAATTTATTGCCAAAGTATTATATATACAGATCGCGATTTCTGGAGGAACTCTAAAGCACCTGTGCTGCGATAAAGCATATCAGCTAGCAGCCGAGTCGAGGGTTGTGTGCGAGACCTGCTGGCTGCCAATCCATTGGTTGTGATTCGTGATATTATTAACCCTCCCAATGCCGAGGCTTCTTTAGTCCAAAGCAAAAGAATTCAAAGGTCTTTGCAAACAATCTAAAACCTGTTATGTTGGTATTCATTGGATAGCTCTTGCTGAGTACTCTCAGATTAGTACCCACATGCAAGGGTTTTAGTCATTTTCAGGTTTTTTGCATCATTTTGTATTGGCCAAATTAGCCACTAGCATGATAAGGGTTAATCATTCTCTTATTTTGTGTTCCCAGAAGTTCAAGCACATCAGAATTGAGGGCAGTACGCCGTCGGTGCAGAGGAATTTTGTTATACGTGATATTATCAATATTCTCATGTTTTATGTTCTCAGAAGTTCAAGCACATCAGAATTGAGGGTAGCACGCCGACCGAGCAGAGGAATTTCGTTATTCATGATATTATCAAAATTCTCGTTTTGTGTTCCCAGAAGTTCAAGCACATCAGAATTGAGGGCAGCACGCCGTCGGAGCAGCGGAATTTCCTGGTTCAGCGATTTCAGCTCCGGGACGAGTACAGGGTCGCAATTCTCTCTATCACGGCAGCCAACGCGGGACTCAACCTCACCAGCGCCAAGATGGTGGTCTTCGCAGAACTCTTCTGGAACCCAGGAGTACGTAGTGTTGGGAATTGGTACAAATTTTGAGGACTGATCATCGTTCCACCAGAGCGATTGATGATCAGTTTTGTTTTTATGGAGATGTTTTTTCGTGCACATTGACCCTTCCTCAAGTGCATCACAAATCATGTGTTGTGCATTTTTCATGAAATTACAGGATAATATCTGCAGAAACAAGGTAGAAATACTGTATATATATATATATATATATATATATATATATATATATATATATATATATATATATATATATATATATATATATATATATATATATATATATATATATATATATACTTCATGAAGTTCATGTCATGTCAATCTAGTATTCCAACTGGCAAAACCCACTAAGTGTGGGGTACTAGTGAACGTTTTAGGCCGGTCCTAAGGCATTCACTCTTCCGAGGTTTCACTGTATTTATAAGCAAGAGAACAATTTGATTTCTGACAACATAAGTTACATAATAATATATATTTCTGGCAAAATAGTTATTAACAAGGGTATCGATTGAAAGTAAAGCTGCTACAGAGACCAGATATAGAAACCCTTACATAGAAATTGTAATATATTTTGCCACAATTGCGACTTTGATAGGTCTGAAAATTTGCTGAATGTTTGGAGTTTTCATTCACATTTTCATTATACTCATATACCAACATCTTCTTATTTTATAGGCTATTGATACATTATGCGGTGATATACAATACTGGCAGTTTTAGATGGAAAACTGGGCTAGATGCCCAAACATACACTTACCGTATTCGCCCGATTAAGCGCACTGTCTTGAATAAGCACACACCCCCCTATTTTTCGCCGATTTTGGGGGACCAGCAAGCGCCAAAGATCGTCTCCTCATGTTAAATTTCCCCCCAGAAGTAACCCACACCAAATCACATACCTTTCCTCTTGCCTTGTCTGGAAAGCAGCATTGAGTTCTGAGTGCGATCGGCACTCATTGGGGGGTTCGGTTATACGAATATTTGACAAAATCCCTGCTACATAAAAATTTCCCAACTTGCACCCGCACGGTGCGCTTAATCGGGTGAATACGGTATCCTGACACTTTCTATAGTCCTGGGAGAAGAGGTTATCTTGGTAGGGCCTAATAAAAAAGTGTTTGGTTTCTATTACATCCTAAAAATATATAGGAAGGGATTTTTTTTTTATTCCATTTTTTTTTTTTTTTGTTCTTTAACTTGCACGGTTCCCTGGAGTTGGATGGCTTCAATGAAAATTTGCCTTGTTGTAATTGTCTCCGTATGCACTAATTGTATCTTCTGTTTATCTAGAAATTGATAATAATGGTTGGAGAATTGGTATTTAGGACAGCAAGACTTCTGTTGGTGGCTTTACTGATTTAGTTAACCTGTCTCTGAATTCTGTATAGAAACAGTTTATTTTTCAGTAGGATTTGCAATAAAAAATTAGGTTAGTGGACGAAAACTAGGTAAGGTAGGGTAATAGGAACCAAACATCTTTTTAGGCCTAGTCAATCTTTACACATTCTGTTTTCTGATGCTGCATATTTTGCTTGTTTTCTTAGATTCTTGTACAAGCGGAGGACAGAGCACACCGTATCGGTCAAGAGGACTCGGTCAGTGTCCACTACTTAGTGGCCCCCGGCACAGCAGATGACCACCTATGGTATGTTATACAAATATGACATCCGTGTGGGGTTTCCACCAGGAATAACTTCCCCGAGAGAGGATTGTCGCTCAACTAATTCATGGCTGTTGCCGTGAATTATTCAACTATTTCATAGGCTGTTAAGGACAACAGCCTGTCACTAAAGAGTGAGGAAATCATGACGATTAATCCATGGCCCTTGACCAACCAGAATCAAGAATCTTCACGCGAGGTATAATAAACTAAATTATAACATGACTGACCAGTAGGTTTTCCCATGAAGGGATTGTAAGACAGTCCAGCACCAATATAAGTTTCAGAACTAACTTCCCATGCGGGGCAAGTTATTAATGATTTTTACTTGGCCGTCATAATTTTCGGCTAAAAGTGTACTTGCTAGAAAGCCCTTTTTTCAAAAATTCACTTGCAGGGCAGGCCTCAACACTAACTCAAACTGTCACTGGCCCCGTAGGACCAGTAACACCTAGCATCTACTGATCCTGCAAAATTTTTACTGGTCCTACAAATTTTTCTTTAACATAAAATGAAAATATATTGCATGAAATCCACAGACAATGTTTATTTTTATTTATTTCATCTTCATTTATTTTAAAAACATTTGGCACATTCTTATGGGGAAACTTGTTAACAAGAATGTCCCCAAATGTTTACTGGCCCTGTAGGAGCAATTGAGGTATTTTCTTACGTGCCCTAAGCCATTTTGGGAATATTTTACTGGCCTGCATGGGGCCATAGGACCATTGTTAGTGTCGAGCCTTGCAGGGTTAAGCAGGCAAGTACTTATGTCGGTCCCTGTAGGAAAACATAGTAAGGATACTGTTAGGCCTAAAAAAAGTTGTTTGTTTCCTGTAACCCTACCCTAACAAGTTTTTATTCAAAAAAATCCCTACCCTAAAGTTTTTATCGCCCATCCAACTCCCAATCAATGTAAAACATGCATAAAACACACATTTTTGACCAAAAAAATAATGCAAAAAAGTATTTTTTACTGACCTACCTACCCTATTTTTTTTCGGACCTTTACAGGAAACAAACAATTTATTTTTTGAGGCCTAAGCCTTTTACCTAATCAGAAACCAGATTACAAATTACTCACATTCATGAGTTTGAGCAGTCAGTTTTGACCAATTAGCTAGGATCTATTCATGAAAAAAAGAATCTCCACCTATTTATTCCCAGAAGAACGTGGCTGCCCTTATGGCTGAGCTCTCTTCAAGGCCTAAAATACTTGGGAGGATCAAATTCTCGTACTTGGATCATATTTTAGTTCATTCAAAGTTGGCATGAAATTTAAATTTTTGAAGAACCTCTTTTTTGAAAAGAGGTCTTTCGGGCAAGTACATTTTAGTTTTCACTTGCCCGAATAGGGAAGCTGATTTTCTGAACACTGAATGCATTTTTAATTGTAGTGAATGGCCCAAATATCCAGAAATATGCAAACAGTGCAACAAAACTGTTCAAGAAAATGGTTTTCAAATGTTTAAATCCATGATAAACAATACATGCCTTTCAAGCATATGTTATAACTTATTTCTGGCAAGTCAAAAGTTATATCGGGCAAGTGAAAATCATTAACAGAGGTGCTGGACTCATGCCAGAAGTCACTGACTGGCAGCAGTGCGAGGTCACGTGGGAACAAGGACCAATCAGGGCTCTCGTATCGATTACATTGCAGAGAAACCTGATCTCCACCATCAGCTGGGCACCAATTTTGATCTATTTGGCGGCTATTAGTTGACGCTGGTTGAGGCTAGCATGTTCTGGTTGGCCAGCTGGTTTCGAATCCAGTTGTGTTTGGTCATCTAAGCCCTGGCAAGCAGGCAATCATTACTGATGACGAATGGGGTTGTACTATTTCTTTCTTTCTTACAGGCCCCTTATACAGAACAAACTGGAGGTACTCAGTAAGGTTGGTCTGAGCAGGAACGATTTCAAGGATGCTGACACCAAAGTTGTCAGGGTATGTGTTTTCCCATCATAGAGATCTCCTTGACAAATACTGTATACGGCTGTATATGGCTGGAGTAACTGACCGGTCCGGTCTGTCGGCAGTGGCAATCAGCCTTAAAATAGCTGTGGTTGTACTATATGCAGGAGTGTGTACTGGTTGTTAGGGACAACAGACACTCTAGCATAGATCTCCTGTCCTACTCGCAATTGAGTGTCTTCCCTGCCACCTGCTACACCAGTTGCTAACACTGCTCTCTTTTCTGACTAGTACTGCTGTTCATTCACAATGATTAAGTGGTTAAGTGTATCACCATCTACACTCTGTGTTTTAATTGATTGTTGAGAATCTTCAGTATACTGTAAATGATATCATAACAGTAGTAGAAGCGCCACCTATTGAATAGCATCAGAACAAGCATTGCATTGACTATCCTGGGAAGTTTAGTAACAAGCATTGCGTTGAATATCCTGGGTAGTTTAGTTTCAATGCTGCACAATAGATGGCGCTTCTCAAATGGTAAAAAACGCAAAAATAAGATGCAACAAAAGTCTGAAAATGAAAAAAACGCAAAATTTTATGATGCACTAATTTCCAGATTTACAGTAGTTATATTAACCTGTTCATCTGGGGTGTCCAAATTTTGAAGTATTGGAGCACAGACAACTATGGTCCTGGAAGTTTTCCGGCAATTTTTGGTGGTGCTACAATCAGATTAACCCTTATGCTGTTGGTGCCTAATTTGGTCAGTACAAAATGATGCAAAAAACCTGAAAAATGACTGAAACCCTGGCACATGGGTACTCATCTGAGAGTACTCAGCGAGAGCTTTTCAATGAATACCAACATGACAGGGTTTAGATGGTTTTCAAAACTCTTTGCACCCTTGACTTTTAGACGAAAGTAGCCTCAGCATTGGAAAGGTTGTATATTGTTATCAGGTGACTGTACCATATCAGCCTTTCTAGCAATATTAGAAGCAAGATCAATCAATAGTAGGTGGTATTAATAAACTGAACTTAAAGTAATAGTCAGTCAACAGTGAAACAACTAGATAAACTTTCTAAATCGCCAGTCAACTCTGAAACAACTAGGTTAACTTTGAAAATAGTCAGTCCACACTGAAACAATTAACTTGGCAAACTAAATATATAGTCAGTCAATATTGAAACAATTTGGTAAACTTTGCAAATAGTCAATCAACATTGAAACAATTTGTTAACCTTAGTAAATAGTAATTCAACACTGAAACAACTTGGTAAACAACCCGGTAAACTTTGTAAATAGTCAGTCAACATTGAAACAAATTGTTAAACTTTGCTAATTATTAGTCAATACTGTAACAACTTGGTAAATTTGTAAATAGTCATTCAATATTGAAACATCTTGGTAAACTTTGTAAATAGTCAGTCAACATTGAAACACTTGAAACAATTAGGTAAACTTTGCAAATAGTCAATCAACATTGAAACAATTTGTTAACCTTAGTAAATAGTAATTCAACACTGAAACAACTTGGTAAACAACCCGGTAAACTTTGTAAATAGTCAGTCAACATTGAAACAATTTGTTAAACTTTGCTAATAATTAGTCAATACTGAAACAACTTAAATTTTGTAAATAGTCATTCAACATTGAAACATCTTGGTAAACTTTGTAAATAGTTAGTCAACATTGAACCAATTTGGTAAATTTTGCTAATAGTAAGTCAGCACTAAAACAACTAATTAAACTTTGTCAATAGATATTGAGGAAACTGCATTTTTCAGCTTTACTCATCCAGTTTTATTGTGTGTATTGTTTGTATGCCTTTTATTGTATGATTCTTATCTTTTTTGTAGGACCATAAGCAGAGTGCTATCACCGAGTTCTTCGAGCAGTCCTTTCTGGAGGATATAGACTTCTCTCAGGCAGTGGAGGCCGGGGAGGAGGTGGATAAGACGAAAGACCACGAGAGTCCCTCGAAAAACCAACACGGAATCCTCAAATATTTCAGCCCGTCGAAGCAGACTGGTGCTGCCCCTAGTGGTGCGGGGGAGAACCAAGAAGTTGACGACGATGTGTCGCAGTGTTTTCTCTTGGAGGACGATGATGATGATTGGGACACTGAGCCAGTTGCTAAGAAAATGAAAACCTGACGGGACGCTTCATACATGCATTTTTTATTGTCAAGAGTGGCAAAGAAATGACCTAGCACCTCAATAATCAATGCATGGCCGGAGTGGCCACTTTTTTTCTGTTTTAGGAAAAATCCCTTGTTAATTTTGGGTCCCTGATTAAAAAAGAGTTAAGGAAAGTTGAAAATTCATTTCTTAAAAGCTATATTTGTGCATGTTTTATAATAAAAGAAAATAGATACATAAAGCTTTTCATACCAAGAATGTCCAAAAATGACCTAGCACCTGAAAAATTAATCAATTTATGGCCAGAGAGGTCGAAAATGGCTTAACAATTTTGATGATATCTTCCCTACCTAATCATGTGTGGGAAAATATTTAAAGGAGAAGTGCTAATCAGAAATCAGTCAACAACTCTCTCAAATATCAGTAAAATCACAAATTCTCAAGATATGCCAAAAGTATTATAGATACAGACGCTGATTTACAGAGTTAATGTTTTTGTTAACTCATTCATGCCAAGAGATATCTTTCACTAATGTCATCTGTACCTATAATACTTTTGAACATTATTCAGCAGTTAACCATTCATATACCTGTAGTGTTGAAGAAGAAATACCAATCCGAGACTAACAAACAACTCTCCTTTAACCCTTTCAATGCTGAGGCTACTTTCGTCCAAAGCACAGGGACGCAAAGATTATTGAAAACCACTTAAACCCTGTCATGTTGGTATTCATTTGAAAGCCCTCGATGAGTACTCTCAGGTGAGTACCCATATGCCAGGGTTTCAGTCATATTTCAGGTTTTTTGCCCCATTCAGTATTGGGAAAATTGGCCACTAGCAGCATAAGGGTTAAATATCTTTCCAGTTTATACATGATTGCAAAGTTATTCACAAAAGTATTGTAGTTTCGGAAGATACTTGTCAAGTAATTCTCCAGGCATGGATGGGTTAACAAGCATGCATGAATTAGAATATCACCTGAGAGAGATATTGATAGTTATCAGACCACATGATCAATCATCTGTTTAATTGTTTGCATTTTTATTTGAGGGATATCATTTAAGTAGGGTATATGCGCTATTTATTTTCACATCATCTATCATGATAAATTATCTCTTTCGTTTATGCATTTATGTTAGATTGACAATCCTACTAGTGCAACAAGTGTAAGTTCACTAAATTAATACTCATCCTTCACATATTTCTGTAAATACTCAGGTCAAGTTGAAGTTCACGTCGATCAGTTAGGTAAACTGATAGGTCCTACAACTTTTTGTAAAGGATTTCTCTACACTTGTCAGTTGTGCCTGGACACTGGCCTAAGTTGACCTACTCGGTCAAAAACTTGTTGAATTGGTGGATATGGTTAACTCTTGTAAATCCAAATTGTAGTTTTACCCATTTATGTCTGATACCAAATTGTAATGGTGCTTATTGGACGAAATCCTTTACATGTCATTAACTTTGTGGCATC
This sequence comes from Maea johnstoni, assembly GCA_963942565.1. Classification (NCBI taxonomy): domain Eukaryota; kingdom Metazoa; phylum Annelida; class Polychaeta; order Spionida; family Magelonidae; genus Maea; species Maea johnstoni. The sequence goes on along the minus strand of OZ012696.1, from coordinate 14,812,295 downwards.
GCTGTCCAATTTTGTAAATGATAGGAACTTGCTTTTCAGAGGGGGCTTCATTACAGGAAATGTGCACATAGACTACCGTTGCGGAGACCCCACTTCTGGAGTGACGCCGGCGATGGCACACTGTGCTGCCGCTGTGCTTCCTGCTGTTCGCTCTCCCCAGAGAACGCTATCTATCTGGCAGGTACTGGCCGTGCAGGTCCTTATTGGCCCAAATCCAGTACAGCCATATTAAACTTTGGTCCACCACGGTCATGTGAAACATCGAAATGACCCACAAATCGGAACAACATTCAGACATCCAATTGCCTAATTTACAAGCTTTAGGGGATTTCCTTAGGTATATTTGATCATCTTGTACATATATGTGGTTCTCTTGCTTAAAGGGCAAATGCGCTTATACATGTCACCTTTCAAATAAGTCCATCCCCAAACCTGTCGTCTTCAGCTCTACTCAGTTATGGCTTACAGAAGAGGGCAAGTAATAGCAAGCGAAGCTCGGAAAGGTTTCAGGCCTTTCGCGATGCTCGCAATCATGCAATAGCGTGAATGTGACGTCACATAGAAATCCATACAGGGACCCAGATGTCGTTGTGAGTTTAAGTAACAACCGATTTTATTGGTCGGCAAGCACACCATATAACAAAACCGCTGTCATTGGATGAAACGTTGAATGATCCACATGCATGATTCACGTGCATTTTTGTGGGTAAATTCCCACGCACTGTCAGCTTTGCACGGTATATCTAAATCACTCGCCTTTTCATGGGTTAATTATAATGGGGTTTAGATTGTTCTAACCGCAAGAATTCATTCTACTGGCCTACAAGTTCTCTTTTGAAATCGGTTGCGAAATGTTTATTTTTAGACGCTTTGAAATCCTAATAATTTGTTCAACAAGGCAGACAACAAGTATTTATCCAAAATCTCTGGTGTTTGGAATTTTTCCCCCTTTTGTGTTTTGTATTTCGTTTGGTATAATAAAACAAAATATGACATCCCTGTGGGGTGTCCACCAGGAATATCGTCCTGGTGGACACCTCACAGGGATGTCATATTCGTATAGCGTGTGTCATCTTGTATGAATTAAAACAAGTGGATATGAAACCAGCCCGCCAACCTAAACAACCAGGCTGCAGAGAATAGCCCAAAATTTACGTTCTGCGCATGTTGGCGTGCAGATTTCTCTGTATTGTAAACAATACAAGAGCCTTCATTGGTCTTGGTCTCCAATTGACATCACAGTGAGGCCAGATTCGAGACCCCTGCGGTAGCCATGTCTTCACTATAGCGGGTATAGTAATTGGTATCTCCCTACATATCCATTCTTTTATTCATCTAAGGTTGGGGGATGACCAGTGAAATCACACACTCTCATCATGAACTAAAATATATGGGCTGTCGTTGACATCCATTTTTTTTTCGATTCCATTATTGACATTAATTCCTTTTGATTCCAATAATTTCTATTCAATTTTGGAGAACTGCAAGAAGCAAGGAATAATTATCATTTTCACATGTATCACACTATATTTTTTTAAGTTTTCTCATCTTTTTTAGTGAAAACTTGAGTTTCTATTTAAAATTCTTGTCAGTGTTGGCTAAAAATCGCAAATAAATGATGATGAAGCCCAAAAGACTCTGGTGATTCGTTCATTAGTTAATCAACATAACAATTGACACTAATTATTTTTTTCAATACATTGGAAAAATTATTCACCAGCAGAACCCGGACAATTTCATTAGAGAATTTTGGCCAAAGGCATATTAATGGGAAAATTCAGAGGTAAAGTGTTCATCAGAACACTACCCAAAACTATCCTTCAGATATTTTCTAAAATCATTCCTAATTTCCAAGTTATTTTGTTTTAAAGGTTTAAAGACCCAGATGACAATTTCAAGAATAACTCAACCCTTATGCTGCTGGTGGCTAATTTGGCAAATGAAATACTAAATGATACAAAATCATGAAAAATGACTGAATCCTTGGTAAATGGGTACTCATCTGAGGGTACTTGGCGAGAGCTGTCCAATGAATACCAACATGACAGTTTTTAGATGGGTTCCAAAAACTTTGCGTCCTTGTGATTTGGACGAAAGTAGCCTCAGCCTTGGAAGAGTTAAGTATGAATGGGTTTAAGGTAAATGTTTCTGGGGATTTGGTCCTTTCATGCCTCGGGTAGGTCCATTCTTTTGAAATAAAGCATGCATTTTCAAAACATATTCTTTAAGTTGTCTTTCTAAATGAAATATATATATATATATATATATATATATATATATATATATATATATATATACATATATATATATATATATATATATATATATATATATATATATATATATATATATATATATATAAATTGCAAAAATTGTTGGAGTATATTTGGTTGCCGCAGTCATGAATGGGTCAACTTCTTGGAGGTGCTGAAAAACTAACAGAAAAAGGAAAAGATGTAATTTTGTTTAGGTATTTCTGGAATGTTCACCATACATGTTTATTTTGTATGAATGAATAAATCTATTTTTGTTAGCATGAGATGTTTGCTTTGTTATTGAATTGCTATTTGTGTTCAAGAAGATTACAAGCAAATAGTTTACCTCCTGTTTGTATTTTATAACCAGAGATGAATTTAACAGGGACACCAGCAGATCTAGTCACCTGGTAGACCCTGCATGGAGGCTCCCTTACAAAATAAAATTGAAACATTTTGTGCCATACGTGTGGCAGAAACTAGGTTCTGTGGCACAAGTGTGTCTTTTGATTGGTCTATAATCTAGGGTCCACCACATAATTATCACATTCTAACCACAACCTAGGCAGTGCCACATAACTACCACGTTCTAACCACACATCATGGTAGACACATGGCAGCCCCGTGGTAGAATAGCCACATAACCTAGGCAGTGTCACATAACTACCACATTCTAACCACATAACTACCACATTCTAACCACACATCATGGTAGACACATGGCACACCCGTGGTAGAAAAGCCACATAACCTAGGCAATGCCACTATAGACCACAAAAGACCAGTTTTCCTCTTCAATTGTTTATTCGGTGTAACATTCGATTCATGGTTCATGGTTGTATCAATGGTGTTCTAATGGTGATGATGATGATTTGCTATAACAAAAATAAAGAACCAAAAATAAGCACTTCTCTAAATTCTCTAAATGAATATAAATGAACTCAAAATAGAATAAACTCAAAATACATATGAAATAAGACTTAAAGCAACTAAAAAACTAAATACCTGATGTTGGACATAAAAGTGACATGTGTTGACAGTTCTGCTAAGAGTTGGTGACTGGATTGCCACACCTCAAGCACCTGACCAGTGTCCTCACTGAGCGTGCTCAGGATCTATAATTAGAGAAACTGGTCAGGCGCATGATTACGCATTGAAAATATAGAGGGCAGCACCTCCACCAACATCTCTTAAGTACATAGGCTGTTACAGCCACATAACTACCACATTCTAGCCACACATCATGGTAGACACATGGCAAACCGGTGGTAGAAAAGCCACATAACCTAGGCAGTGTCATATAACTACTACATTCTAACCACACATCATGGTAGACACATGGCAGCCCCGCGGTAGAATAGCCACACAACCTAGGCAATGCCACATAACTACCACATTCTAACCACACATCATGGTAGACACATGACAGACCCGTGGTAGAATAGCCACATAACCTAGGCAGTACAATGTAACTACCATATTCTAACCACACGTCATGGTAGACACATGGCAGACCCGTGGTAGAATAGCCACATAACCTAGGCAGTGCCACAAAACCACCATGTTCTAACCACACATCATGATAGACACATGGCAGACTCGGGTAGAATAGCCACATAACCTAGGCAGTGTCATATAACTACCATATTCTGACCACGCATCATGGTAGACACATGGCAGACCAGTGGTAGAATAGCCACATAACCTAGGCAGTGTCATATAACTACCACATTCTGACCACACGTCATGGTAGACACATGGCAGACCCGTGGTAGAATAGCCACATAACCTAGGCAGTACAATATAACTACCACATTCTAACCACACGTCATGGTAGACACATGGCAGACCCGTGGTAGAATAGCCACATAACCTAGGCAGTGTCATATAACTACCACATTCTGACCACACGTCATGGTAGACACATGGCAGACCCATGGTAGAATAGCCACATAACCTAGGCAGTACAATATAACTACCACATTCTGACCACACGTCATGGTAGACACATGGCAGACCCGTGGTAGAATAGCCACATAACCTAGGCAGTGTCATATAACTACCACATTCTGACCACACGTCATGGTAGACACATGGCAGACCCGTGGTAGAATAGCCACATAACCTAGGCAGTACAATATTTCTACCACATTCTGACCACACGTCATGGTAGACACATGGCAGACCCGTGGTAGAATAGCCACATAACCTAGGCAGTGCCACAAAACCACCATGTTCTAACCACACATCATGATAGACACATGGCAGACTCGGATAGAATAGCCACATAACCTAGGCAGTGTCATATAACTACCACATTCTGACCACACATCATGGTAGACACATGGCATACCCATGGTAGAATAGCCACATAACCTAAGCAATGCCACATAACTACCACATTCTAACCACACATCATGGTAGACACATGACAGACCCGTGGTAGAATAGCCACATAACCTAGGCAGTACAATGTAACTACCATATTCTAACCACACGTCATGGTAGACACATGGCAGACCTGTGGTAGAATAGCCACATAACCTAGGCAGTGCCACAAAACCACCACGTTCTAACCACACATCATGATAGACACATGGCAGACTCGGATAGAATAGCCACATAACCTAGGCAGTGTCATATAACTACCACATTCTGACCACACATCATGGTAGACACATGGCAGACCCGTGGTAGAATAGCCACATAACCTAGGCAGTACAATATAACTACCACATTCTAACCACACGTCATGGTAGACACATGGCAGACCCGTGGTAGAATAGCCACATAACCTAGGCAGTGCCACAAAACCACCACGTTCTAACCACACATCATGATAGACACATGGCAGACTCGGGTAGAATAGCCACATAACCTAGGCAGTGTCATATAACTACCACATTCTGACCACGCATCATGGTAGACACATGGCAGCCCCGCGGTAGAATAGCCACACAACCTAGGCAATGCCACATAACTACCACATTCTAACCACACATCATGGTAGACACATGACAGACCCGTGGTAGAATAGCCACATAACCTAGGCAGTACAATGTAACTACCATATTCTAACCACACGTCATGGTAGACACATGGCAGACCCGTGGTAGAATAGCCACATAACCTAGGCAGTGCCACAAAACCACCATGTTCTAACCACACATCATGATAGACACATGGCAGACTCGGGTAGAATAGCCACATAACCTAGGCAGTGTCATATAACTACCACATTCTGACCACGCATCATGGTAGACACATGGCAGACCAGTGGTAGAATAGCCACATAACCTAGGCAGTGTCATATAACTACCACATTCTGACCACACGTCATGGTAGACACATGGCAGACCCGTGGTAGAATAGCCACATAACCTAGGCAGTACAATATAACTACCACATTCTAACCACACGTCATGGTAGACACATGGCAGACCCGTGGTAGAATAGCCACATAACCTAGGCAGTGTCATATAACTACCACATTCTGACCACACGTCATGGTAGACACATGGCAGACCCATGGTAGAATAGCCACATAACCTAGGCAGTACAATATAACTACCACATTCTAACCACACGTCATGGTAGACACATGGCAGACCCGTGGTAGAATAGCCACATAACCTAGGCAGTGTCATATAACTACCACATTCTGACCACACGTCATGGTAGACACATGGCAGACCCGTGGTAGAATAGCCACATAACCTAGGCAGTACAATATTTCTACCACATTCTGACCACACATCATGGTAGACACATGGCAGACCCGTGGTAGAATAGCCACATAACCTAGGCAGTGCCACAAAACCACCATGTTCTAACCACACATCATGATAGACACATGGCAGACTCGGATAGAATAGCCACATAACCTAGGCAGTGTCATATAACTACCACATTCTGACCACACATCATGGTAGACACATGGCAGACCCATGGTAGAATAGCCACATAACCTAAGCAATGCCACATAACTACCACATTCTAACCACACATCATGGTAGACACATAACCTAGGCAGTACAATGTAACTACCATATTCTAACCACACGTCATGGTAGACACATGGCAGACCTGTGGTAGAATAGCCACATAACCTAGGCAGTGCCACAAAACCACCACGTTCTAACCACACATCATGATAGACACATGGCAGACTCGGATAGAATAGCCACATAACCTAGGCAGTGTCATATAACTACCACATTCTGACCACACATCATGGTAGACACATGGCAGACCCGTGGTAGAATAGCCACATAACCTAGGCAGTACAATATAACTACCACATTCTAACCACACGTCATGGTAGACACATGGCAGACCCGTGGTAGAATAGCCACATAACCTAGGCAGTGCCACAAAACCACCACGTTCTAACCACACATCATTATAGACACATAGCAGACTCGGGTAGAATAGCCACATAACCTAGGCAGTGTCATATAACTACCACATTCTGACCACGCATCATGGTAGACACATGGCAGACCAGTGGTAGAATAGCCACATAACCTAGGCAGTGTCATATAACTACCACATTCTGACCACACATCATGGTAGACACATGGCAGACCCATGGTAGAATAGCCACATAACCTAAGCAGTGCCATATAACTACCACATTCTAACCACACATCATGAAAGACCCATGCCAGACCCTTGGTAGAATGGTGGTTATGGTCAACGACGGGTCTACCACGAGTCTACCACTGACCTGTGGTCAGACCGTGGAAAGTGAAACATCAACCTGTTGCTACCACGGGTCTAGTAATAGACCAGTGGCTGACCCGTGGTAGAATGATGGTAATGGTCAACCACGGGTCTACCACTGACCTGTGGTCATACTGTGGAAAGTGAAACTTCAACCCGTTTCTACCACGGGTCTAGTGGCAGAGGCAGACCTGTGGTTATAGTCTGTCTGACTCAAGTTTGGCAATCACTTTTTCCATTTTTTTGTGATCAAACGTTCGATTTTGATATCCAAACTTGGCAAACATCTTAGGAGCAGTGTTACGTGTTTGTATTGACATACCTTTTGTCTCAACTCCGAAAAAGTTGATTTTGCTCATTAGGTCCCATAGTAAAGTTTGCCCATTCCCAACAATTGCCAACAATACAAACACGCGAGATTTTTAATGTTGGCAATGGGCACATTTTATAATGGGATCTAATGAGTAAAATCAACATTTTGCGGAGTTGAGACAAAAATTAGCTTAATACAAACACGTAGTACTGCTCTTAAGATATTTGCCAAGTTTAGATAGCAAACTCAAACGTTTTGTCACAAAAAAATGGAAAAAGTGATTGCCAAACTTGAGTCAGACAGACTATAAGAGGAGGCTATTTTTGCAAGAGGACCAATAGGCGTGCTGTGTTTTCAAGAGACTGGCCATTAATGATCGGAGTGCAGCACTGATTACACTGCAGGTGTGTTAGTCTCGCTTTGAACAGGGCCTCATGTGATTTCATCAAAGTCTGTCTGACCCAAGCTTGGCTGATCCTTTTTTGTCCTCTTTTTTGTTACAAAAAGTGTGTTTGACATCCAATCTTGGCAAACATCTTAGGAGCACTGAGTCATGTATGCATAACCATACTTCTTGTCATAACTCGGCAAAATGTTGATTTTGCTCATTAGGTCCCATTGTAAAATTTGCCCATTGCCAACAATACAATCTCGCGTGTTTGTACTGTTGGCAATTGTTGTTGGTAGTGGCATGTATTGCAATTGTTGGCAATGTATGGACCCTAACTAGTTAATGCCATCATTTAAAAGACAAATCAATGTTGGGCTACTGACCCTAAACAATTAACAGCAGACGGTAAAGTATGATTCAGCCGTAGCGCAATTTGGAAGACAAAGTAATGGGGACAAAGTAGCTCAGTTGGTTAGGTGTCAGACTAGTAATCAGTAGGTCGTTGGTTCAATTCCCGGCCGGGGCACTTTGGTCTGTCCTTGGGCAAGACAGTTTATTCCATATTGCCTCAGTTTACCCAGTTTATTCCATATTGCCTAAGTCTACCCAGCTGCAAAATGGGTACCTAGCATAAATAAGGCAGTGCTTAGAGCTTGTGCGCTACATGCTGCCAACTGCTCTGTAATATCCCTCGGGGGATTGAAATGGTTTCCGTGTGTAAAGGCCTGCTAGGGTAGGAAGGTCGTGTGAGGGCTTCGGTGGATACAAGACTATAAACCGAATACCTTTGGAAGGCCACGTGCATAAATATATATGTCCAACTTCTATTCTGACAGATCCATTATTATAGTTACAGTAGAGCTATGGAAAAGACGAGAAAGTACGGAAGCCTATTAGGATCAATGGAAAAATATGTATATACATATATTTTTTTCCTTAGAAATCCAAAATTCTCATAAAAAAAATTGGAAATCCGAAAATCTAAAATATAAATCGTTACTTCGAAAACCTCGTCATACCTGTCAACCCCAGACAATAAAAAAACAGGAGATTTTCTCACGCGGCAGTGCCGCTACCATATACGTTAGTTTACCAACTTCCCACCCGGTGCCGCACCTATATATATAATTTACCAACTTCCCACCAGGTGTCTCCTACCTAATGTAGTGCCAATACTCTCAACTCTCTGCAGTAAACAGATGGACATAATAACAACAAATCAATTTTAACATGACCATATTTGTTATTCCTGTCAGTCCATGAATTTCATGAAACCTATTCCTTTTTTCACTTTAAACGGGTTACATTACCTGGATCGGTAAATGTTATCATACTAATTAAGGTATTATACAACAATCATCCAAATAATTCAACAGGGAACCACATATTTTATCACTAAATTTGCACATGTATTTTGCTCTTTTATGTGGAGGTGAATTTTGCTTATCAGCCATTTTTTTCTTAATGTTATGATGCTAGACCAGCATGCACCTCTTTCTACCTCTTAAAATTCAGCTTAATATCAATTAAAACATATCTAAAAATAGGAATGGTAACCATTCCTATTTTTTATTCCTATGTTCATCCTCAATCACCGACGTATATTTAGCTCTCTGCTTCAGCGACGCGTATTAAACCTACTGACCACTGCAGTTGACTTGTTCCAGTATTCCACTTTGATGGACATATCGAAATATCGCCTTTAGAGGAGGCTTTTATTTGACTTAAAGTCTATTTGTTCATCCTCAATCACCGACGTATATTTAGCTCTCTGCTTCAGCGACGCGTATTAAACCTACTGACCACTGCAGTTGGCTTGGTCCAGTATTCCACTTTGATGGACATATTGAAATATCGCCTTTAGAGGAGGCTTTTATTTGACTTAAAGTCTATTTGTTCATCCTCAATCACCGACGTATATTTAGCTCTCTGCTTCAGCGACGCGTATTAAACCTACTGACCACTGCAGTTGGCTTGGTCCAGTATTCCACTTTGATGGACATGATTCTAACCATTGTCAGTCACTGATCTACTTGCTGGGAAACGGAGGATTTTTAAAAATCAGCTAGTCAGTAGCTAATCAGTAGATTTCTTCAAATCAGGTGCTCAATCAGAAGACACCAAATTTGCGGTCTGAAATCAGGAGAGTGCTGCCCAAATCAGTAGAGTTGACAGGTATGATGGTTATCTAGGCTAATTGCAACTTTTGGCCAAGCTGGGTTCAATTAGGTCAACTGAGTACTGTTCAGGCAGGCTAGATGAGCTGAGTTGCATGCTAAGCTGTAGGAGTAGATCTGGGCTGAACTTGAGGAAAAACAGGAGATTATAGTCGCTTTAGACTGGTTTTCTAGACACAGGAGAAAAACAGGAGACAAGAAAAGAACAGGAGAAAAACAGGAGGCAGGTAAAATGAAGTCCAAAAAACAGGAGACTCCTGTTAAAAACAGGAGACTTGACGGGTATGCCTCGTTCACATTTTTTTTGAGATTTTCAGAATTTCTAAGGAAAAAAATTAAAAGTAAAAAGGTATTTTTTAGTGGTCCTAATAGGCTTCCGAACATAAGTGATGTACATTACAAAATGATATCGATGTATCCTAGATGATGCAACATCATATCGATATTTATAAAGATAACACGTGGCTCCTAGGAACCAGATATTTTTGATGTTCTATTATTTGAATTAGTACTCTCGGCCTTCAGTGATTTCGCTAATATTAGCAAACTGCCTTCGTTCGGAGAAGTTCAGGTAGGAGTTCAGACATTTACATGTTGTTAAGGTGATCAATACCATTGCAAGATAGTTAAAAGCCCTATCCCAAAACACACCTCACAGCACCATATTCATATAACAAGGTGTATCTCCAGATTCTGGAGTGTTATCTGGTATAGAATATCATTGCCAACCGTCCTTTGTCAACCCATATTCTATATAATTTCAATATTTACAACTTTTCACTCAAATGACATAATCTCATTACTTTCAAAGGTGATAGACACTGTAGGTTCAGAATTACATTAGGGATACCATTGACTATGCCCAATAAGAAGTGAATTTGAGATTGCTGACCGTTAGTTAGAAATCTTTACACCAACTACACTAGGTAACCTCACGGGTCATAGCTAGCAGCTATTTATAGCATCCCGACCACAAGCCATCCTCTTGAGATCGGCGAGGTGTATCTTTGTACAACAGAATTCCAAACTCTAAAACCATGTTGGGGGTCCAGATAAAATATATCTACCAACACAGTCAGGACGCAAAGCAGATCAATGAAGAGTTTGTTTTTTCCTTTACTAGACAGCCCAGCTAATGAGATATCCTCCTGGAAGAAAGCTCAGCTATTGGCTAGATATCTCAGCTAGTGGGACACCCCTCTGTCTGCTAGATGGCCCAGCTACTGGGATATACTAGTACCTCTGTTTAGTGGCTCAGCTATTCCCCGGGGGGGGGGGGGGGGGGCACTTGGGTATTTAGGGGGGTGCATACGTTTGTTATCAAAATTTAAAAATACCCCTTAAGCACTGATTTCTGGCCAAAAAAGCACCCTTATTTTAATAAAACGCTGATTTTTTCCACTAAATAAACACCCCTTCTTTTATCGAAATACTGACATTGGATGAACGGGAACACATATTTTAACTTAAGATTTTATAATCCTCTGCTTGTTTAGCGGCAGCAAGTGGCGGCAGCGAACTCGGAAGCCCAGTCACTTCGGAAGTCACTCGGCGTCAGAGCCGCGTATATTTCGTGGATTGTAAGGGGATTTTGACCCCCATACTTCGTACCTGGGTACAAAAAAGTACCCTTCTTTTACAAAATCGCGGACATGCGGAGGTCTTAAAAAAATACCCCTTCTTCCGCGAAATACGTAACGCAGGTGCGCCCCCCCCCCCCCCCCTGCACCTGAGTGCCCTCCCCGGGCAGCTATTAAGGCATTCCCTGCTTGATAAGTGTGCCATTCGGACACAGAGGTGAGAACTGTCGCATTGTCCTATCAGCGTGCGACAGGAGCTTCAAAATGTGCGACAAACCAAAAACTTAAAGCACTCTTTAGCTGGGAAATGTTTCGCAAATCATAATCAATTGAGCCTATTAGATATCATACTTGAATTATTTTTTATACAGATTGTATTCAAAAATACCCAATGAACTCAGTTTAGTAGTATTGTCTATTGATTGGTCTTGGTCTTAACTATTACAATAGGGGCTTATAAAGTAATGTCACCAGGTGACAATATTCATAGCTATTATCGAACCACGGTCACCAGCTACTATTGCTGTACTCCAGGACTTTCTGACTGTGCTCCGGCACTAAACTATTTGGACATCGCTGTAATTGTCCGGGGCATCTCTCTGTTAGTTGGCTCTGTTATTAGGGCATTGCTCTGCTAGAGAGCTCAGCTGTTGGGGCATCCCTTTGCTAGATAACTCAGCTATTAGCGTGTCCCTCTGCTAGATGGCTCACCCATTCGAACGTCCCTCTATAGTAAATTCGGCTATTTAGGCATGTATCTCCTAAATAGTTCACCATATATCCTTTGCTAGACAACTCGGCCGTTGGGGCTTCCCCCTTTAACCCTCTCAATGCTGAGGCTACTTTTGTCCAAAGGACAAGGACACATATTTTTAAAAACATCTAAACCCTGTCATGTTGGTATTAATTGGATACTTGTTGAGTACTCTCAGATGAGTACTCATGTGCAAGGGTCTCAGTCATTTAATTTTTCAAGGTTTTTTTGCATCATTTTGTATTGGCCAAAATAGCCAGCAGCATAAGGGTTAAGTTGGCGGATAGACCGTACATCATGCCTTGTCACTCCACATATGATACAAATAATGGAGATTTGACAAACTCATACCCTAGGGGATCTTCGTGGTCAGCCCATAATTTACGTGTACTGCATACATTTACAAAAGTTGAAAAAGGAAAAAACAAAAACAAAATCACTGACACCTATAGTCTGTCTGACTCGAGTTTGGCAATCACTTTTGCCACTTTTTTGTGACAAAACGTTCGAGTTTGCCATCCAAACTTGGCAAACCTCTTTAGAGCACTACTACGTGTATGTACAAACATACGTTTTGTCTCAGCTCCGAAAATGTTGATTTTGCTCAATAGTTCCTATTGTAAAATGTGCACATTGCCGACACTACGATCCCGCGTGTTTGTCTGTTGCGAACAATACAAACACGCGAGATCGTATTGTTGGCAATGGACACATTTTACAACGGGACCTAATGAGCAAAATCAACATTTTGCGAAGTTGAGACAAAAAATGTGTTTATACATACACGTAGTAGTGCTCTAAAGAGGTTTGCCAAGTTTGGATGGAAAACTCGAACGTTTTGTCACAAAAAAGTGGCAAAGGTGATAGCCAAACTCGAGTCAGACGGACTATAGGTAGGATGTTTATAACTCGGTATCACTGACTAAAACCATTATTCTTGGCCATCGGCCACTGGCTTTTTTTTGGCCAGCGGCCCACAATTCTTTTTATCTATTTCAAATTACACACATTTGTAATCTCGTTTTATAACATATAAATACAAGTTTCACACACACATATATATATATATATATATATATATATATATATATATATATATATATATATATATATATATATATATATATATATATATATATATATATATATATATATATATATATATATATATATATATATATAGTGTCATATTTATCATTCAATAATGTATAGATTATAATAACAGAAAAGGACAGCACAAGACAAGCATCAAAAGTCACACTCACATACAAATTACATTCGACACAGCTACCAGAATCACATCGATATCTTTATGTATACATTATTTCTTACAATAAGCTGAGCGATAGGTCTGGGCAATGCATATCGTTTCAAGTGAATTCAGCACGAAGGGTTTCTTCGCACTTGCCCCATCTTTGTTCGGAGACCCTCATTTTGTTTGTCAATCTCGCAATCGTATTCGTCTTTTGTCATTTCTCGGTGCATTGATCTTAAAACATCTTGTAGTCCCAGATACTGCCCTCTGCTCTTTTTTCTATACAGTACGACTTTAGTGTTTACACTTCTTGGCCATTGTTATGTCTACACGGACATTGCGCTTGGATGAATATCGTGCATGATTGTTGAATTAGTAATGCCACAGTGAACAACTATTCTATTATTGTAACTCCAAACAACAACCTCTGACGCGCCTGAAACGTTTAATTTTATGTTGATAACGCTCTACCAAAAATCTTTCCACGGGAAGTTAAGGTAAAATGGCTTATCAGATCTGAATGAACAACTTATCTTTGTGATTCCATTCATTTTTGTAAATTCGTCATTTCTCTAACGATATATATTTTTAGTTGTATGACTGATGGGGTTGTATGATCGGTCATGCAGCATTTTGTATGACATGCGCTTTTCAATATTAATTATGCATGGCTGAATTGCACTAATACGCAGAATGCGGTCAATGTATGCGGTCAATGTAAGTTACTGTCATTAGTGGTATAATGTGGACTCGGCTGTCAAGATTAGTAAGGGTCAATGGCACTTTTGAAATCAGCATAGCTACGAAGCAAACTTACGAAAACTATTTGGTAAATAGTTGTAGATATAAATACAATCAGAATTCTCATAAACAGTCGACTGCCCTTTTGAACTGTATCCGCCCGGGATTCTGGGATGGCGCCAAATTATCAGTATCAGCCGGCCACAACCTCTCCCACCATGGGCCTGAAGGCCTTAAGTAATACAACCAAGATAAAGATTGGTATGCACCTTAGTGCATTTTGTAACACAGATGTACCAAGTTAGACGAAAGACTTTACATTGTGTAATATTAATGATTCATGTGTGCCTGTGTCTATAATGGGCAAATTTACTTACATTGGATACAAACTGATCCTCGAGATCAACAACAGGCTCAGTTATATATTAACAGACAAGGTATACTAGCATATCCAATAATTTAAACTTTATTTATATTTGTTCTCTTATGTTCAATTTTCATTGTTTGTATATGTATGAATTTCTGAGTGGACCAGTCCCCCCGGGGGGGGGGGGGGGGGGGGGCGGCACTCAGGTACAGAGGGGGGCCGCACCTGCGTTACGTATTTCGCGGAAGAAGGGGTCTTTTTTTAAGACCTCCGCATGTCCGCGATTTTGTAAAATAAGGGTACTTTTTTGTACCAAGGTACGAAGTATGGGGGTCAAAATCATCTTACAATCCACGAAATATACGCGGCTCTGACGCAGAGTGACTCCCTTCCGAGTGACTGGGCTACCGAGTCTGCTGCCGCCACTTGCTGCCGCTAAACACCTGAGGATTATAAAATACGTGTTCATCCAATGTCAGTGTTTTGATAAAAGAAGGGGTGTTTATTTACTTGAAAAAATCAGAGTTTTCATTAAAATAAGGGTGCTTTTTTGGCCAGAAATCAGTGATTTAAGGGGTATTTTTAAATTTTGATAACGAACGTATGCGCCCCCCTAAATACCCAAGTGCCCCCCCGGGACCAGTCCTTGGGCTTACGCAAGTGGTAGGTCATTTCGCGTCATTATTCTCTCACGCGTACATAAGCGAATGATGATCAGTTGACAAGTAGAAGCTGCCAAGATTGCAGTTGATGAAGATGGATTCTTTAACAACTGAGGAGAGCGAAACTCTCGGTGAGGAAAACAACAACTATACAGGTAACAATCACAATAAAGTTATTTGTTTTCCTGAAGAAAATCAACAAGGGAAAACCCCTGTAGTCAAGGCCAGCTTAGAAAAGACAAAGGATCCTGACTACAAAACGAAATTCAGCCGTTATGGCGAAGAAGATACTTCTGCTGCAAATAACAGAAACCAAGCTTTTGAGAAAATCAATGTCGGATCCCCTGTTGAGAGGTATGCTGCTGATATTATTAATGCGCATGGGGAAAATATTTCAAGTGAAAAGAATGGCACAGGGACGGAGAAAAATACGAACCAAGAAAACGATACTAACAAGGAAAACAATGCAGGAGAGGAAAACAATACATCAGAGGAAAACAATGCATCAGAGGAAAACAATGCAGGAGAGGAAAACAATACATCCGAGGAAAACAATGCAGGAGAGAAAAACAATACATCTGAGGAAAACAAGGCAGGAGAGGAAAACAATACATCCGAGGAAAACAATGCAGGAGAGAAAAACAATACATCCGAGGAAAACAATGCAGGAGAGAAAAACAAGGCAGGAAAGAAGAGCAATACATCTGAGGAAAACAATGGAAATGATCAAGGAAATGACTGGAAAGAGGAAATTGATGGTAACACTAAAGAAACTGATAATACGAGAGACAATGTCAACAACTACAAGGATGCTGAGAAAGGCACTGATGCTTTTCAAAAACACAATGCCGACGAAGAATATACTGCTTTCAGAGAAGACATTCCAGCGACGGAAAATGATGAAAGTGGGCAAAACTATGCAGAGGAAGAACGCCATGCAAGTGAGAGAAGCAGCAATGCTGATACAAGTGACACCCAAGGGGACGAGCTGCTCTACGGATGGTGCGGATTTCACCCAAAACCCCTTCAATGTTTAAAGCAAGCCAAGGCTGTGCTCATCTTCTTGAGCATCGCGACCTTCCTCAACTATGCTGATGTGTATGGTCTCTACTCGTCGTCACTGAACTCCCTAGAAAGGCGTTTTGATCTAACAGGGGCACAGCTAGGAATATTGGGCGGGATGTATGATTTGGGTGGAATCCCTTTTGTTATAGGCGTGAGTTTCTCCCTCCGTTCGGGCAACAGGATGAGATGGGTGGGTGTCGGAGCAATTTTGAGTTCTCTTGGGACAGCTATGTTTGCTCTTCCACACTTTCTGACGACTGTCTACACTTACACAAGTCAAGGTGATGTAGGGATAAAGCTCTGCTCTGCTACAAACAACACAAACGCCACTATTGCGAATGCCACCAACCGCCACCAATCTGAGACAGCCGTGGGAGATATGTATTACATTTTCATCTTCGCCCAGATATTGAAAGCCATTGGTGCAGCACCATTCTTTACCATTGGAATTAACTTTCTTCATGACTGTTGCACAACGGAGAAGTCCTCCCTTTACCAAGGTATGGCCTTATTACAAGTTACTCGTCTTTTCCACGTTGCATTGGTTCATCTCTCTCTCTCTCTCTCTCTCTCTCTCTCTCTCTCTCTCTCTCTCTCTCTCTCTCTCTCTCTCTCTCTCTATATATATATATATATATATATATATATATATATATATATATATATATATATATATATATATATATATATATATATATATTTACTGTAAATCTGGAAACAAGTGCGTGTGGGTAATTAGTGCGTTTTTGCGCCACACGAGATACGCACTTATTTCAAGACGCCAAAAATCCATAAGATTAGTTCAGTATCAGTAGTTCTATCTATCTATATCAATGTATGTATGAACATAGAACTGCATGCTTCAGGACAGGATTTCAGTGATGCTAGCCACTGTTTTTGTCTGACTTTACCAACAGGAAATATATAAAAAATAATTCTACTACCCTGTCTTTTTGTACAGCCAATTGCTGCTCATTATACCATTTACCTGTTTGATACAGGTTTTTATGCAACTTTCAAAGGGAGTTCTTGTGAAGAGCACTACAGTCTATGATACATTGCTTTGAGAGTATGGGACAGGAAGCTTGGGCAATGCCACTCACTGAGTCACAGCTGATAGCAATTGAAGAACATGGCTGCTACTGAGGTGCTGAGCAGGCTGATGGCAATACACAAAATTCTCCCCTCATGGGATCACTGAGAGAAAAAGGAGGACAGCATCCTATTCTTGAAGTGTATTACTTTCATATAAGCTAATATGTATGTGAGCCTTTAGTTCCCCTTTAAGAAACCGCTACCTCAAGTCAAATGCTAAACTCATGAGAGCACCTGGTAAAGACGCAGTGCTCAATTGGAATGGAAGTTGATACTTACGTAACAATCAGAGTAAAACGAAAAAAAAGTAGCTTTGACATTGCCTCAATGGGTTTGGTAAAAGCGCCCTAGAAATACAAGTGCAATTCTCTTTCACCAGATTGCTTTTGCGATATTTTCGGATACCTGCATTGAGGTATTCTAGGAGGATTTCTACTTCAGATGAAGTATTACATCAGATATCGCAAGTTGATTAAACTTGCTACCTCAATAGCTTTAGAACATCGGAAAGCTGTGTACATAATGGTACATGCATGTTTAGTTTATATTAAGTCTACCTTGGAACTCATCATGCACTAATCCAAGCTGAAAAATGTTAACTGATCTTATGCCACGTCGGGGTATTAGGCAGAAATTCTATTTTGCGCCAAGTTTCAAATTGCGCGACAGGCATTTTGAGCTTGGAGAGTCCTAGCAGTGCTTATCTCTGTTTATATATATATATATATATATATATATATATATATATATATATATATATATATATATATATATATATATATATATATATATATACAGGTGAACTTGGATAAGACGGACCACTGTACGACGGATTTTTGCATATGACGGACTATATGCTTGGTCCCAGTCCGATGCATATCAATTATTCGTCATATGTATACGACGGATTTTGCATATGACGGACCATTGAGTCCGTCATATCCAAGTTCACCTGTATAGGATAAATCACATGTTAAGAGCAGACTAGGCTGGACTCATAACACAACCTCCCCTGTAGACTGCTCCGCCATGGCCCCTCCTCGTAGGGTGATCAAAGTAGCAACCAGGAAATCTCCCCCTAACACATTTCCAGTGAAGAAGGAAGTGGAATGCCCTCCAGACAGACCTATTCTGATAGCATCTCGCAAAGGCTCGGCGTATAGGATATGCAGGATCTGTGGGAGTAAAGAAAAAAACCTCAGGAGCCATGTTGGCTTAGAACATTTAGGGAGCATCTGGTGGGGGGTCATAGGGGATCTGACATGTTGGAATTGCCAACGGTATCACACACCTTCCGAAATCACGAGATGCGAGGGCTCATATGTCCCACTTTTCCATAAAGACACACTGATAGAGAGGCACAAAGACTTCATTAACTACCTCATGGAGGAATTTGGAGTACAAACCCCCCGTGCAGTTCTGCATAAAGTAAAAGAACTGGGACTCCACACCAAATGTGGTTCCGACTTCACAGAGAGAGAGACTATATTTTTAGAGACAATTGACCAGCACTATGGCTCAGCACCCAAATCACGGTATTCAGCTAGGTATCCAAATAGAGTAGTAGAACTGCTTCATTGGAAAACTATCTCTGAGATCTTCTGCTACCTCAAGGAGGCAGGTAGAATCATTGGGAGCAGATCATGCACCCACGGTGCTTCTGTGGTAGACACCAGATGCGACATCATTACCCTGTACTCTCAAGAGAACCACAAGGGTTCATTAAGTTCACTAGAGCTTATACAGAAAGACTTAAGAGAAACAAAAGTGAACCTGGTGATTGCAGAGGTACACGACCCAGCGACCCCCATAGAAGACATGATGTTGATCATGAAGGACCCAATGATCCGTTTGGCAGTAGGTGTCAGCCCTCAAAATGCACACCAGGTCAAGGCAGGTTACTATGTGTTTTGTAAACTGCAGATAAAACGGAACAATCTAGTCGCTATAGGAGGGTTAGGGCTAGATAGCAGGCTGATGTCCTCCAGTCTAGGAAAACAAAAGCAGGTGATGTCGGAGTTCATGCAACTGGCAAAAGAAAGTAACAAAGCGGTAAGGCTACTCAGCACTGGTGACTTCCATCGCACCATTAACTTGGCAAAAGAGATCCTCCTTAAGAAACATCCAGTCCATGTCTTGAACTATAATGGGGGCCCTGAGGAGATACAAGACTTTCTTAATCACTTCGATAATGGGTTCATCGGAATCTCCTGTAAGGTCGCTGACCCATCTCCTCGACTTCTGCGCACAATACAGAAGACTCCTATCACCAGGCTGGTGGTGGAGTCCAACTGCCCACATCAGGTAGTTACTTACCATGCAACCCCCAGGCCAACAGATGTTTCGACAGTATTGAACATTGTAGCGAGAATCAAGTGCCTCAGCCCTATTCTGGTAAGCAGAATAATCCGCTCTAACATCACCAAGTTGTACCACCTGTGAATTAACATATGACTCATAGTCATTAATAATATGGCATTACCCAAAAAGCTAACCTGACCCATTTTCAAGCAGAATATATTGTTATTTTCCTCAAATACAGGGTTGAAAATTCATTAATGCAGAATCTCCCGACTCATTCCTAATTCTGATCATGACACAAACCCTAATCATCCAAAACTAATCTGTTTTCTGTTCATTCATAAGCCAACTTTCATTGCAAATCCAATTTTTGCATTCTCAAAATAATCGCTTCAAACAAAAAAGTCAATTAAGAATACAAAACTTTTATTAATTGGGAACATTTTGTCTTACTTTGCTGCTATTCATTCATAGGTATATATGTATGGGTCAATTTCATTTATTTGGAATACTTTGTCTAAGTATGCTTTTAAGCTATTCATACGTATATCTGTACAGGTCAGGTCTAGTTATGCAATATGGGTCAATCTCACTTTGAAATACTCTCACCTTCCTGAGTTGCCGCTACCCCTCTTTGGACACAAAATTACTACCTTGTAATAAGGGCAATACTCATAATCTTTTATTTTTCACTTAAAAAGCATTGTTACTTCTAAGTAACCAAAATCTTTTTCTCTTTCTTATTTTCTGCCAATTATGGCTATGGGGCAACTCAGGTAATGAAAGGTATGAGCACAAACTTGCAATCACCTTTCAAAAAGTTAGTCCTACTTGTGGATATGTACTATTTTGTGGTCTTCTAGTGTTAACCTGCAAGTTCTGATTATTTAATGTCAGTGTTGACCTGCAAGGTTTACTCAATATATTAAGCATGTTAACCCATTTAGGGGAAATCATTATGTCTTTGCACTACTTAATCTTAATCTCCATAATTTGATATAACATGTATGTACAATGAGATACAACATTTGGCTAATGCATATTTAGCTACCCACGAGTGTACAATGTATTGATAATAGTTTGTTATTACTGACCAACAGAGTTGATGGATCATGTCTGTTCCAAACCTTAAGGTTTTTAAAAACAACTTGACTCAAGCACTTTCATTAAACTGTTTAAGAACAAAATGCTGACCCATTCTGGGGAAAACATACACCGGTCAACTGTACTGGCATTCAGCCATGATGTAAACCTTAATGGTTTTTTCCAGTAGGCTATTTCCCAAGCCAGTGAGAAACACTTAGAGTCAATTTCACAACAGTCTGACACAGTCAGGGGAAAACATATATTGTCTCTATAGCACACTATACGGAAAATAACATGCTATTATTGATTAACAATGCTGACAGATCATGTCTGTCTAAAACTCAAGGTTCTTCAATTAACTTGACCCAAACTTGTTTATTCAAATCTTGATGACAGTATGCTGACTCAGTCAGGGGAAAGCATACATTGTTTTTCAATTGTGTCACTGTACTGCCATTTAGCTCTGATTTAGGCCTGAATGGTTTTTCCATGGGACTTACCATTACAGTGAAAAGCACTTAGAGTTAAATTAATAACAGACTGACACAGTCAGGGGAAAATACATATTATCCTTACAAGTACACTATATGGATAAAATCATGCTATTACTGATTAACAAGGCTGATGGATCATGTCTGTCCCATAACTCAAGGTTTTTCAATCAACTTGACCCAAACACGTTTATTCAAAATTTCATTGACAGTATGCCGACCCAGTCAGGGGAAAGCATATATTGGTTTTTTAAGGTGTCGCTGTATTGTCATTTAGCTTTGATTTAAACCTAAATGGTTTTTCCAGTAGACGGATCAAGCCAGTGGAAAGCACTTAGAGTTAAACTCACATGAGACTGACCCATTCAGGGGAAAGCATATATTATCTTTGAAATTGTGCTACTGTACTGACATTCATGCAGGATATATACCTCAAGGGTTATTTTAGTGCTCTGACACAGTCAGTGAAAAGTACTTATAATTCTAATCCACATTTGGATGTAAATGTAAAGGTGCAATTTTTTATTTTAAGGACATTGCTGGTACATTGTGTACTCTATGGGTAATAATATTACTATTATGGTTGAGAAGTACTGTGTGGGTATTGCACATTGTTTGTTGTGTACATGGTGCACTCTATGTAAAAGTTTCACCATTATGTTTGGGTGGTGCAGTGTGAGTATTGCATATTGGTTATTTTGTGCCACTTTAGTTTCATTACCATGTATCCAGAGTGTGGAAGGTTGACTCGCTACACATAATGGAATATGGACACAGAATAACTTTTTTTCTCTGTCCAAGTACTTGTCTTTATTTTTTGAGCTTGTTTTTTGCCTTTTGGTTTATACCCCTTAAGTCAAGGGAGTTAAACACGTGTTGGAAGTAGATCCCAAGAAAGGTTCTTGGAATGCTTCTAAGTTTCTTCTTAATATTTATATTTATAAAATCAGGAAAGTTAATGACACCTACCGGAAACTGTACTGTACTACTCTTCAATTGTATTCTTAATATCTAAAATGTTTCTTTTTTTTTCTTTTTTTTTCATTTCTCTCTTTGGACTTGGCAAATTCTATAACAACTTCTGCAAAATGGGAAACAGTTATCGGAGCTCAGATGTTCCACTTCCTTACTAGCAAAACTTTTCTATAACATTTTTTGGTTTCGTTTTTTTTTTTTTTTTCTCTTTTCTCTTAAGAGTAACTTTTACACATTAACTTTTCACTTGCATCTGTTTTGTAGTTTGGTCTTTTTCTTTTCTTTTTCTCCCTTTAACTTTTCCAAATTCAAAAACTTAGCTGAAAGTGGTACAGTATTCTGGACCAAATTGTATGAATAATTGATAATTGTGACTTCATAAATCACAATTTTGATGTTTATTATGTTTGATTGTTTTTTAAAGCCTTTTCTTCCTCAATACAGTGTACTGCCTCCTCATGCATACTTCTCCCTAACCTGCAATGGGTAATGATGACATAGACATTTTCTCTGCCAATATTCGGGGTCTGCGCCAACAATTTAAAAGACGAGACATTTTTGATTATATCAAAAATCTAAAATCTGATATAATATGCCTTCAGGAAACACACCTGATACAAAAAGATAAATAATGATAAATAATACCTTTGAACATACTGTCAAACAGTGCATCAAAGATCCTGAAGGCAGATTTCTTATATTAGAATTATCAATTACAAATTCAATTAATGTCTTTATTATTAATCTCTATGCCCCAAATAGAGACGACCCGGTCTGGTTTTCTACATTATTTGAAAAAGTCAAGGCAATCTCGAACAACTGTGAAATCTGGACTGGAGATTGGAATGCTGCTTTGTCTGAAGCAGACATATACAACTATGCAAAGTTAAGAAACCCTCTTGCGAGCCAAGTAATCAACAACTTCATTTCGACACATAATCTTTCTGACATTTGGAGGTTACTAAATCCCAACCGCAAACGTTTCACTTGGAGAGCAGATAAACCATGCCGTGCATCCAGACTTGATTATTTTTTAATTTCCGAGGACATTCTTTCTCTGAATCCAAAATCCTTTATTCTGAATGCTTACAAAAGTGATCACAACATTATAAAACTCTCTATCCAAAAATCAGGTCAAAAAAGAGGAAAGGGATTATGGAAATTCAACAATGCCTTATTGGAAAATCTTGAGTTTGTTGACATGATTAAGGCTGAAATATTATTAATCAATCAGACTTATGCCCTACCAGTTTACAGTGAAGCTTTTGTCGCAACAGACAACGGAGAAACAATTGACATTTCTATTTCCTCAACTCTGTTTCTAGAAACCCTCTTGTGCCAACTGAGAGGTAAAATTATCAAATTTTCAAAGACACTCAAAAAACAAGAAACAGAAGCTGAGGATACTCTCGTCTCTTCCATTAAAAAATTACAAGAAGAAATAGATAGTGATAACGATAATTTAATCAAAAAAAATTCTCTAAGAGAACTGTCTCTGCAATTAGAGAATTTACGAGAGAAGAAAATAAAAGGTTGCATAGTGCGCTCAAGAGCTTCACTCACAGACACATGGGAAAAGCCATCCAAATATATTTTAAATCTCGAGAAAAGAAACCATGTCAACAACAATATCCCCTCTCTCTTACATAACGACTCTGAAATAACTGACTCAGCAGCCATTTTGAATTTACAAAGAAATTTTTATGCTGATCTATACTCCTCAAAGGAGACTGTAGTTCTAGAAAACTCAAAGTTCTCTCAGTACCTACATAATTTGCCAAATCTTTCTGAAATCAACAAAACCAAACTGGACGCTCCATATACCATAGAAGAACTTTTACGTTCTATCAAGGCTAGCAAATTAAATAAGGCTCCAGGTCCAGACGGCTACTCTAATGAATTTTTTTAATTCTTTATTAACGAATTACATTTCTGGATTTACCGCTATATACTTGAAGCTATTTCACATAATCAATTCTCCACACTTGCTCTTGACGGTGTTATCACTTGCATTCCCAAACAAGGGAAACTGCGGAATGATTTAAAAAATTGGCGACCTTTAACACTTTTAAATTCTATCTATAAATTTTTTTCTTCTATGGTGGCCAATAGATTAAAATGTTGTTTACCAAGTATTATTAATGAGGACCAGACTGGGTTTATTTCTGGGCGCTTTATTGGAGAAAACACAAGAATGGTGTTTGACACCATAGAGTATTGTGATTCACAAGATATTCCTGGTCTGCTACTAGTGCTCGATTTTTCTAAGGCATTTGATACCATTGAATGGAAATTTATCAAAGAATCTCTAGAACTTTTTAATTTTGGCAACACTTTTATTGAGATGATTAAACTCTGTCAATATAATTCCACTTCAAAAGTGGAGCAAAATGGTTTTCTTTCAAGCCCCATCATCCTGGAGAGAGGATGTAGACAAGGCGACCCCTTGTCCCCATATATTTTTGTAATCTGTGCAGAGGTCTTGTCTCATGTCATCAGGGAGATGGATGTTATTAGGGGGATAAAGGTGCATGGTGAAGAAGCAAAGGTGTCTCAGTATGCTGATGACACCACCTTATTGTTGAGAGAGGATGTTCAAACAATAACAAGTGTCATTAGAGTTTTAAACTGGTTCAAAAATGTCTCGGGTCTGGATATTAACAAAGAAAAAACCAAAGTGGTGAAGCTTGGAGCTTTAAGAGACAGCAACATAAAATGGCAGGGCAAATTCGGTTTCAATTGGTCAACTAAATTTGAGATCTTGGGAATCCATTACGATATGACTAAGCTAAATGCAATTACTGACCTTAATATTCAACGAAAATTGGGGGAAATCCAGCAATTAATTCGTATCTGGAGTTCTAGGAATTTAACCCCTTATGGGAAAGTTACAATAATAAAGTCATTATTGATTCCCAAGATAACTCATATGTTGCTGTCTCTACCAAGCCCGAGCCCCTCTTGCTTTAAAGAGATTACTGATGTTATTACAAAGTTTTTATGGTGTGGGAAGCCCCCAAAATGGAAAAAGGAAATCCTGGAGGGTGAAATACCTCATGGAGGACTAAAACTACATGATCTGAATATATTTGACAAAGCTCTTAAATTAAGCTGGTTGAAAAGGTATCAACGTTCCACAAGCAAGTGGACCATTTTTCCAAATAATTTTGAGTTATGGGAAGTATTCACATATGGTCCTGACATTTTAAACAAACTTAGAGAGACTACAGCAAACCAATTTTGGCTGGATGTTATAGAAAGCTTGTCAACCTTATGGAACTCCGATGCCATGACTGAAAAACCTTTCATTAAGAATACACCTATCTGGCTGAATCCCACTTTTGCATTTCCTATTAAAAAGCAATGGTTTTCTAAAGGTATTACAATGGTATCTGACTTTTTGGGTGTAATGAATGTAATAATGCCAATTGATTTATTTATGGAAACATACGGTTTGAAAACAAACTTTTTGGAATATCATTATATTACCCATAGAATAGCAAAGTTCATCGAATGGAAAGATATGCCTCTGTACGAGGAAGACCAACCAAAAAATGGCTCCCTTAATATTTTTTTGAACCAAACACTAAAAGGAGTCTCTAAGATGTATAGCCAAATGAAAAATACTTCGTCTTCAGTATTGGATACTGCTGTAGATAAACGGTGTGCTAATTCGGAGCTTGATTTCAACAACTTTGATCTAAGCAGATCATTCCAAAAGCACCATTTAATCTATAAAGATACTTATTTAAAGTATATTCAATTTCGTACTTTACATCACAGATTCTTTACTAACGAGAAACTATTCAAGATGGGTATAAAAATTTCTGATCTGTGTGGTTTCTGCCGCTCACATATAGACTCCATAGAACATATGTTTTTGGATTGTGAAATCGTTGTTCAACTCTGGAATGAGGTTCAGGAATGGATTCAGGCGCTAGGCATGAATAACTATAACCTTTCACAGTCTAGAATAATTCTTGGTGATTTGGAGAATGCAATGTCTATCAATACAATTATACTTCTGACAAAGAAGGTTATATACAATTCCATGAAGAAAGAACAAAGTCCACATATAATAAACGTCAAAAATGAGGTTAAACAGTTTTATTATGATGAAAAATACAGATGCCGTTTATTAGGTAAAGGTCAACTTTTTGAGGAGCAATACCACTTGTTGTCAAACATATATGTCAATCCGGGTCCATGATTCTTGTATTATACAATACCTCCAATACCTTAGTGTTATAATCCATGCACTATTATTTGTACACTGTATATGATTTATGAAGAAAAGGAAATAAAAATGATTTAAAATTAAAAAAAGTTCACCTGTATATATATATATATATATATATATATATATATATATATATATATATATATATATATATATATATATATATATATATATATATATATACATGTATATATATATATATATATATATATATATATATATATATATATATATATATATATATATATATATATATATATATATATATACTTCATGAAGTTCATGTCATGCCTCTCTAGTATTCCAACTTGCAAAACCCCCGAAGTGTGAACACCCCCTATAGTGAACGTTTTTGGCCCGGCCCTAAGGCGTTCACTCTTCCGTGGTTTCACTGTGACTGTACATCCTTTTTTCTGCTAGTTGAGACTGACTTGCCAGTGTCAATTGGTGGAGGAAATAGTCCGTGAGCCAAACCCCATTTTTGGGGTTTTCGGTTTCATATTTGGGGGCCAATCCTCACCTTGTTTTTCTGAAAACCTATTGTGTTAGCTTCATTTTGATGTATGATAGCCTTGCATTGGGTGGAGCTTTTCTGAGAAAATGGGCCGTGATAAATAGACTACTGGTAAGATCTGTGTGTGATATGTAGAAAAATAGATATCTTTGATTCAGTGCTTTGTAGACACCCAATCATCCCCAAACTTTACAACTAGTTAACTTTGAAATCATCAAACATGCTTAGATAGGTTATTGCATATATAAGTACCTTAAACAAAAATCTTGACATATTTTACCAATTTTGGGGGTGTCTCGTGAGAAAAAGTCAGTTTTGTTCAATAGTTTCCACTTAAGAAACTGCAATATGAAAGTTAGTTACCTTAAAGTATCAATTATGACATTCACCCATTCTATATTATTATTCAGTCCAAATATAGGTCTTTAAATGAATTATAAGTGACACTGTGAAAGAAATTGCACCACTTTCCTCGCCATGAAATTTAAATGGTAATATTTTTTTTGGAAAATATACGCAAATCACTTCATCACCCAGACATTTTTCCAAAAGATACCAGTATTGTTTTGTATTATTCTAGACTCCACAAGAACTGTATTCAAACTGGCAGACAATAAAAACCTTGAATGTGACTGTCAGTGCAAGGAACTTAAAGGCATAGTACGGTATTCTACAAGGTGACAGTAACATCTAAAACTTAGGATTCCATTTAAAAGTACCCCACAGTTAGAAATCCATTACACTTTGCATAAGCTATCATCATCAGATCCCCTTTGAAATCAAAAATAAAAAGGGGGTTCACCAGTCATCCCATCCATATAGGTGGCGCCAAAGTGGCACTTCCATTTACAAATTACATTGTTTGTCACTTTCACGCCACCTATATGGACAGCATGACTGGTTACCCTGCTTTCAAAAAAATTAAGATAGACAAATGGGACCTGAAAATGAAAGCCTATGCAAGATTTGAAGAAAGTCTAACCATGGGGTATTTTCTAATTTAACTATTAAATTTATACATGAAATTTGCAAATTTAGCGCCACTTGTCCGCCACCTATATGAATGGGATAACTGGTGACCCCCACCCCCCCCCCCCCCCCCCCCCCCTTTTTTATTTTTTATTTTCAAAAGGGGATCTAACGATGATAGCTTAAGTTAATTGGATTTCTATCTGTGAGTTATTTTTCAATTGGACTTTAGTTTCAGATGTCACTGTCACCTTGTCGAATACCGTACTATGCATTTAACAATTCAATTTATACAAGCCAAATATTTAGAACTAAAATCAAGATTATTCTGTATCTTCTTCAGAGTCATCTGACACAACCTGATCATTTGTATCAGACTCCAAGTCCTAAGCCTGGTTGTCGCAAGCTTGGCCCTAACACATGTCAGTACACCTGAGTCCATTTGCACCCTTCAAGCACTGACACTATTACATGACATCAGGTTCAGTATTGCCTCTGGAGCTGGAAGACCATGCATCCACTCAATTTGCAATTCCTCCTCATTGTCGCTGGACCTCTTTTTATACAAACCATGTCCAACAGGGTAGAGAACATCTGGAGAAAGCCTGTATCTCAACTCATTCCTTTCTGTGGTACCAGATTTTGGGCAGTATAGCTCACATGTGAATGCTTCCAATTTTGCTATGAGGTCGCCTTCAATTTCCCAACAGGATCCTAGCTCTGCAAACATGTCCTTCTTGTCTTTCTGAATAATCTTCAAAGTAATTGACTGAGTTGTCACGACCAGCAAAAGCACTTAAGCTATAAATGTATGTAAGCCAATCATTGACTTACAACAATCTGAGTTCACAACATCTACTTGTATGCTAACAAATTTCGTGTGGATCCTTGTACCACACCTGAGATACAATGGTGCCAATATATGGGGAAAAACGTCAGACACAAAACTTTTTTTTCGTCTGAGATGATGACACAGCTTTATGTCCTTCTGGAGCATCTCGTGCAGCATGGAGCAACAGGCAAAATGCAAATATTTGCTTCCTCTTGAGTTGAAAGCAGGTCCGGCACTTCTTCAGCACATCCGGTGGTCAGCTTGTAGCAAACTTCACCACAGGTTACTAACATGATTTTTGAACCCAGGTCCTTCAGGTACACCGGTTGTCTCAACTCTTTTGTGTAGGGGCCTACCCTGATGGTCGTGTGGTCTGTAGGAAGGAAGGGATGGGGTTTTACGTTGTTTCAACAGCTTAGGTCATATAGAAAGCCGGAACTGGGAAGAAATTCCCTTCTATTCACGAATAGTTCCTTGAGGTCTTTCAGTGGCAGAAGGACCATAGACAGCCCTTCACAATGCCGCACGTTTATATAGAGACCAGGCCACCCAGCTTCGGGATCCAGCGGAGACCCGAACCTGTGAACTCACACTTGGGAGCCAAGCATCGTAACCAATAGGCCACGACAGAGGCATTGCCATGCTAGCTGTCTATCATCACTACCAAGGTTCAAATCCCACCCAGGGCATGTGCGAAGTTGACCGTGAATTGGAATTTGAAGTTCACCTGTTTCTTCCACCAGTTACAACTGGCTAGTCACGACTCAGCTGCAATATGGCAGAAAAAGTGACGATAATCGAAATTACACTCTCTTGTGAGAAATTCAAGCAGGCTCTGCTTGTTGTGTGAGTTGGACAGGAATCTTCTCCACAGTTGAACTTTGTGACCTGGAACATTATTCTTGACCTCTGACTGCTCTCTCTATGTCTTTAATCATCTCTTCTCTGTATACATCGAATATGACATCTATTCTGATACTGTCCGAACACTCATGAAGTATTCCTTTGAAGATGCTTGATGAAACTTCAACAAAGGTGTTATGGTCACCTCTTGTTTTCTGGACAGGGGCTATGGCATGATGGTCATGATACTCAGACTGTTTCAGATAGTCATGTGACTGTCATGATTTATAATTTTAAAGGTAAAGCTAAAGGTATTCGGTTTATAGTCTTGTATCCACCGAAATGTTCACACAACCTTCCTTCCCTAGCAGGCCTGTACACAGGGACACCATTTCAATCGCCCGAGGGATATTCCAGAGCAGATGGCTGCATATAGCACACAAACTCCAAGTACTGCCTTACTTATGCTAGGTACCCATTTTTAGCTGGGTGGACTGGGGCAATATGGAATTAACTGTCTTGCCCAGGGACAGACCAAAGTGCCCCGGCCGGGAGTTGAACCAGCAACCTACTGATTACTAGTCCGACACCAAACCAACCAACCTACTTTGTCCCCATATTATTAACAGTACCAGGGCCATAAGTTATTTGTTTGGAATCTAGACAAACTTTTCAAAGCATATATATAATTTTGCTAACATCACATTGAATAAAAACTTCTCGGGCTATTTCTTCATATATCAAGTCTATATGCACATACAGCATTATTTATTTTTCTGATAATCCCTCTAACAGGGATAGACATTTTCTAGTATTATACATCACGTGAAGATTCTTGATTCTGGTTGGTCAAGGGCCATGGATTAATCATCATGTTGTCCTCACTCCTTAGCGACAGGCTGTTGTCCTTAACAGCTTTTTGGCTAATCAATTGGCCCATAGTAACAGCTATGGGCTAATTGATTAGTTACCTCTAGCCCGAAGAATACCAAGGAACACCCACAGAGTTTGCTGGGTGACCTACCGGTGAAACTAGTTCAACAAGGCAGACGACGAGTATTTATCCAAAATCTCTGGTGTTTGTAATTGTTCCCCCTTTTATGTTTTGTATTTTGTTTGGTATAATAAAATAAATATGACACCCCACAGGGATGTCATATTTGTATGATATGGGTGGACATTAATGAACTTCTGGAACAGACAAATAAGAAAATAAATGATTGAAACCAGTGCAAAGCGGAACATATTTGACAAACATATCACAATAAAAATGCAGAATTTCTTTTTTCAAGTTTCCTAGCCCAGGAACTCAAACGTTGACATTTTAGAGAATGGCATAAAAAAAGTAAGCTCCAAACAAAATGTGCATGGTAAAATGTACATTATATCATGTTGCCATAGTAATATCAAGACATTGTTTTCCCACACAGTGCATACCAAAGTGTATTCGGTTTTCTACCCTCTTTCGTTGCCCTCGTGTGGTGTCATGGCAAGCATATGTAACCAACTTTTAATAAGGCCTTTTTTTATAAATCAAATGTACCTTTTCCATAAATTGAACATAGAAAATAAGGCATATTGCCTTAGTAATGTATGAACATTGTTCTTTTTGCCACACAGTGCAACCAGGGTAGGAATATAGTGTTTTAGTGTCATTTGTTCACCACGCAAGTTGTCATGGCAACATTAGTAGACAACTTTTTAAAGAGCCCTGGTTATCACAAGTTAAAAGCACTTTTTCCAAAAATCTAAAAGCAAAATATATTTTATCATGATATAATAGCCATTAAGACCTCGTCAAGCTGCTGTGTTGGCAACCAAAGGCCTCTGGGAGGTCTGATGCATCTCACAGTCTCTGGCCTGCGGCCCTCGGCTGTGAGATGCATCAGACCCCCTCGGCCTTGGGTTTTCCAACACAGCAGCCTGGCCCGATCTTTATCCCTATACCAAATTATCAGCCCAGCCCTGTTACAGTCACTCTATATTCACAGTCCAGAGTTCATAATGAATTACAAACTGACTTTCTTCAAAGCCTGATATCATGGAAAAGCTCCAACGTGTGCAAGGCTATCATACATGAAATTGAAGCTGAAGAACAGGGCTTTTCAGAAATGTATGGTAGAATTGGCCCCCCAATATGAAACCGACCAACCCTCTGGCTCACGGACTAAAACCGGAATAACAGGAGAAGACCACTGCCTAACCCCAAGTCATAGTTATTGTTCTCACATGCCTTAAAAACATGCAATAAAGTGGGTATGTTTTGGTTTTAGTCACCTCCAGACCGAACTAAAACTTACAGGTAGTTTAGTGCTCGTTTAAGTAGCGCTTACCGTTTAGTGCAATGTATGCAACGCATAAGTTCTACTTACAGGGAGGTAAGTAGTACTTATGGGGTAAGTAGGACCGGTGCATACAGCCATTAGAATAGCAGTGGTTGTACTCAAGCAAAGCATCGAATACCCTGGGAAGTTTAGTTCCGAAGGTGAACAAAATTAATGGCACTTCTGAAATGGTGATAAACGCAAAAATAAGATGTAGCAAATATCTGAAAATGAAAAAAAACGCAAAAATTTATGACGCTCTTATTACCAGATTTACAATATACACACACATACGCACGCAAACACACACAAATGCCTTTAAAAACGT
>OZ012696.1:14740012-14775012 GCA_963942565.1 Maea johnstoni | reverse complement strand
AAACTCACGGGAAATGAAAACGTGTTCAACGTACGCAGGTGTTCAATGTATCCAGGTTCTGAGCATTTGGATGTCGGGTGAAATAGAAATAAAATCAAGAGTACTCAGAGAAACATGATCATCTTATCGCAAAATCTTCTATGTCTCTACCTCACTTTCTTCATATAGTTAAAAACGTCACATGTTTAGCATTTGAAAAATGCCACTTAACAAAACAGTTAATCTTGTAAATCTCACTTGACCTCATTTTAAGTGAAAAGTTTCAAACCAGTGCAGAAAATTCAAAGTAGACAGGTTAAATGCGGCCTGCAGGAACAAATTTGGTGTCCAATTTTCAAGGTAGACAGGTGTTCAATGTATCCAGGTAGCCCCCCATTGATATCAATGGGAGTGTGCTGGGACATAAACAATTGTCCAATGTACGCAGGTGCTCCATGTACACAGGTGTTCAGTTTGACAGGTTCCACTGTATATATATATATATATATATATATATATATATATATATATATATATATATATATATATATATATATATATATATATATATATATATATATATATATATATATATATATATATATGTGTGTGTGTGTGTGTGTGTGTGTGTGTATGTGTGTGTGTGTCGTTGAGTTCATAAACCTAAGAGCTTGCTTGAGGAAGTTTTAATTCTGTATCAGACGATAGATGGCAGCATAAGCATTGCTTCAGGCAGAAAGTGACATTGTCAACGTATCAGGGCTTACGTCCTATGGGATACGTTTCTATATAACGTGTCCGATATAGTAGTAGTTTACTTGATATCTAGTCTTGTGGAATTGGTAGGAGAGGTTCTCTCAGACTTTCCCAATGAATCTGCATTTGAACCTTCAATAGTTAAAATATATCAAGAAATTATTGACTATCAACCGGGACTATTTGTATAACAACTACTTTTAAAACTTGTTTTCTTGCATGGGTTCGATGGTCTAGTGGTTAGAGTGTTCGCTTCCGAATCCAGCAGCACCAGTTCGGTTCCTAAAGATAGCATTTTTTTCTTTTAATTAAGTGCTTCATGTTCTATTTAGTGCTTCATGGATATTCGCCATACATTTTCTCATGTCATATTAATTGTCTTTATTTATGCAAAGTCATCTCAGTGGTCTAGTAGGATCTGTTTAGTTTGAATGAATGAAAAATAACGCAGGCTAAATTATGTAGATAAAACGTGTATTTTTCCGTTGTTCAGACAAGAATGCCACTGCCTGCGCTGCCTCACGCGCGTGTAGTGTGATTGACTCGGCTACACGAGCAAGGCAGTGATTGGCTATCTATTTTTAGTAACTTTGCAGAACACAAAAAAAATATTTTTAAAAAAATAAATATTTCCGAACGAGGATCTTGAGACAATTTTATTTATTTTATTTTTTTTAGATTTTCGGATTTCTAAGGAAAAAAATAAAAATAAAAAAATATATTTTTCAGTGGTCCTAATAGGCGGTACTTTTTTTTATTTTTTTATTTTTTTTTTAGATTTTCGGATTTCTATGGAAAAAAATAAAAATTTAAAAAAGAATTGTGGTCCTTGTAAGCGGTCTTAGAAATATTGTCTTTACTGAATAGAACAGACATGCAAACACACACGCACACACACGCCCAGCGCGTTGCAGGGATATTGACATGTCTCCTACGTCCTTACTTAAACTATCTGATGCTCGCAAATAGTCCGGGCAATGTTTGTGCGTGTGTGTGTGTTTGTATGCCTGTTCAATAAAGTATAATGAAAGGTAACACAGGGAAAATTGTGTAGCTAAAACGTGTATCTATCCGTTGTTCAGACAAGAATGCCACTGCTGGCGCTGCCTCACGCGCGTGTAGTGTGATTGACAAGGCTATACGAGCGAGGCAGTGCTTGGCTATCTATTTTAGTAACTTTGCAGAACACAAAAGAATATTTGAAAAAAAAAATCTGAACAAGGATCTTGAGACAATTTTTTTTTTAGATTTTCGGATTTCTAAGGAAAAAAAATATTATTTTTTTTCAGTGGTCCTAATAGGCTTCCGTAGAGATGACTTTGCATTAATAAAGATAATTAATACGACATGAGCAAATATATGAAACATATTCATAAAGCACTAAATTAAACGTGAAGCACTTAATTAAAAGAAAAAAATTCTACCTCTACCTCTTATGAACTCATCGACACACACACACACACACACACACACACACACACACATATATATATATATATATATATATATATATATATATATATATATATATATATATATATATATATATATATATATTTATCACATGCTTGCCCTATATTCCCATTGTTGTGGCCATGTGGTAAAATTGATATAACATGTTCCGGAGTGAAAAAAACCCATATCAAGTGAAAAAAACCCATATCAAACCATATCACACCTTTTATTGTTGGCCTATTGTTAGTCTATTGTTGAAGAACGGCAGGCCCTGTGTTGAGTGTCCTTCTCATGACGTCAATCCTTTGTTGGCCGGCCCATGACGTCATGACCTGTTTCAAAACGCCTGACCTATTCAAGATGGCGGCAGCTCTGTTGGAAGCCCCGCTTCGCCCAGAAGAGGCGTGATTAAAGTTGTAATGCATCGTAATTTCACAAGCTTGCCTACCGCTGAGGATTCAGGATGAGGGGATGAGCAGGCAAAACTGCTGTCACGTCATTTGCGCATACATATGCTGTTACAGATGCTCTTCAATGTTTGACAGAGTGCTCATACACGCGCGACCCACGGGTAATAAACAGGTTACATAATTTCTTCCTTAGTTTGTTTCTTTGAGTATAAATAAGCATGTAATAAATAGGTTACTTAATGGTTGTGGGTGTGATATGGTTTTTATCGCGAGTGGCTGTTTGATATCACGAACGAGTGAGCGGTAGCGAACGAGTGAGTGATATATATATATATAAGCTGCCCAACTTCAGATGACCCAGATTACACAATACTGCCCAGCCAAACTTCCGATTGCAACGATAATTTATTATGAACTATTAATTGACCTAGAAGTTGTTGTTTCGTTGCCTTGCTATAAAAAGCTGTTTGCTGAATAAAATGTGAGTTTCCGTGGGTGAACTTCTTGCAACTTATTGTTAGTCATTTATATACATAATTCTGAACTTGATTATTATGGATTATGCTCAAATTTCCATAGCAAATTGTTAACGATTATGTACCTTTAAAAAGAAAGAAATACTTATTGAAACACCACAGATTATTTTTCACTTGTAGTTCTTCCCAACCTTTGCGCCGAATTTCATTATAACTGTTAAATGCATTCCTTGACGAAAGGGCTTCAGGTATATACTTAAATACAAGCAATATTCGTTCCCAAGGAATGCCAAATACCAATTAGTCTAGTGATCAAAAGTGTTAATTTCAACCACAATCTAAATGGGGATTATGTGGATCATCTGTTGTTATTCATCATTCCGAGAGATGCTGATGACTTTGGCTCTGTTCATATCTATGGCTGGGCTAAAAAGTCATACTGTCTTCTAGAGTGGGTGGAAAGCAATTTTATCTTCCCTACAATTTTTTACCTGTCATACAATATCTTCTTTATATTTATTACATTTTTTAGATAGGTATCCGTAAAAGTATAAATATTCATTATTACCAGTCAATTAAGGTTAAACGGTACATTTTTGTCTACACTACTTATATTCACCAAGATTTAGGAGAAAGGGCTCTTCTGACACATCTAAATTAATTAAGGTCTTACAGTTTGTTTTACGTTTTTGTTTACTGCATTTTCACTGCTGCAATATTAGATAAAGTTTTAAAATATGAATCAAAGTGAGTGATGAATATTTCACTCGTTTTATCCTTGTCGTTAAGTACCAAAATGTCACCTTCCTTAATTGCTTCAAAGTATGAAGGTCAGCAGATCAAGCCATGATGTCTGAATCGAACTTTATTTGTATTTGCCAAATCTAAGGAATGTGTTGGTTGAGTACAAGCACTAGTGTAACCTGCATAAACCTAACTATCTCATATTAAATGCAACTTAAACTATGTAATATTATTCACTTCTAGCTACATCACCTCATCTAACTCTCGTATATACTAAAAAGGGCCCCCTTCTGCTTCGAAGTATGAAGGTCAGCAGATCAAGCCATGATGTCTTAATCGAACTTTATTTGTATTTGCCAAATCTAAGAAATGTGTTGGTTGAGTACAAGCACTAGTGTAACCTGCATAAACCAAACTATCTGATATTAAATGCAACTTGAACTATGTAATATTATTCACTTCTAGCTACATCACCTCATCTAACTCTCGTATATACTAAAAAGGGCCCCCTTCTGATATCTCAATTTGGAATTTAAATTTTTGTCACTTTTTCTACCATATTATGGCTTATTCTGGCGCACACAAGATAATATCATTATGTCAAAGATTTATAAGGGGTTTTAGATTACTTGTGGAAAGTGTTGAAGAAAGGTTCTAAAAGATAAGAGGAAAAATGTTTCACTTTTCCTCTTTGAATTACAACAAAAATACCATTGCCATTGCTTCATTCAAAGAATTATTTATCTAGCTAATGTAATATAAGGGCACAGACCCCATGAATAACCAAAATAAAATCTCAGTGGTGAAGTTATTAACTTTACTTTGAATTAGATAAACGCAGAATATCACATTAATGGTTCTTTAGCTTGTCATCAGCTAAAATATGTGGACTAAATGAGCCAGCACAACCTGCCTATTTCATAATTATATCTTCTGTCTACTAGCAGCAAAAATGATTCGTGTAATTTGGTAATTCTAGCTATCCATTTCTATTAAATTCTGGGACTAGTAAAACCTTGTAATATAATGAGGATGCCTTGTGAAAAAATGAATTAAGAATTTCAAGTCTATAATATGTAGTTCAATAATTCTTATGAATATTCATGAAGGAGTATTTAGTGATCGGGAGTTGGGCCATGCCCATCTCAAGATGGGCCAGCCCCACTTCAAGTGACCTACATCCTGGTATATAGATATTGGAAGTTGGGCCAAGTCCATCTTAAGATGGGCTGACCAACTTCAGATCGGAAGTTCGGCAAGGTCCATCTTAAGACTGGCTAGGATCGGATGTTGGGATGCAACATACATATACACACACACACAAACACACACACACACACACACTAAACCTAAAATACTCCAATCCATTTTGAGCTCTGTCACTGTTACCGCTGTTACCTGGGCATGCAATAGTCAGTATTGTTTATTAAATGTTAGTATAATCAAAAACCATTAGATGCTTGAAAGTTTATATACTATCATTTCTCCTCTGCCCATTATTTATACTCTTTATACTCTTTTACTTGCAGCTGGCACCATCATGCTGGTGTCTTCTGCTACAGGAGCGCTTTTTGCTGGATACATAGTGAAACGCTACAGATTATCAGCAAGTGGCGTAATTAAGATGACCAACATAGTTCTGTTTCTCTCTGTACCTTTCTTGTCATTGCTTATGCTAATTTGCTCTGATGGTCCAGTTACTGGCCTCGATGCATCTCAGAATGTAAGGTAAGGATGAATGTATAACTATTATTATTATTATTATTATTTTTGGTGAGTGGAACTGCTCTGAACCTCATTGATGCCAATCTAATCTTTAACATTGGAAACAAAATCAAACGGGATACATATGTAGTTATTAAGCCTAATGCACACTGGAGTAGCGCAGCATAGCACAGCAGGATATAGTTTGGTCTTATCATCTTGGACCAAACACTCTAGAGCAGCTCAGCCTGACGCAGCACAGAAAAGTATTCTCTGGTGGAATATTTTGCTGCGCAGCAAAAATGCTGCATGGCTTCAGCCAATCAAAAAAGGGTAAGGCAATGTTTATGACATAATAACCAGGAGATTGCCTTGCCTGTAGTTAAATGCTGCTTTTAACGCTGCTCAAGTGTTTTTAGGCTTTAGGCTACCCAGTATTGGTTAAATGTAAAAATGTCTCTATCTTCGAGTTATTTAGCATCCATCCCACCACCACCCCATTTAGGGAGATGGTCAGCTTGGCCAGATGATCTTGCTTACCACCTTTGAATTAGTCCATTAACCCTCAAAAGACCACATCCCATGAAACATTGATAGGTTATAAGATGAGGCATAAACGTTCAAATCTTTCACTAAATGCTACAAGTAGCCACTCATTGCAAAGGTCACTTGTACTTCCTAGCCGATGCAAGTAGCAACGGTCATGACCTCGATCAAGAGTCAAGGGGGACAAATCTTCAAATCTTTCTCTTACCTACAACCTCCAACAGTATTGACCAAAATCCCAAAGTATTTAATTTATTCACTCTCACTCTTACGTGATGATGGTAGCCCAATGACACTTAACATGCCAAATATGAGGGAAAATAATGGGGTTGGTGTTAATGGAATAGGTTATAAAAAAGCATATATTTCGGTTAATGCCACAAGTGACCATTCATTATGAAGGACATACAACAAGTAATGATGTACATGATCATTAAGTTGAACTTGAGTTTAAGGTCAAATAACTACTATTTTAGAGGATAAATCTTTGAAAAAGAAATTGCCTGCAAATTGTTCTCCCATCTCCGGACTTGGTCAGTTTGTCTAGAGAATCAGTCAAAATTGGCCATCTATTCAAGAAAAACCAAGTCCACAACTTCCCCTAGATAAAGGATAAATAAGACCACCAGCATTAATGATTAACTTCATGTTGGCGATCTTGGTTATCCTTTGACTTAATTTATAAGTCATCACACTAATTTATTCCATCGAAAGCATTTCTTTGCACGTCTGTCTCTGGCTTCGCTAAAACTGATTTTATTTTTATTTACACGCTATTTTTACTCTCCAGTCAGACATCATTTCCTCAGAGCAACTGTAACTCTGGCTGTGGATGTTCTAGGGAAAAGTTTGAGACAGTATGTGGGGAAGAT
Organism: Maea johnstoni; assembly: GCA_963942565.1. Taxonomy (NCBI): domain Eukaryota; kingdom Metazoa; phylum Annelida; class Polychaeta; order Spionida; family Magelonidae; genus Maea; species Maea johnstoni. The sequence continues at coordinate 14,768,070 of OZ012696.1, read as the reverse complement.
GGTAACAGCTACGTTTCTGCCTGTCACGCTGGTTGTACAACATCATTTGACATTGGAGGCATAATGGTAAGACAACAGCAATGTCGAACAACAAAGATTGTTGGTAACCATTCCTACGTAGGTGCAAGTATTAGTGCAGAAATAGCTAACAGAAGAATAAAAAGTAGACAACAGCATGAAAAATTAAGAATAAACACAATAAAAAGTAGTATGAACTATTGATATCAAAACGTAGAAAAACAACAGAAAATATGAAAACTTGCAAAGTAAATTTATAAAAAGACCTCTCACAGGTAACTTAATTCATCCATAGAAAACCATATCAAAAGCTGATAATGATATGAGGCGGATGATGTGAAATGGCTTGAGAAAAGTTAAATGTTGACTGTAGAAAAAGGGATAAAGTCAGCAAGTAATTGAAATAAGTATAAAACTGGTATAAACCAAAGTTGCACTGTGATGGTACTCAATGGTGCTTATTGCTTGTTTTAGGAATGACCTTAAAGAGTTAGATTCGTAATTGGTATATCTATATATAAATATATATATATATATATATATATATATATATATATATATATATATATATATATATATATATATATATATATATATATATATATATTTAACTATATATGACTATACATAACTAAATATAAATGTTGTGATTTATCTGTTTCAGGAATTTTACAACTGCAGCTGTATTTCAACACCTATTGGTGACAGAGGAAGAGCCTCCTCAGACTGTAGAGGCCCAGTATGCACAATGAAAATAGCTTTCTCTTTATCTCTATTCTTTGTCGGTGTGTTTATGATAAGCATGGCAGTTGTCAATCGTCACATCATAAATCTTAGGTGAGTGATTGAAGTGCAAAGGATGTTACTTTTTTCTATAAATTCTTTATTCAGCTGATCTCATACATTGTTTCTACTTTTTGCTTTGATATTCTTATGATAAAAAAGTTATGTTTCAGATTGAAGTCATGGACCTTTCTGATTTGTGATTAGCTACCAAATAATATTGGTTATCCTCTTTGTAAAAAAGGGATATGGCCTGGCATCTGCAGGAAAGCCAGCCATATCACACGAGGCTAGAGGCCAAGTGTGCTATGACTGGCTGAAGTTACAATCAGCCCCCCCCCCCCCCCGACAGACTATATAGCAACAGAGATTTTCGTCAGACCTGACGCCGACCCAAACGGCACACATTTCTCATATGCACCCTTACCGACAAAAAGGGGTCTAAGTGAAGAGAAATGTGAACATGCGGCGAACAGTATGCGAAGTAACGGCGAATATATACATACATGCAGATGCTCTTCACCGACTGTTCGCCGATACTTCATTTTTCACATGGTCCGCAAAAGATTCGCTGGAATATTCGCCACATTGACCAGCGCGAATATTCCTGCGAATATTCGCCGACTGTTCGCCAGTTTCTTCACCGTGGCTCATTTGCATGTGAAAAATGAAGTATCGGCGAACATACGGTGAAGAGTGGCGAATATTCCTGCGAACTAAGAGTGGCGAATATTCCTGCAAACTAAGAGTGGCGAATATTCCTACGAACTAAGAGTGGCAAATATTCCTGCAAACTAAGAGTGACAAATATTCCTGCAAACTTAATTCTGCTGCTCGAATGAGTACTCAAACAGCGGATGGAGTGTCATGCAATGTTCATATAAATGCTTACCGTGGAGCAGCGGTTCTATAGCCTTTTTCCAGCAGTAATACAGCGGTAGCAGATAGCGGTAGCTGCAGCAGCCCAACAGCGGTTTCTGGAAACCTCCTGTGAGATGCCCATTCTTATATTATTATTGTAATTTTTACAATTATTATTATCATTATTAATATTATCATTAATAGTAATGATAATAATATTAGTATTATCATCAATTTCATTAATATCATTATCATATTACATCAAAACAGCTATAGTTCAACCATGTATTTTTAGTTTCCTCATATTTGCACTTGCAAGGATTTTTCAAGCAATCACACTGGACATATTTCATGTAAATATCTTAACATTTTGATCTTCTTGATAAAAAAATCTTGAGTTTAAGAATTATTGATTATATAATGATTCTTATTGCATATAACAGAGGGAGAAATTTTACTAACTTTCCTATGATTTATGCACTTTATTCCCTTAACATCACTCTGAAGTGCCATGCTGACTGTGCTGCCTCTGAATGAAAGGCAGTCTGGCAGTACAAGAGTGTGCCTCTAAAAATTGACCCACCCTCAAGGCCACTTGTAGGATTCCAGAATTAATAAAAATGTATCTAGATATGAGGTAACATTGTAAATATATGTCAATACTGCTTGGGGTATACAATTGCAACAAATAAACAAGACGTAGGAATAATGAAACATTGTCTCTGAGGATTTCTCAAAGTGCATGTGACCTAGATCTCAAAGCCAGAAATAACTAGGCCAGACTCATTCTTAACAAAAAACAAAATCATATTAAAACATCCAATACACATGCAACTCGGCCCTCTGACGGAGAAAATATCAGTGTATGCTACCTGGAAAAGGTTCTCTCTCATAGATTGGTATGAGATGAGACTAATGCTGATAGGGACCTGTATTGATGGCACTCAAGGCATTTGATTGACATATTGCTTTCTCTACAACCCAGCAGTTTGAGCAAGCAGTAGAGGCGCAGAACAATAACATGGGGTAGGGCAGAAGGAACAATGGAAATAATGGTAGAAAAGGTAATAATATTTCTAAGTCTCGAGGGTGAACAGCCGGCGAACTGGCGAAGATGAAAATTTTACCAAGTCCTAACTGCGAACACTCTGCGAAGAGACAATTCTTTTAAGTCCACAGGGCGAACAGTCGGCGAACTGGCGAAGATGAAAATTTTACCAAGTCCTAACAGCGAACACTCTTCAAAGAGACAATTCTTCTAAGTCCACAGGGCGAACAGTCGGCAAAGAGCTCATTGCCAGCCCAACAGCCTGCGAACTAACGGCGAACACCAACCGTGAAGACACTTGTTCGCCGGTACTTCACCAATAGTTCGCAGACTGTTCACATTTACTGAGCAGGTCCATAAGGGTATGTGCAACATACCAAGCTAATTCCATCTTAATTACTTTCTGCCATCTTTATTTCCATATATACAGCATGTTGGCAGACTAAAATGTGCAAATAGTGTCTTAAACGCCAAAAAAACAACTTTTCAGAAGAAGAAGGAATGTCCGCCATTTTATTTCTTCGTGGTCAAGGGTTCAAAACGAGGCTGTAACCTGTAAACTTGAGGTCATGACGTCATAGAAGACCCACATTTGGATTCTAATATTTACAATAAATGAAATGCAATGTTAGTACTGCAATACAGTCCTGTACACCACAGCAATTGACCAATCTGCTGCTAACAGAGTGGAGCTGATGATAATGATTGATATCTTACATACACATCATTATCTCTCTCTCTCTCTCTCTCTCTCTCTCTCTCTCTCTCTCTCTCTCTCTCTCTCTCTCTCTCTCTCTCTGACAGCTTGTGTCTCACCCTCGTAACCTTGGTATTCCCCAACCTCCCATTTGGTACTCCCTAGCACACGTGTTCAATGAATGGGCAAGGGGCATGCAATAGCATTAACCTTTTTAATTACTAATATCACAATTCCTCAAAATGTGGACAGATATGAAGAACCATTATTACTCATATTAGGTTCCCAATGGTAGTTAGCCTTTTTAAATATTATAGATGTGTTTTGTTTTTGTTATTGGTGTTGATGATTTTTATTACAGTCTGATAACCTACATAATGTAGCCATAGGCTCATGTTCAATTAAACATGTTACAGTGCCCTGTTGTAAGGCTGCTGGTAACAGTTGCACTTATTGACCCAGTGTCCTCTGCAATAACAATGGGCACCATCTTGGAAGAGGAGGCTTGTCAAGGGACTTCCTGTGGTCATAGATTATGACTGCAGGTTGTGCTTTGACAGGGGGACCCCCTAGCCTCTGCCATTCTGAGAGTAGCCACCGAGCAGGACAGGCACCTATCCTCAATTGTCTCACAGTACTGTAAGTACCACTATCTACCTATCTAGTATATCTAATATTCCATTTATTGTAGGTGGATTCAGGGGGCGCACGACCCCCTTCCCCCCTCCCTCCTTTAATGTTTCATTATCACTTTATACACAGATTTGCTCTGCAAATGCCCCTCAGTTATAGAACACATTGCCAATATCTTCATAAAGGCAGTAGTAGGTTATGTGGAACATTCACCATTAGATATTCTGGGGGAGGGCGTGTACAAATTTCAAAGACAGATCATTTATTTTCCAAATTTTGGGGGAGGTATTATACTTTTTTCACATGTTCAGAGCAGCATCATTGTTTTTTTTCAATTATTCTAAGATAGATTATTATCATTAATTTCTTTAATTTTCTGAGACGAGGGAAAAAAGAGTAAGAGTCAAGTTTTTTTAATAGTAGTTTCTTATGTAATCTTACCTTTTAGATGCATTCTCCAGATTTGGATATTCTTTAGCTGCGATTCATGTTTCATTTTTCTTATTTCAAATATTCAAGTCATAATAGCCTTTTTTGTATTTCATAAATTATCTTTATAATTTTACCTCTATAACTAGAGCATGGATAGTATTTTTGAACGAATATGAATTAATTTTGTCTTATCAATGAGCTTTGCAGTTCTTTTGTTTACTTGTTTTCATGAGTGATCTTATCTTTACAAAATTAGCCAAAGTTTAAAACCATCTACCTCAAGGAGGGATTTAGTCAGGAATTTCAACCTATTTGCCTGAAGGATTTTCCAGAAAACACTTTGGTCCAAGAAGGGGTCGCGTAATAATAACTTTATTGCCCACTACATGCTTTAGTGGGTTCAAAACTGGTTTAGAAAACCCAAAGAATAGAAAAGTAATGAGATTCCCTAGCCAGAGTGATCGCTTCAGATAGCGTGACACTCTAACTACCAACTGATCTAAACATGAGGTAATTCTGGCAATGCATTTCATAAAGGGTTCAAAAATATTCAAATCATATACGTAGTTGCTGACCCAAACACATTTTTTTGCCAATTATTCAATCCATTCATTCAATTTACTTCAAGTGTATAACCATCTACACATTTCAAGATGGATATATCTCATACAGGAAATTATATTACTATGGTGATAGTTTGTTATATAAGCCAAGGTCAGGGAATAATGTAAGGTTCTATATGACTTTGTATTTCTGAGTCTGTCTCTGTTTATGTGTGTTAGTGTGTGTTTGTGTTAACTAAGGTATTGTAGTGAAGGTAAAACAGATAATTTGTATATCTCTATTTTTTCAGAATCATCCCAGAATCACAGAGATTGGTGAGTCTAATTATTCAAGTGATAGTGCCAGATATCATTGGATTCTTTGGTGGGCCAGCAATCTACGGATATCTCTTGGATATCAATTGTCTCTATCAGCTCAGAGCTGAGGCAGATACTACTGGGGCATGTCTGTATTATGATGACTTCAACGTTGCTCTACACTTTACTCTCTTTAGTATTGCATGCAAACTCCTGAGTGCTCTAAGCATGTTGGTTGTCCAGATATCATACGTCCAACCACCCAGCCAAGACACAGGGCACACCAGTCCGAATGAGACCAACATTGAGGGAGGTGAAGTTAATGTGGGCTTTGAAAATACTGAGATAATTTGACCATGTACAGATGAGTGCAAAATACATCATCCATAGACATATCCCAAGCCTACCGAGTGATTGTGTTTCCTCAAGAGTGTGACATATAGGAATCAAATCAATGTTGGCCTATTTGATAGGCACGAGGATTGCAGTGAGTATATTATGCCTGTATATATGAAAGGGTAGAAGATATTGTATACGCTGACAGATGCAGATACTATCATTGTAGGTTCTACTAGTAAATGCCTCAGCATCATAAAGATAGTCTTTGTATGATTTAGTGATACTGAGTGTTAATTATGTATGCTAAATAATGGTATCAAAGGTTTGGTCTTACCAGTTGCAACAGTATTCTATGCTGCTTTGAGGTACGGATGAAAGAACATGTATGATGGACCAAGTGTGAAAAGAAAAAGCTTTTCATTTTCACAACTGTTTATGGGAAGAGAAAATGAAAATCCTTTTGTGTTTTCTCACCAAAAAATGGTCATGAAAATTACATGTTTTTATTTTAGTCTTTTGCACTTGGTCCATCCCTCTAAAGGAGGAAGGCAGTAGTTTGTTTTTGTACATAGAAACAGGCTTGGGTTACATTACTAACTGATATGTTAAGCACCAATGATGATTGAAGTATACAAGAAATTGTTATATTTTAACACCTGAAAAAATACCATAATATCAAAGTGAAGACAAAAAAAATTGAAATAACACTGTGTGTATGATTAACCACAGGCTTCGTTTAGATAAGAACTGCTAAGAAAAAAGTGTATATAACAATAGATAGTACCCAGATATTAACAGATGGACATGTATTGATGTATTGAATTAACACCAGATATGACATTAAGTACAATATGATGAAATGTACCATACATTATGAGTGTTGATGTCAGAGTTTATTGAAGAGAGTAGACTATATGAACCTTTACATGTGTAATTAGTTATCCTTTAAATAATTTGCGATAGTATTCCACTTCTTGTTGAAAATTGTTCGTTTCCCGTTGTATCTTTCTGAATAAATAACTTGTCTCACTTCACTCACAACTTGGTGTTTTTGTGGTAATTTGTCATGTTTCTTAGCATTAAAGATGACTTTCTTAGCAGAACGGACCAAAAAGCTGAATTATGGGCTATTTTCTAAGTCACAAAGGATTATACGTTCGACAGAAATATTGTAATTGATGTAATCTATCTCTGATAGAGCATAAGAATAGCATTTGCTCTCTCTCTCTCTCTCTATATATATATACTGTCATCACTACTTTTACAAAATGCACAAAGAGGAGTTTTTAATACCATTTTAAACAATAAATTATTAGTGAAGGATTTCCTGTGTATAGTTCTGAAATGGATATATTTTAGAGGTGTTATCGATCAAGCAATTGTGAAACAAAAATGACATAGAAACATCATGTGCGTCTGATCTTAAGCCTTTTACTCCCATTTGTCACAAATATCAAACAGTATATTTTCGCTTGTGCAATGTAGTTTTTTTGTAAAGGTTGGAAACACCTTTTTTTCAATATTTAACAAGATATTTATAGAGTTGTTTCTAGGATGGAATGCAATGAAATCAGGCTTTTCTTGATACTTGTATTCAAGGAATTCGTTGAGTTTGAGTTTAGGGCTGTTGTATTCCAAAAAGTTCATATTGATATTGAAATGGTCCTTGATAAACTCTAGAGATTGAACATTATGGATATCATCTTGTAGGTCACCTACTATCATAATACCTCTGTCATGCCATTGCCTATTGAGTTGAAGTTGGACAGTATTGCTAACAAAGTGGAGTTGTGATAATAACCTCCCTGCTTTTAAAGTAGTCACTTGTCTGAAGTAGATACATGCTATCCATGACATTTAGCCAGAAAGGGTTACAGGTTATCTCCCTGGTTCTAGCCACATATTAATCTGGGCCATACTTGAAAGCTTCAGGTAGGTCCATCTCTTCAGGGAAGAAAGTCCCTTTGCTACTAGACTGTAAATACCTCTTCTCCCAGCTTAGTATGAGAGTTGAAATAAACAAAGGGAAATTGTATTCTTTTAATCCGCTATATTTAATATCTGCCGCTGAAATTTCTTTATGAATTTTTGCTGGCTTACCAGCCCATGAAAATTGGTTAACTATACAATCCAGGTATGCAGTACTGTAGAACAGGCAAAGTTCACAAGTGCTATAATGTGTGGATTTGGGAAATTGCATTGCTAGCAATATAACCACTTGCCCCGTTGCAAGTGTCAAATTTGGCAAAAAACCGCAAGTAATGTTTTGAGAAGACTTCCCGCTAAGTATGTAACTCACCTTTGTTTAACAATGGCAGGGCAAGGGGAAGTGCCAGCGGGGCAAGTTAACTTATGAATAAGCTTCCAAGGTATCATATTATAATTCGCATATTTACCTGTCCATTATTTGGAAAACGTGTGCCAAGTCATGGAGACATGCATCGATCCACAAGAAAAGCAAGATGGCCTCTTTACATTTGTCATTGTACAATAGAAATGGCATCGTACATTAGAAAGGGAGACGGCTGTTGCGATTTAAATAATTGATCAATTATCAACATACTTATATGTATATATTGATAATCATCAGAATAATATATTATTAAAAAAGGTGAAATTGTCTGTGTTGCAGATTGAATTCTTGCTGTAAATTGGTCAAAAGTATTTCACCCCTAGTCGGTTCAAGGCTGAAATGAAGAAAAATACATGCAACAACTTCACAAAATCATTATGAGATGATACATTGGTAACTTGTGAATAAGTTACCAAGGTATCATACTATAATTCGCATATTTACTTGTCCAAGTTGGGGGAAACTTCTGCCAAGTTATAGAAATGGCAAAATGCAAGATGGCTGCCCAACCTTTTTTTTGATAACTGTTTGGTTCAAAAGATGATGCTGCAGAACTCACTCGCTCAAGAAATAAGGTATATGTGAAATTTTTTTAAATCGGTCTTACGGGAAATTTTTGTCACACAAAATATACCTGTCCTACATTACTGTGTCTAATGGGGGTTTGGAGAGACAGGAGTCTTGCCATAAGGAGTTAAATATTTGACAGTTTTTTAATATCGCCTAATTCTTAAATTGATATTGAGATCAGTGATGTTACCCATAGTTTTTTCCTTGTTGATTCCTTGGCCTGACACGTTATGAAACCATTTTGAAATATGCATTAGTTTATTTAAACTATCTATATGCCTGTTTAAAAAAGATGTTGTATTGTCGGCATTAGTTTATTTAAACTATCTATATGCCTGTTTAAAAAAGATGTTGTATTGTCGGCATAATCTTTACCTAATTTCTATGCCTTTAACCTCATCACAACCTCTGACCACATGTGCTAGGATATCGGAGCAAAAAAAATTCAACCTCGTTGAATTTTCAGGGGTGGGGAGGGGGGGGGGGGGGGGGGGGGAGAGGAAATAAAATACTTTTCACGATCGTTTTCGGGGGAGTGAAAAAAAGTTCTTTATTTCCTAACCCCAAAGACCGGTCCCCAGGATAATTTATTTTATTTTCCCAAAAAATGGACATGAAAATAAAAGGTTTTTATATTCTCTCTGCCACGCCCCCCCCCCACCCCATAATGGTCGTGAAAATAAAGACTTTTATTTTCTCTCCCCAAAAAACAGGCATGAAAATGTTTGTTTTTTCTTTTTTCTTTCACACTTGGACCATCGCTCATATGTTAAGGACTTGAATTTGGAATTTTTTTTTGACATTTAATGGCAGTTGTATATATGGTGGAGGAAAATGGAATATCTTGCAAAAGGCACAGGCTAATTCCAAGCTAAGTCACTTGTATTTTTTTCCACATAACCTCGTCTGTGTGTATGTGTGTGTGTGTACAATATACATGGATATAAATAGAACCTTCAGTGCTAAAGGGACGTAATTCAGCTCTATGACAAGTAAATATTGAAGCACCCCCTACAGAAAAATACGATGGACCATGTGTGAAAGAGCAAATAAAAAAACTTTATTTCCACGACCATATTTTGCGGAAGAAAATGAAAAACTTTATTTTCCCACCTTTTTTGCAGGAGAGAAAAAACTTTTTATTTTCACGCCTTTTTTTGGGGGGGGGGGGGAAGGAGAAAATGAAAAACTTTATGTTCACTCCCGTTTATTTGGGAGAGAAGATAAAAAACTTTATTTAGAGAAAATAAAAAACTTTATTTTCACGCCCGTTTTACGAAAATAAAGGACTTTTGTTTTCACTCCTGTTTTTTGGGGAGAAAAATAAATATTTTCACTCCCGTTTATTGGGGAGAGAAAATAAAACTTTCCCAACCAATATAGAAAATGAAGGAAAATATATTTCAAGCAATGACTGGTTGCCTAGCTCATTTTCCTATATGTATGGAAAGCTTTCCTTTTATCACCTGCTCTGCTGCTCTCTATGGTGATTGGACAATAGGTGTTAGACCTGGAGCTGTTCACAATTTGTAGATTCAATATCTACAAATGAGGGATCTCTCATTTCCGCCCAAATGAGGGCGGAAAGCAGGCCGGATTGAACTTTCTAACAGGGCGTAACTAATATTACCAAATAGCAAAATGCCACTGACAACCGAGAAAGGTAAAACAAGTAATACTATTTTGACAATTTACCCTATACAAAGAGCTCATTGCTTCAGGTCTTCAAGGTCTTCTGATGATGAATACACTGTGGCCTCAAAGCAGGATATAGAAATTTTATTTTTGAGTGAAAAACTGGCACCATGTTTTGAAACGCAGCTGACCTACGCATACCCACAATTATGAGTGTCTGGGACCTTCAAAAGAAGTCTGAATTGGATACACCGTGGTACTCTTCCTCCCGAAAATACCATTAGCTAAGGGTATTTACTAGGGGATCTTATACTTATAATACCAGTATTGTTCTGACAATTCTGGTACGTTCTAGAATTGTTTGCAGGGAACAATTCTGGTACGTACTAGAATTGCAAAATTATCTCAACAATTCTGGTACGTACCAGAATTGAGGTCGCAAAGTACAACATGACCGATAAATTTTGTCAAAATGTTATTACTTGTTTCACCTTTCTCAGTGGCAGTGGCATTTTGATATTCGGTTTAGCGATAACTCCCCATACCAATAGGGAAATGACCCAGGCAACCATTCATTACTTGAAATTTATTTTTCTTCAGTCCTTTTCTATAGTGGTTGGGATGAAATTAAGTTTTATTTTCTCTCCCCAAAAAACGGGCGTGGTAATAAAAAGTTTTTTATTTTCTCTCCGCAAAAAGGTGGGAAATATATATATATTTTTTCTCTCCCCCCAAAATACGGTCTTCAATTGAAAATAATACGTTTTTTATTTGCTCCTTCACACTTGGGCCATCGTAGAAAAACATGGAAGATCGATTCACATAATCCACACCTCCGAAACCCCTCCAGGGACGGCGATAGGTACACCCGGTTGTCGTCAACTAATGTGCATTGGGGCGACGCATTGGCTTGGGCGAAAAGATGAAGGCGCCTATTTTGAAGCGGAGTATTTTCCTATCCGTGCTAAAACTTAAGTGTGAGAATTGGTAGTTATATGCATGCCTTATCTACTGACATAGGAAAGGTCTGATGTGTAAATATGCCACGAGGTAAGTCACCGTTGTACTTGAGGAATGAGTATCTATACGCTTTCACCTTTTAATTTTATAACTTGCATCTTCAGATCTTGGACTAGACCGAAATATCTGTCTCTACATTTGCCTAGATGTTGATTGTCTATGTTAATTTAGCTATTTGGACGTTTTTTAATATGTTCAGGATCTCGTTGGCATATGCCAACGAGATCCTGATATTTCGGTCTAATCTTGGACCTGTGGTTGCTCATCCATGACAGGAAATGGTCAAATAGAACTTCTGAATGTCACTAGATACATATACAACTTTCAACCCTCAAGAGCACGCTAAAATCATATATTAAGCTGTAAGCCGTCGTATTATATACTTCCTTACCGAAGTATCCCACTGTTTGTTAGTCATTTCCAATAAAACTGCTTTCATACTCAATCTTCTTCAACGAGTGGAAATCTGTAAAGCTGTACGTCACTCCTTGTGTGACTCCCCCTCCAATACACATAACAACCATCTAAGGGAGAACATAGATGGCGGCGACTAAACAGGAAGCACAGTGTGCTGGCGTCGGGACACTCCACAAGTTGACGACGGTACCCTATGTGCATATTTGTAATGTCTTACATCTTAAGCCGCTTACAACATGTATCTATGGATATGCAATTCAGTCATCTGATTACAGTTTGGTTGAAATTGTTAACAACGCATAATGTAACAAACCAACACAGTTTAGTATTTGTTGGGTTTGAAGAGTTGAGGGGTTCATATATGTGGGGGTTATATACATGTATATGTGTACAATGGGAAGACATTTGCAAGGAAGGGACTGACCAAATACCGGTAAGACCTGAGATGACCAAATACAAGTGGATTCGAAACCAGCTGGTCAACCTGAACATGCTAGCCTCAACCATATCATTGACTTACAGCAACGAACCTAGAGAGAATACATGTAGATGGCAGCACATCATTGACTTACAACACAAGGCCTTAGCTAGTGTGGCTACTCTCTTATAGATGGTAGCAACGAACCAAGCGAGAATACAGCTAGTGTCGCTACTCTCTTATAGATGGCAGCAACAAACCAAGAGAGAATACATGTAGATGGCAGCACATCATTGACTTACAACACAAGGCCTTAGCTAGTGTCGCTACTCTCTTATAGATGGCAGCAACGAGCCAAGAGAGAATACATGTAGATGGCAGCACATCATTACTGACAACACATGGCCTTAGCTAGTGTCGCTACTCTCTTATAGATGGCAGCAACAAACCAAGAGAGAATACATGTAGATGGCAGCATATCATTGACTTACAACACAAGGCCTTAGCTAGTGTGACTACTTTCTTATAGATGGCAGCACTATATAAAATGCACTATGATATATCATGGAACACTCTAGAGTAACTAGTGGTTGATAAGGTTGATATAAAAGAGATGCTATGCCTGACCCTAGCTTGGCTGACCATTTTCCTCTTTTTTGTTGCAAAAAGTTTGTGTTACAATTTGCCATCCAAATTTGACCCCCAGGGTCTGACACTTAGATCGCAGGCTAGAGACCTCACAAACTGGATTTCTGGCTATAATTATATACAGCAAAATCTAGGTGCATATGCTCCTGGGCCGCTGGGAAAGTTGAACCTTGACCCCTGAGGAGGTAAGTCCTGTATGTACAGGTGAATTTGGATATGACAGACTCATTGGGACCAGGCAAATTGGTTGTCATATGCAAAAGTTGTCATATACATATGGCACATACTTGATATGCATGGGACTCGGACCAAGCATATTGTCTGTCATAGACAAAAGTCCGTTTTGCAGTGGTCCGTCATATGCAAGTTCACCTATAAAGGTATAAACATATATTACTTCTTTTCTCAACTCTGCAAAATGTTGGTTTTACTCATTAGGTCCCATTGTAAAATGTGCCCATTGCCAACAGTACAAATGTGAGCGATCTCGCATGTAATTTTACCAAGGCACCTACTGGGAAAATCTACATTTCGTGGAGTTGAAGCAGAAAGTCTGTTTGATTCCGAAATCAATTCCGATTGTGCTAATTTTTAAATCGGAATTGGATGTAGAATTCGGTTCCGATTTTGAGGTAAGACATATATTTGCAGTCGCACCTCACAACTCATCATACAATGTTCAGAGCCATATATATATATATATATATATATATATATATATATATATATATATATATATATATATATATATATATATATATATAATATATATATATACATATATATATATATAAATACATATTTGTGTGTGTGTAGTGTGTATTTGACTACTATTTTTAGGTTATAGGAGCAATGAAAAGAGATAAAAGATTGATAGATAATTTATCCTTTTATATTGTAGTAGTGGTGCAGCGGTCCATAGGGTTACTTGTGGGTCTATTACTGTACCTCCCCCACATGTGCTTGCCCCTCATTCACTGCATCTACAAGAATGTCCATTTCATCGGCAGACCGTGAAGTACTTAAGAGTGTCACCTCTTTGACGCTCAGTCAACCGCAACGGGGAGCATACAAACCTGCGCCACGTTTATCATTTGATCCTTCTAACGGTCAGTGATGAGATCTAGGAGGTGTTGGACCATCTTGCCTTCATTGAATGAAACCGCTTACTCCTTTTTGGTTAAACGATACTCCGGGCCCGCTAAAAACAGGGATCTTCTTCAACTGTCGCTACCCGATCCTTTAGACGTCAAGTAATCTCATAAAGACCATCATTCACTAGCTTGTTTTCTGTCATTTGTCCTCCCCTGGAATACAATATCTACTCAATAAAAAGTTGGACTATTTCAACATATTCATATCTTTAGCAGCCAAAAATGTCCTGTCGGCTTAGATCATATTTTTACCATCAGAACAATTTTCAGGAAATATTTGAGAGGGAAGGTTTTTTCAAATGTTTTGTGAATTCAAGCTTAATTCCATTTTTTAGGGTAATCATAAGAATTCATTGATATTCCCAGCTTTATTTGGTAGGAATCATCAGGTCTTGTGGGGTTGATGCAAGCATGCCAGACTGTCTTGACGCATGCACCTGGAAAAGTGTAACGTTCCCGAATGTTGATTATTGAACTCCTCCAGAGCCTATTATTATGGTTGAATTTTTTTGTGTTGAGGCCGCAAAGTTAACTACATGTGAAGGCATATTGATATAATTAGTTTTGTTTCTTTATTTGCAATGCTAATGACTAAGTTGCTCCAACAGCCTGCTTAGAGGCTATTAACTGGCTTAAATGGCCGCCCCCAGTGCTTCTATTTTGTCTATTAGGAGGTGGTTAAACTGCAATATACTTCTTGTACGAAGGTTGGCACTGGTGGGAACTTGGGTTTAAGTAAGGAACACCATAAGAAACTATTTGGGCCTCTGTTTTATACATGGTGGAATTGTCCTTTAAGACAGATAATACCAAATACCTGTCCACCTACACAGATGTGCTCTATAAATCACATTGAGCCTAGAAGCTAGGCTAAGGTGGTAGGTGTTCCTATTCTATTTACCTACTAATTTAAGACGGGTAATAACCAATTACCTGTCCACCTACGCAGAGGTCCTATATATCTCACGTTAAGCCTAGAAGATGTTCCTATTCTATTTACCTACCAATTTAAGACTGGTAATACCAAATACCAGTCTACCTAAGTAGAGGTCCTATATATCTCGCGTTGAGCCTAGAAGCTAGGCTAAGGTGGTAGGTGTTCCTATTCTATTTACCTGCTAATTTAAGGCGGGTAATAACCAATTACCTGTCCACCTACGCAGAGGTCCTATATATCTCACGTTAAGCCTAGAAGATGTTCTATTCTATTTACCTACCAATTTAAGACTGGTAATACCAAATACCTGTCTACCTTAATAGAGGTACTACATATCTCACGTTAAGCCTAGAAGCTAGGCTAAGGTGGTAGGTGTTCCTATTCTATTTACCTGCTAATTTAAGACGGGTAATAACCAATTACCTGTCCACCTACGCAGAGGTCCTATATATCTCACGTTAAGCCTAGACGATGTTCCTATTCTATTTACCTACCAATTTAAGACGGGTACTACCAAATACCTGTCTACCTTAATAGAGGTACTACATATCTCACATTAAGCCTAGATGCTAGGCTAAGGGTGTAGGTGTTCTTCATTCTATTTACCTACCACTTTAAGACAGGTAATACCAAATACCTGTCCACCTAAGCAGGGGTACTCTATTTCCCTTATGCAATAATTTGGTGTGCACAACATTTATAAGCTTGTATTACCAGCAGGACCTGTATCAGTGAGTGGGTAACTACCTTTTAACCCTTCTGCTGCTGAGGTTATTTTCATCCAATGCACAAAAAAGCAAACAATTATGAAAATCATCTAAACCCTTTCATGTTGGTATTCATATGAAAGCTTTTGTTGAGTGCTCTTAGGTGAGTACCCATTTGCCAGGGTTTAAGTCATTTTTCATGTATTTTGCCTTGTTTTGTATTGACCAAATTAGCCACCAGCAGCATAAGGGTTAATCTGTGATGAGCCTGTGTCCTCAGCTCTGAGGACAATGGACACTGTGTTATTCAATCGTACAAAACCCTTGCATAACTGCACTGCATAACTGCTGTATCCATGGATGGGTTTAGTTCAGGTCACTCCGAAGGTCATTGAGGCGATTTTCTGCCTGAAACGAATGGAGCACCCCACCACCCCTTAACCCCTAACACGAGGGTTCGACTTTCCCAGGGGCCCAGGGGCACATGCCCCTAGATTTTGCTGTGGGCCCCCAGGTTTTTCAGACTAGTATCTATTTTAACCATAAATCCTGTTTTTGACCACTATTTTTTATCAAAAGACTTTTTCGGGCCCCTAGCCTGGTACTCCTTCAACCCCACACATGGCACCCAGCTTTTTAACACCCCCACAACCTCTGGCCTCTAAAGCCCACCAAACCCTTAACTCCTAACACCCTAGTACCCCTTTAAGGCCTAAAAAAGGTTGTTTGTTTCCTGTAACCCTACCCTAACAAGTTTTTATTCAAAAAAATCCCTACCCTAAAGTTTTTTTCGCACTCCCAGCTCCCAATCAATGTAAAACATGCATAAAACACACATTTTTGACCCAAAAAATAATGCAAAATATATTTTTTTTACCGGCCTACCTACCCTATTTTTTTCGGACCGTTACAGGAAACAAACAATTTCTTTTTTTAAGGCCTAACTCAATACCTGCCCTCTAACACCCCACAAAACCCACCACCCCTTTTAGAACCCTTAACACCTTGTCACCCCTCCACCCTTTTATAGGAAGGAAGGGATTCCCACCCACTCACCAGATGCTCTACTCTGCATTAACCCTTCCAATGCCGAGGCTACTTTTGTCCAAAGCACAAGAAACAAAGATTTTTTAAAACCATCCAAACCCTGTCAAGTAGGTATTCATTGGATAGCTCTCACAGAGTTCTCTCAGATGAGTACCCATTCACCAGCTTTTCTATTATTTTTCAGGGTTTTGTTGCACCATTTTGCATTGGCCAAATTAGCCATCAGCAGCATATATCACAGCTGGGCTGGTTCATTTTTGGATGTCTTTGCCTGTAGTTTATTTCATTAATTCCCATTGAGATGAATTTTCCAGCTTTTTCAGTGTAAAACCCCTAATGCTATTAGCTAAAGATATCACTACCATTTTTGCAGGGTGGGGGGGGGGGGGGTAACCGGGGCATTGGGGCTCATTTTAAACAAAACGTGCTTCTGCCTAAACACCCTTAATGCTATTAGTTAGAGGTACAACTATGGGGGAGGGAGGGGGGGGGGGAGGATATTGAGGCTCAATATACCCTTAATCCTTTTCGTTTGGGATGCCATGATTTGAGAGGAGAGGGGGGCATGGTGTCTCATTTTGAACAAAAGATGTTCCCCCTAAACGCCCTTAATGCTATTAGTTAGAGCTATAGGTACCATTATTTGTGTTGCTATTATGAAAAACTAGGGGGCGCCCCTCCAGGGCAACTGGGGAGGGGTTGAGGTGACCTCACTAATGGGGTTATCAGGGTAAATAAGGGCAGGCACCCTTAAGAAAAGAAGGGGCTGATTTAGTGATTTACTTGTTAGTGGTTTAATTCGGGGAAACTTGCATAATACTACATGTGACATGTCAACTAATCTGTTTGCTCTCAGATGGACCTCAGTGTGTTACACCATTCTCTAAATAAAAGGCATCCTCATTTTGAAACATTTGGGTTACCCTGGGGCCGATACAAGATTTCTGTACGAGGGGTTTGTTCTGTACGAGGGGGGTTAATTCTAACAGGGAAGTTGGTTTACCCCATTGGTTCTAAGCAAAAATGAAGAAAAGTTACATTTCATGCAAAAGATTCTTTGCTTTCAAAATTGGCCCTTAGTGTGTTACACCATCCTCTAAATAAAAGGCATCCTCATTTTGAAACATTTGGGTTACCCTGGGGCTGATGCAAAATTTCTGTGTCGGGTTTCATTCTGTATGGCCGGGGTTCGTTTTAACAGAGAAGATGATTTACGTCATCTGTATTAAGCAAAATTAAAGAAAAGACACATTTCATGCGAAAATTTCTTTGCTTTCAGATGGCCCTAAATGTGTTACACCATTCTCCAAACAAAAGGGGTCCTCATTTTGAAACATTTGAGTTACCCTGGGCCGATGCAAGATTTCTGTACAAGGGGTTTGTTCTATATGAGGGGGGTTTGTTTGAATGGAGAAGTCAATTCACCTTATTGGTTTTAAGCAAAATTACATTTCATGCAAATGAAGTGTGTGTCCACCATTTTGCAAGGTGATTCTCATTTTGAAACATGAATTACCAGGGGCCGATCTAAAATATTTTTTTTGTGTGTTCATTTTTTTTGTGTGTGGTGGGGGGGGGGGGGGTTGTTTATTTAACAGAGAAGTGAATTTAGCTCAATGGTTTTAAGCAAAATTAAAGAAAAGTTATAACTCAGACAAGTTTTTATTTGCTTTCAGATGGTCAGGTTCAATGACTGTTATACCATTTTCCAAGAGGATCCTCGTTTTGAAACATTTGAGTTACCGGGGGCAAATACAAGATTCCTGTCAGGTTCGTCCTCTAAGAGGGGTTTTGTTTTAACCCATTAATGCTCACAGCGGCCAAAAGCAGCCGTACAATGTTGAAGATATTTTGTAGGCAAAAGCAAAGACATGATGATATTTGATGGAGAAATGTTAATCAAAACATTACCTTCAACTCTCCTTCAAATATTTTGTAAAATAACTATTAATTGCAAAGTTATTGTCAAAAGCATCTAATATCCAGACGACAATTTCTGAAGGAACTCTTAAGCATTAATGGGTTAACAGAGAAGTTGATTTACCTCATTGGTTTTTAAAGCAAAATTTTAAAAACAAAACACATCTGTATCCACAACTTAGTAACATTTGCCTAAGATGTGAACATCTTATAATGAAATGAACAAGCTGGGACTGGGAGAAGAATATAAGCACTATCATAACGTCAGAATTTGAAAATTACTTCAGAATGAGGCATTATTTTGCAAACTATTTCAAGAGGAGTTGCAGATAAAGTTTAAATGAGCAACTCTCCTTCAAATATTTTCCAATTATTGCTTTTATTAGAGAGATACAGGTGAACTTGGATATGACGGACCACTGTACGACGGATTTTTGCGTATGACGGACGATATGCTTGGTCCCAGTCCGATTTAAATCAAGTATTCGTCATATGTATACGACGGATTTTGCATATGACGGACCAATTTTCCTGGTCCCAATGAGTCTGTCATATCCAAGTTCACCTGTATCACCAAAATGACCAGGCAGTTTTGGCTGCGTAACCAACATGAATAGGTTAGGGTCAATCCTTGCTTAATTGGCTCCGGCAAAATGCGCCAGTTAATATCTGGTAATGAATGTTATTGATACTTGCTAACTCATTTATGCCTAGGACTTATTGAAATGGTAATCTGGATCAATGTTAATTTTGAAAACAACTTCGGAATGAAACACAAGTTCCCAATACATTTGTAGGAGAGTTTCAAGCTTCTTTCAGATGGACACTTCTCAAGATATTTTTCAAAATATGCTAAAACAGCCGGGATATTTTTGGTCGCTATAGGCATGAATGGTTTGAGGAGAGCTCGAAGCATGAATGGGTTAACCCATTAACTTACACCAGCCAAAAGTAGCCTGACAATTTTCATGAAATCTTGCCAGCAAAAGTAGAGTTTGGAAAATATATGAAGGAGAAATGTTATTCAGAACATTACCTACAACTCTCCTTCAAATATTTTGCAAAACAAATTTTAATTCCAAAGCTATCACCAAAAGTACCATACAACCAGATGACAATTTTCATGAAATCTTGCAAGCAAAAGTAGAGTTTGGAAAATATTTGAAGGAGAAATGTCATTCAGAACATTGCCCACAACTCTCCTTCAAATATTTTGTAAAAGGATTCTTTATTTCAAAGCTATCAACATATGTACCATAGATACAGACAACAATATTCATGAAATCTTGCAAGCAAAAATAGAGTTTGGAAAATATTTGAAGGAGAAATGTTACTTAGAACATTACCAACAACTCTCAATCAAATATTTTGTAAAAGGATTCTTTATTTCAAAGCTATCACCAAAAATATCATAGATCCAGACAACAATTTTCATGAAATTTTGCAAGCAAAAGTAGAGTTTGGAAAATATTTGAAGGAGAAATATCATTCAGAACATTACCAACAACTCTCCTTCAAATATTTTGTAAAAGGATTCTATATTCCAAAGTTATCACCAAAAGTACTAAAGGTCCTGACAACAATATTCGTGAAATCTTGCAGGTAGGAGTAAAGTTTGGAAAATATTTGTAGGAGAAATGTTATTTAGAACATTACCAACAATTCTCCAGCAAATATTTTGTAAAACGATTCTCTATTCCAAAGCTATCACCAAAAGTATCAGCGATCCAGACGACAATTTCTTAAGGATTACTGAAATCTCAGTCAAGCATGAATGGGTTAAGTAATGTGTTTTGGTGTTGGCTACATGCAAAAGGCAGCATGACCTTCAAGGCTTGTTGCTTGGTGGTTCAAAGGCACTGAGGAGCGTAGTCAGGAAAATCTCATCAATATTTCAGGGTGTTTACGTCTTATCGCCCGTACCAAGCAACCAGCATATCTGATGATGCTCCCAGATCAAACCTCTCTTTCTGGTGCATCTTAAACAACATCTATGTGCTGGCTTACAATATCCATGCAGTGGTGCAGACAGGGACTTGGCCAAGACCAGTCCTGCCCCCATGTCCTTTGGACAGGCAGTTTCCTGAAAACCTACTTTTTGGACAGGCAACAATTTCTTTTGACATGTTGGGGGTAATAACCAATGAGAGCTTTCCAATGAAAACCAACATGACAGGGCTTTGATGTTTTCCAGACATCTTTGCATTCTTGTGCTTTGGTGCAAATTATAGCCTCAGCATTGGAAGGATTAAATGTAGTTGAAATATGGATTTGAAGTAGATTAGTGCCTAAATCAGATGGGCAAATATTTTGGAATTGCCGTTTTGGACAGGCATTTTTGAAATCCTGGACCCTGGGTGCAGACTTTCACTATTGGCACTTAACCCTTATGCTGCTGGTGGCTAATTTGGCCAATACAAAATGATGCAAAGAACCTAAATAATGACCGAAACACTGGCATATGGGTACTTATTATCTGAGAGTATACTCAACGAGGGCTATCCAATGAATACCAACATGACAGGGTTTAGATGGTTTTCAAAAATCTTTGTGTTTTTGTGCTTCTGACAAAAGTAGCCTCAGCATCGGAAGGGTTAATGCTGAGGAGTTGTAGAAATTGTCCTCTCTCTGAGTTTCGCGTAAAATTAATTTTCAGATCTTGGAGATTGATAGTTTGGATTTTAGCAAATAAAATCAGAATAATATACAAAGAACTACTTAGCATATTTTGGAAGGAATCAGTTTCTGGTCTGGATTTTCACTATTGACCTATGTATAATGTCTATAGTTTCTCAAAACAAATATTTTTTGGATCCTGGAGAGTGAATTTTAGGATTGTGTGAAAAACACACACAAAAAAAGAAAAACACCCAAATAAAGCAAAAACTACGAAATGGAGTTATTTTTGAAATCCTCTGATTTAAATTCCTCTTGCAAATGTCTCTCAAAACTATGCTTTTAGGAATCCCAAAATAGTTGGGTCTTGAATAGGTTAAGGAAAAATTTGAATGAAGTTGTAAAGCAATAGACAGTGCTATTTCATGCAGAACCCTTGGCCACTCAACTACCTTTCTATCTAATAAATAAGCACACACCCACCCACCCTTATCCTATTGAATTCAAATATACTATCTGAACACCTTCTATCTGGACCATAAGTACCCCTACATAGTTTCTTTTCAACTTGAAATTTGGTTAAAAGAAAATACTGAGACTTAACTTTAGAAATCTGTCACTCACAATGTGGTTTTGTATATTGGAAGTAAGAAAACTTCAAAATAACTTTTCTATAAGTCTTTAAGTACAACACCGTTATTTTCAGATTCCTATGTTTGGACCACAAGTGTGCAAACATTCGCCATTGACATTTTTTCATCAGAGTACACTTAGGCCAAGAAAAAAAAAGTTTGTTTCCTGTAACGGTCTGAAAAAAATAGGGTACCGTAGATTGGTTGGTAAAAAAAAATTGCATTATCTTTTTGGTCAAAAATGTGTGTTTCATGTATGTTTTATGTTGATTGGGAGTTGGGAGGTTGGAAAAAACTTTAGGGTAGGGATTTTTTTGAATAAAAACTTGTTAGGGTAGGGTTACAGGAAACAAACAACTTTTTTAGGCCTTATGTGCGACAGGTCTGCTTTACAATGAGGAGATTAAGTTCCATGACTGAGCATCTTGTGACGATTTTTGGGAATTAACCCATTCATGCCCAAAGTTCTTGACAAGTGTCATCTGAACCAGTTATACTTTTGAAAATAGGTCTGTAATTAAAGATGAATTCACATTCTAGTGTTATGAATAGACTTCTGACAAACAACTATTCTTCAAATATAACCTTAACTTCTTTTTGCCAGAGATTTTTTACCAAATTATATAGTGAGGTGATTTTAGCTGCTGCAAGAATGAATGGGTTAGTGAGATTAACTCATGCTGCTGCTGGCTATAATTTGGCCATTCAAAATGATTAAAAAAACCTGAAAAATGACTGAAACCCTGGCAAATGGGTACTCATCTGAGAGTATGCGACGAGAGCTCTCTAATGAATACCAACATGACAGGGTTTAGATGGTTTTCATAAATTTTTGCCTGACTTGGGCATTGGGCAAAAGTAGCCCCAGCATCTTTAGGGTTAAGTTCCACGAGGATGTTTATGAATTTTTGGCAGGTCAACCATGTATGCCTTGTGGTCTTTAGGAATTCGTATCGGTACTTGATACCAATATCAATATCAATATGAAATTGATTTAATTGATACCCAGATATGTATATATATATATATATATATATATATATATATATATATATATATATATATATATATATATATATATTTATATATATATATATATATATATATATATATATATGTATATATATATATATATATGTATATATATATATATATATATATATATATATATATATATATATATATTGCTGAGACGCAGGAAGTATTGTAAAGATATCGGTAAGATATTGTAATGTTAAAGAAATATCAGTATCATTGGTTAACCTATTTGTGATAATGGTATACGGCAAGATGTTTGCGAGAAACCAGTAGGTATCGCACTTGGCCTGATGGCCTCATGAGATATCTGCAGGCTAGATGCAGACATTGGCCGTGTACTATTTTTACAACCAGGATAACAAATTTATCATCACCTATATCACCATTTACTGTAGGCCCTTGGCCTATGGGTCTAGTGGTGAGCTGTATGGCAAGCATTCCATGCAAAAAATCATTATTTTCCGATATCGAAAATTCAGGTGATTTTTCCATATCCAAAATCTATTTTCCGATATCCAAAATTCATTTGCCGATATCGGAAATTTATTTTCGTTTATCGGAAATTCCTCTGATTTTCCGATATCGGAAAATGAATTTCCAAAATTGGAAATTATTTTCGGATATTGGAAATTCTTTTTTGGATATTGGAAATTCATTTTTCAGATATCGGAAATTCATTTACGGATTTCGGATATCGGAAAATAGTGGTGATTTGCATGGAATGCTTACCATAGAGCTGGAGCCCCTGCAGTTACTGTACAGGAGCAATGTATGGCATTGTTGCATGATTGGTTGGATCAATACTCACCTTGAAAGGTTAGAACCCTAATGGGCCCGTCACACGCAACACCTCAACTTACCTGTGTGACCACAGCGTGAACTTCTGAGGACAATACCACTTGAGCACTGGGATCATTATTGCATTGTGACGGGCAATAAAGGGGACAATTGTTACAAGTCTAGCCAGCCTCTGAGCTAGCCAGCTTTAGAAATGACATCCTTTTCAGGGTGTGACATTTAGATTTGGCCTAAAAAAATAAATTGTTTGTTTCCTGTAACGGCCCGAAAAAAAAAATAGGGTAGGTACTAGGTAGGTCGGTAAAAATATTTTTTTTGCATTATTTTTTTGGTCAAAAATGTGTGTTTTATGCATGTTTTACGTTGATTGGGAGTTGGGAGGGCAATAAAAACTTTAGGGTAGGGATTTTTTTGAATAAAAACGTTTTAGGGGAGGGTTACAGGAAACAAACAACTTTTCTTTTAGGCCTTTCCGGTTAAGGGCCCAAGAAGGTCTTTTTAAAAAAAATAGTGGTCATAATCTTAGATGAATGAAAAATAGATATGTAGCGAGAGACCAATTATTATGGGCTAGAGTGAAGGCCTGGCTTTGCCATGTGTCTCGAATCTGACCTATATGTGACATCACTAGAACACAAAGACCAATGAGAAACTTGCGCTCCAACATGCGCGGAACACAACTTTTGGGCAATTCTCCACAGCCAGCTTGTTCTGGTTGACCGACTGGTTTCATATCCACTTGTTTTTATTACTCTAGGTTATAATACTGTTTTTGGCAAATGAAACATCTAGGGCCCGACAGCAAAATCTTGAGCATGTTATTATACCCCTGGGCCCCAGTGAACGTCTAATTCTGCCTTAGGCCTAAAAAAAGAAATTGTTTGTTTCCTGTAACAGTCCGAAAAAAATAGGGTAGGTAGGTTGGTAAAACTTTTTTTTTTTGCATTATTTTTTTTGTCAAAAATGTGTGTTTTATGCATGTTTTTCGTTGATTGGGAGTTGGGAGGGCGAAAAATACTTTAGGGTAGGAATTCTTTTGAATAAGAACTTGTTAGGGTATTATTACAGGAAACGAACAACTTTTTCTTTTCGCCTTAATGAATGGATGGCACTGCAGTATTGTATTCTAAAGTTGCCAGTGTCAAATCTGATTGTGCAGCTCCCTCAGGTGGCAAGAGTGTGAACTAAATATCCAGATAGGTGGCCATTACTCAAAAAGGCTTGAAAAAATATATGTTGAAAAACAACTTTACCCTTGATATGGTTGACATCAAACCTTACACCCATAATATGGTGAAATAAAGCACTTTTTTATTGCTTGCTTTGGATTGTCCAATCAGCAATCAGGATTTGTACCATGTGACCAGTCATTAAATCCCCATAATGTCACCTCATAATGCCCTCCAGAGCTTATTGTTGGTCTGCACATTATATATCACAAGATACTATTTATTAGACTGCAAGAAACGTCGTATACAGGGAAGCAATAATAGAAACCTTAATAACTGTTCACCAGGGCAGTATGTGTATTAAATGTGCGCCTTCAGGCATCCAGTCATTAAGGCTTTAATACCGTCCCACAATGTGGTTGAAATAAATCTTTACCAGTCCTATATCATATTTTATTGACCTGAAAAGTACCGGTAATGCTACTTCGACCCTTTAATACCTTGAAGAATTGTGATTCAAAATGAAAAATGTGATTCAGTTAAGTGACACTTGTATCTAGTAATGTGTTTTTAACTCAACCTCACTATGAAATACAGCCATCACGATTGTATGCCATCAGCGTCCATCTATAACGGGATGACCTGGTCACAGTTAAATTGTCATTTTAAAGTTTACGGAATTTCTAGCTGCGGGAATTCCGCGATACTTCATCCCTTTCAGTTGACCGCCGACAAGGAAGGGTATATATTTGAAAACGATATATTCTTGGAGATTTCAAGCGTGACATTGTCACCCCATTATTTATTCAACCGTTCAATCTTGACTTGTGACTCTCCGTGACCTTGGGGCATATACCCCCCCCCCTCACTGCAATCTTTCATTCCTTACAATTAACAGGGGACCTCAACGAGGGGTAGTGCGAATTAGATACGTCTCATGATACCTCAAGCGATATATTTTAGAATTGTAAAACCCGTATTCAACTGCATATAGTGCCCCAAACTGGCTCATACATTTTTTGAAGGTTTGAAAAATATTTTGTTTATCATCAAAGTGAATACAGGTACAAAATTTTATTTGTGTCTTTTTCCATTTTGCAATAGTTTACACTAGTATAATCACAAATGCAACTTGCGTTATTGTCAAAAGTATCATTGGTCTTGACACATGATTTCTAAGGGAACTTTTAAGCATTCATGGGTTAATGAGTTCAACCCTTCCAATGCTGAGGCTACTTTCGTTCAAAGAACAGAGTGCAAATATTTTTGAAAAACATCTAAACCCTGTCATGTTGGTATTCATAGGATATCTCTCGCGGAGTACTCTCGGATGAGTACCCATATGCCAGGGTTTCAATCATTTTTCAGGTATTTTGCATCATTTTGTATTGGCCAAAATAGCCACCAGCAGCATAAAGGGTTTAACACCTTGTGGCCTTGAATCTGACCTTGGCCAGCCATTGGTGTGAGTACCGTAGTAGTGATTGATATACGTTTTGTTTGGTCTGAAGCTATACACTGTGACTTCTACATTTGTCTATGTTTTTCATGCTCTGTTTGGTCAAAACCTTTTTTTATATGATAATGTGGAAATTTAGTCACTATTTGTAACAAAACTATGTTTGGTAGTAAATGTTTACTTTATTTTGTTTAGAAGTGAAGTTTTGAATTTATAGTAAGTTATGTAATACAGTACTGTAGAATAGGAAATTAATCCAAGTGGCTTATTCTGCCCAACTTTTCCGAATAGGGTAAGTTTCATAAAATGAAAGTCAGATGTATTATTCCTGTCATTAGAATATTAACCTTCAGTATTCGCAATTAGAATAAAAAATCTTGGAAAAATCCAAAATCACAAATTCGGTTGATTTGCACCTCGTATTAATTTCCTATTGTACAGTACTTTCTTTGCCTGAATATGATTAAATCAAATTTGTGGTTAACAGTTTTTTCAATTTTTTTGCAACAATTCTTTTTTTTTGAAAGAAATCACAGACGCCTGGATATTTTGGCTGCTTTAGGTATCAATGGGTTAATTACCCAATGCATTGTGTGATTGCATCTCTGAAAAATATGGCCCCATGCACTGACATAATATATAAGTACTTGCCTGCTTGCCCCGGCAAGTGAATTTTTGAAAAAAGGGCTTTCGGGCAAGTAGGTTTTAATGTTTACTTGCCTGAATTATTTTTATGGGCCAGCTGATTTACTGAACACATTTTACATAGAAAATGGCACAGATACCCAGAAATGTGCAAACAATGCAATAAAACAGAAGAAAATGGTTTTCAAATCATTAAATCCATGATGAAAAATACATTCCTTTTTAGCATGTGTTACAACTTTTTGGGGCCGGGGCAAGTCAAAAATGATGTCAGGCTATTAAAAATCATTAAATTATACTTGCCTGGCATGGTAAGTTAGTTCTGAAAATTATGTTGGTGCCTGGACCATCCTTTTACATGTTCACCTTGCTTGTTTATTATACTTTTTATACCAATACCCATTCTTAATTTTCATCATGAAGATGTTTTGTTGAAGAAGTATTATCATGAATCAAAATCAGCTGACAATACGATCTCCGAAAATAGCAAGGAATGGTCACACATCAAGTGTTCAGTAAAGGATCTCATTAAGTATTCGTAAATCCCCCTCTTAACCCTCTATCTATAGCCTGGAGGTGTCTCACTCCAACACGTCCATTTACCAATCTATCTTAACCCTTATGCTGCTGGTGGCTAATTTTGCCAATACAAAATAATGCTAAAATCCTGAAAAATCACCGAAACCGGGGCAAATGGGTACTCATCTGAGAGTTCTCAGTGAGAGCTTTCCAATGAATACCAACATGAAAGGGTTTAGATGGTTTTCAGAAATTTTGCATTCTTGTGCTTTGGGCGAATGTATACTAGCCTGAAGCATTTGAAGGGTTAGGATTTAAAACCATTCATTCCCAGTGTCCCAGCAATGCCTGGATAGATAGCTATCATGAAATGGTCGTCTGGACCCACGTCGGCATAGGACTTGCGATAGGGTAGCAAGTCGTCCGTAGGACATGTATAGATTCACCATTCTGCCACTCGCCAAGTTGGCAATTTACTAGGTGTATAGGGAAAAGTGCGATAACAAAATTCTTCGTAATAACGGTTTATGGTAGCGAGTTTATTGATGAAACTGAGCAGCCAAAAAATCAAGTCATGCGTGCGATTGAAACATTGTCTGAAGCTTATATGTGGGAAAATTTTTGGCATATTTTCGCGCCCGTGTACTTTTAACTAATATGTCGAAAAAGGGGAACGACTTTACGG
>OZ012696.1:14730012-14735012 GCA_963942565.1 Maea johnstoni | reverse complement strand
TGAGGTGTTACCCACCCTGACTACTCGCTCTCTGTCACCACTGAGGGCTGGCTGATAGCCACATGGTCTAAGGTGTTTCTACTGACTGCTAGCTGTCTGTCATCACTGAGGGCCAGCCCCATTAGCCGAGTGGTCTGAGGTGTTACCCACCCAGACTACTCGCTGTCTGTCACCACTGAGGGCTTGCTGATAGCCACATGGTCTAAGGTGTTTCTACTGACTGCTAGCTGTCTGTCATCACTGAGGGCCAGCCCCATTAGCCGAGTGGTCTGAGGTGTTACCCATCCAGACTACTCGCTGTCTGTCACCACTGAGGGCTTGCTGATAGCCACATGGTCTAAGGTGTTTCTACTGACTGCTAGCTGTCTGTCACCACTGAGGGATTGCTGATAGCTGCATGGTCTAAGATGTTTCTACTGACTGTTAGCTGTCTTTCATCACTGAGGGCTTGCTCCAATAGCCGAGTGGTCTGAGGTGTTACCCACCCAGACTACTCGCTGTCTGTCACCACTGAGGGCTGGCTGATAGCTGCATGGTCTGAGGTGTTTCTACTGACTGCTAGCTCTCTGTCATAACTAAGGGCCAGCCCCATTAGCCGAGTGGTTTAAGGTGTTACCCATCCAGACTACTCGCTGTCTGTCACCACTGAGGGCTTGCTGATAGCTGCATGGTCTAAGGTGTTTCTACTGACTGCTAGCTGTCTGTCACCACTGAGGGCTGGCTGATAGCTGCATGGTCTGAGGTGTTTCTACTGACTGCTAGCTCTCTGTCATAACTAAGGGTCAGCCCCATTAGCCGAGTGGTTTAAGGTGTTACCCATCCAGACTACTCGCTGTCTGTCACCACTGAGGGCTTGCTGATAGCTGCATGGTCTAAGGTGTTTCTACTGACTGCTAGCTGTCTGTCACCACTGAGGGCTGGCTGATAGCTGCATGGTCTAAGGTGTTTCTACTGACAGCTAGCTGTCTGTAACCATTGAGGGCCAGCCCCAATAGCAGAGTGGTCTAAGGTGCTACTGACTGACTTTTTGACACTATCACCATTAAGGGCTGCATGGCTCCGAAAGCAGAATGGCCTAATGCATTTCCACTGACTGCTTGCTGGATCTCACCCAGTGTTTTCACTGATTTCAACCTGTCTCGTTGATTATCTCATAAGTCTAAGGCAAAATTTGCGAACTTGATTTTCCCTACTGGGCAGCCAGTAAAAGTTTCGCCGGTTGAAGGCGGCCGGGTCTATAACTTGGCCCAGGGGCATATGCCGCTAGATTTTACTGTGGACCCCTAGATTTTTCTGACTGGGGCCAGAAAAAGAATGTATTATAACCAGAAATCCTGTTCTTGACCATATATATATATATATATATATATATATATATATATATATATATATATATATATATATATATATATATATATATATATATATATATATATATATATATATATGGGGATGATTTTGAAGGAGGAGTAATTGTGTGGCTGCTACAGGCATGAATCAGTTAGATTTTGATAAAATCGAGAATCCATTAATGTGTTATTTTTCATGGCTAATAAAGGTATTTTTAGACGGACTGTTTTATGGTTAGCCACTCAGGCAGAACTTGGACATGCCTCATTGTCCTACAGTCCTAGCTCTTAACCTCATATTAGGGGGTCTGCCTCGATAGCCAAGTGGTCTAAGGCATTGCTGTTAACGACTCGCTTTCTCTCACCACTGAGGGTCTGTCCCAATAGCAGAGTGGTCTAGGGCATTGCTGTTGACTGCTCACTCTCTCTCACCAGTGAGGGCCTGCCCTGATGGCAGAGTGGTCTAAGGCAATGCCACCGACTGCTCGCTGTCTCTCACTACTAAGTGCCTGCCCTGATAGCAGAGTGGTCTAGATAGGGCATCTCTGTTATCAGCGCACTGTCTCTCACCACTAAGAGTCTGCCCTAATAACAGAGTGGTCTAAGGCGTTGCCACTGACTGCTTACTGTCTCTCCTCACTAAGTACCTGCACTCATAGCTAATTTCCCTCACAGTGACCTAATTTTGTCAAATTTAACGCTGTTAGCTTCAGAAACTTCATCAAAAAACAAATAACTCCCTTTGTTCAGAGTTGTTCAGATAGCAGTTAACACTTCCAATGCTGAGGCTACTTTCGTCCAAAGTGTCTAAAGAGTTCTATGTGATGTCAGTACCCATATGCCAAGGTTTCAGTCATTTTTAAGCTTTTTTGCATCCTTTTATGATGACGAAATTAGCCACCAGCAGCAATAGGGATAAGTAGATTTTATACTGTAAAGAGAAACTGGTATTATATAGTATTTTAAAGATACAATATTTTTCCCACTCAGTACCAGGTTTTCGGTATCATGCAGGTACCACCTGTAATAGCCAGTTAGGATATGAGGCCTAAAAACAAAAGTTGTTTGTTTCCTGTAACCCTACCCTAACAAGTTTTTATTCAAAAATAGCCCTACCCTGAAGTTTTCCTCGCCCTCCCAACTCCCAATCAACAAAAAAACATGCATAAAACACATTTTTGACCAAAAAAATAATGCAAAAAAATGTTTTTACCGACCTACCTACCCTATTTTTTTCGGACCGTTACAGGAAACAAACAATTAATTTCTTTTTTTCGGCCTGAGTGGTTTACGGGCATGACACCTAGCATGTAGATTGGTGCAGTCAAGGGTGTCTTATTGAAGATGGCAGGTGCAGGACTGATGACCCTAATATCAGTGAACCGTGGAAATTCTCTGAAAGTCAGTACATAGGACTTTAACCCATTCATACCTGTAGCAGTCAAACCTGACTATCTTAGGCCTAAAAAAAAAAGTTGTTTGTTTCCTGTAACCCTACCCTAACAAGTTTTTATTCAAAAAAATCCCTACCCTAAAGTTTTTTCCGCCTTCCCAACTCCCAATCAACGTAAAACATGCATAAAACACACATTTTTGACCAAAAAAATAATGCAAAAAATTATTTTTTACCGACCTACCTACCCTATCTTTTTCCAGACCGTTACAGGAAACAAACAATTTCTTTTTTTAGGCCTTAGTGATATCTCTCTAACTATAAAGCAACATCTAGAAAATATTTGAATGAAAGTTGTTTACCAGGAATCTATTTACAAGTCTCCTGCAAAATGCAAATGTATGCTTCATTCCAAAGTTGTTTTCAAAAGTATGAGTCCAGAGGCACATATTGTCAAGTATATCTCCAGGCAGTTTGGCCAATACAACTGATGCAAAAAACCTGAAAAACGACTTAAACCCTGGCATATGGGTACTCATCTGAGAGTATTCAGTGAGAGCTATAAAAATGAATACCAACATGGCAGGGTTGAGATGGTTTTCAAAAATCTTTGCGTTCTTGTTCTTTGGAGGAAAGTAGCCTCAGCATTGAAAGGGTTAATAATGGGCCCATTAGCCTAGACTCTAGGCTGTCATACATGGCATGACAATTCAACATTTTTTTTCTTACCAGGCACCAGAAAACAAATCCCTGCATCAAAGAACTTCATATGTAACTTGCACACAAGCCAGGAATATATATATATATATATATATATATATATATATATATATATATATATATATATATATATATATATATATATATATATATATATGTATGTAATATATATATATATATATATATATATATATATATATATATATATATATATATATATATATATATATATATATATATATATATATATATATATATATATATATATATATATATATGTATTATTATTTTAGTTTAACCATTTAACATTTTATTTTAGTTTATTGAGCCAAATCCTCATTACTTTGATAGTCAGGAATCATAAGTAGCACTAAACTAACCATCTAAGGAAGCACTGAAATGTGCCCAGTAAACTAGTCAAAAATTGCCCTCCTATTTTCAGGAATTAAGTCAAATCCCTGGAAATTTTAGGAATTTAGTCAAATTACCGAGTGAAATAGGGATTTGACAAAATCCCTGAAAGTATAAGGGATTTGACTAAATCCCTAGTTTGACACTCTTACTGTAACATATATATCTCTGAGACCCCACCTGAATCATTGCTTTAAAGTCCTTGACTAATGAATCATGACTTCCGAAGAGCTCCGTCATAGCGTGCACCAATCACGGCGTTGATATTACAAAAATGTCAGCAATTATAACCACCAGCAGTAGCAGCATCCGTGATGCAATCGCATGACAATAATTACCAGTGAGTACAAATTTTGCACCTGTTAGTATTCACCTGCCATGCATTATTAAGGCTCATTTATGAGTGGCTTCTATGGTTTAACTGCACACTTAGGTAGCAACCGCGGTAACCCGGGTAACTGAAATACTGCATAGAACTTGACCCAGATTGGTTGCCATGGTAACGTGAAATAGATAAGGCGTTTGGTTTCGGCTGTTCTGTGTTTCCACCATGTTTTAGACTTGTAGACTTGTGACTACAGGAATGAAAGTGGCTTATCTAAGGAACTAGCTTAGAGGTAAGTGGCCTCGCTTATATTAGGACTAGCCGAAAGGGGGGGGGGGGGGCATGGGGATTTGTAATCACTTTGTATAACAGGATGGTGGATCAGAAGACAGGAAAATGATTTGACTATGGAAGATCAGCACTTTCAGAATAAGCACTTTATTTTATTCTGAAAAGGGATTCGGGTATTGTGTTAATTGTGATGTTTGGGATAAAGTGTGGGGGTGGGGAGGGGGGTGAGGATGATTATGGACTGATGGTTGGCATGGGGGTTTGTAAAATGGGATGGTGGATTATACTTAAATTGACAAGACAGGAAAATGGATTAACTATGATGGATCAGCAGTTTCAGAATGAGCACTTTACACTTATTTTATTGTGAAAATTAAGGGATATCAAATAATGTCTTGTGATGTTTGGTGTAAAGGGTTAAGAGTGTGGGATGGGGTGGTTGGCATGGGGGGAGGGGGGGGGGGGGTTGTCATGGGAGTGTGTAGAACGGGTTAATGGATGATACCTTTAT
>OZ012696.1:14680812-14729812 GCA_963942565.1 Maea johnstoni | reverse complement strand
TTCAGTGTGTTGTAGAGGATTCAGGTGGATTTTCTGAGCTCTATACCGTAGCCCTGTATCCTGATAGTACAGTTTTTGGAGCAGGTGGACTCTCAGAATCTTTCTGTGATTTCACTGTGTTGTAAAGTACAAATCAATTGGAATTTCTGATGGAATTATACAGTCATTGAAGCAGGTTGACTCTGAGAATTAAACTGTGACTTCAGTGTGTTGTAGAGGATTCTGGTGGAATTTCTGAGCTTTCTTAGCATCGGGAGCTTTCTTCTTGGAATATTACTGGAGGAAATTGTATGTAAGGATTGTGCCTACTAGAAATGGATCAGTTATAAATCTACAGCATATCTAGTAAGTATAGAAATTATACCATAGATTTATTTGTATCACTTTATTTAGATGTATTTGGTATAATGGGTCTGCTTGCGTGTTAAGCAGTTATGGGGAAGGATGCCCTTACCCCCCAAAATATTAAAGAATTCCCAGGATTATTCTAGGAAATTGCTATGATTTCCTAGGAAGTCTCAGCTATGTTTGTTAAGGCCTAAAAAAATTAATTGTTTGTTTCCTGTAACGGCCCGAAAAAAATAGGGTAGGTAGGTCGGGAAAAGGTTGTTTTTTTTCATTCTTTTTTTGGTCAAAAATGTGTGTTTTATGCATGTTTTACGTTGATTGGGAGTTGGGAGGGCGATAAAAACTTTAGGGTAGGGATTTTTCTGAATAAAAACTTGTTAGGGTAGGGTTACAGGAAACAAACAACTTTTTTTAGGGCTAATAGTGCAACATTCTCAATATGAGCAGTTGCTCAATATACAGAGGTTATGATTATTTGCTTCTCTAATGGCCAAGCCTTTTGGGGAAAGAATAAAAAGGCTCAATGTATAAGCAGGGCTCTACACAACAGACAGCCCCATAGTCTTAACCATCTATTAAATCATGGAAAAACGGCATTTCGGGTAAGTTGAACAAGACTTTAGTGGTGAAAATAGACAGTAGCCCACCAGTCCGTTTCTACCAGAAAATTGGATGGGCTAGTAAAAGTCTATGTATACTTGCCCAGAACGTCTGCTAAATATCCTTACCACATTAATTTGCTAAGCGTCAAATCCAGTTTCACATTTCTTCTACATGATATTATAACTGTCACAATTCATAAATTTAGCACAATTAACCATGAAAGTTAAGCTACGAAATGGCTGTTGGCTAACATTCTTATTATCAAAGTGATATGTACTCCTAATTTTTCTGGTGGGCCACTTAACTATTCATTTTAATGGACCTTTTGACCACCAAGGCTTAGCAAACTGTTTTCAGCGCTGGTCATTTACTAGACTGGTGTTATCTGGACCCGTCATACTTTTGAAAATAACTATGGAATGACTGTAGCCAGTTGTAGATGGTGGAGTTTACTGGAGTACGTACCCAGGGAAAACCACCACCTAAACATAGACTTTTACTAGCCCATTCAAATTTTTGGTAGAAACGGACCGGAGGGCTACTGTCTATTTTCACCACTGAATGACTCAAGGTCTGGAATGGGTTAACCCATTAACGCTCAGAACAGCCAAAAGAGGCCTGACAATTTTGGAAATATTTAACTTACAAACACATTTTCTTGAAAACATTTGAAGGAGAAATGTTGATCACAAGTCAAACAAGAACTCTCCTTCAAATATTTTGTGAATTATTGCTTTATTCAAAAAATATTTTCAAAGGTATGAGAGTAGCAGACGACTCTTTCTTGAGAAACTCTAAGTGTGAATGGGTTAATAAGTGTACCTGTTCTTTAGGTGTAAGGGGGTCTCCCGGGTTCCTGGTATATGGGTATCGCGTGATGGACGCAGCAGGCTGTTGCTGCTGTCCTGAAACAGGGTCAAACCAATAAGAACCCCTTCTCTCCCAACCGACCGAAGTCATCTGACGTTTATGCAAATAAATAAATCACCTGGCAAAATTTCCAAAACAAATTCAACGAAACTTGTAACTCCTTATCTGAGGTAGAATTTACCATAATGTTTTGATGGTATATAGCTTTTGTTAGTGAGATAACGTCAAAAATGTCAGATCATGGTTTTCAGGGAACTCTGGGAAGGATGTGGTGGGATTAGATCTCATTGATCGGCAGTACCAGGAAAAGCAGTTCCCTGGCTAGTACTATTCCATGCACTGGTTCATCATTGATTATTGATTACCTGTGGGCTGCGTTCTGCACCAAGGTAATCAGAAGCTCAGGTAAATATTTTTCACACCTGTATAAATTGGAAATTCAGGTAAAGTGCTTGAGAAAACCTAGTCCTGTTGATTTCACCATACCGTCATTTTTTGGAAATTTTGGACACTTTTTATTACTTATCAATTTACTTCATTAATTTATTTTATTAATTTATTAATTATGATTTTTGCTGATTGATGGTATCTCATGTTTGCTAAAAATAGTGATCAAATAACTAAGACACCGAGGCATAGGTTCTCTGATAATGTGAATTACCACGACTGCCCGAGATCATAAAATAGCAGTTGCTCTCGTCGGTGACTTTCTTTCAAATATCTTAATCAATTATGTCACTTCTATGTAGCAGCCATTTATTTAAGAAAATATTTTACAATATTTTATATGGATGAATGTACTTTATAATGTCAACCTTAGCTAAACCCAAGCATTTCTTTTTAAAAAGAAATCATTTATATCTTTTAAATCAATGACTGATTTTGATTTGAATATCTATTAGAACATATATTTTACTTTAATTGTGATTTTAACTATATTTTTGAATTTTAAGTGCCAATACATGTAACCTTTTTTTTTAAGATCTTATTATTCTAATTATTCTTAATTAGTTGAAAAAGAAAATATTTTTCATTTTGAGCTTTTCACAATCATTAGAAAATATTTTTCATTTTGAGCTATTTGCAATCATTAGACCTTTTAGTTGTGGGTTTTCAACAAATGGCAAAATCCAATCAATATCCTTTTTTCTTGCATGTTTGCCCTGTTGTTTACCTGAGAGATGCCAGTGTGGGATGGGAGGGGGGAGAGAGTATACATGAAGGAAATGAGTTGATGGAGACGCAGTTTGAACACATCCTTCGGGAGGAAATTGGCAAGGTAGTAGGCGGTATAAACTGTTAGTAAGCAGTGTGTTTGTGTGATGAGCAAAACAGGGCTCGACGCTAAGGGTGAACCTATGGCCCCAGGCCAGTAAAAATTCCCAAAAACAGCTTCGGGCCAGTAAAAATATACCTCAACTGGTCCTACAGGGCCAGTAAACGTTTGGAGGCCATTCTTGTTAAAATGTTAAAAAGTTTCCCCCCAAGAATGTCCCCAAATGCTTTTCAAATAAATGAAGATAAAAACTACAAAGATAGATGTTGTGCTGAATTTTATGCAATGTTCATTCTAGTTATGTTAAAGAAAAAATGTAGGACCAGTAAAATTTTTGCAGGACCAGCAGATGCTAGGTGTTACTGGTCCTACAGGGCCAGTGTCATTTTGAGTTAGCGTTGAGGCCTGCAAAATAAAGTGCATTATAAGAATCGTTACAAATTTATCATTTTGGCCATCACAGCTAGCCTTAACTTGCCGATGGATGCCAGTGGTTTTTTGTATCATTTTGTATAGGCTAGATTAGCTTCATGCAACATGGTTGCTATTTAGCCAACTGTAGCTGTGGTCTTGTGGTCTCTACTCCCTTTAACTCAGAGCGGCCAAAACAGGCCTGACTATTTTGTTGATATTTTCCTCACAAAAGCGTTTTTATCAAAAATATTTAAAGGAGAAATGTTTATCAGAATATTACCAACAACTCTCCTTCAAATATTTTGTGAGAATTTGCTTTATTTCCAAGTTATTTTTAAAGGTATGAAAATAGCAGACGATACTTTCCTGGAGAACTCTGAGTGCGAATGGGTTAACCTATAGGTTATAAAACTCCTATAAGCATCCATTGGCAAGTTAAGACTAGCTGTGATGGGCCTATCAAGTCTTTCATCTCTCGAACCATGCTATTAAATTCTCTCTAGCATGTAAATGAAAACAATGACACGGTCAGCGATCAGAGAGGCCTGCCCTCTCTCCATTGTGGGCAACAAGTCGGTCACATGATATATACCGTAGCGCAGGGTCCATTTCACGCTAATTATATACTAGGATATGTAGTTTCTCTATAAATTCAGGTTTGCTTGACATGGAAGTGTGAGGGTCTCAACCTCTATAATGAGAAAGATAAGGAGGGTGAGGATACAAAGGAAAACAGACATATATCTTGACTCTTCTTCAGGGGAAATTGAACTTGTTGGGCAATATCTATTGAGGGTTCAGAATTCTGACCATGTAGCTCTTGAACTTTAATAGGATTGAAGGGGGGTCCCCCTCAAACTTTATGAAAATAACTTGTTGTTTTAGGTCATAATTGTCATTTATCAGTAGTTTTGCCCTGAATGAACTTCCACGTGGGACTGCATACATGGTGTATTTTTAACATCCACTGGACATGCTGATGGGGATTGATGGCAAAATTATGAAGCAGCTAAGTAGGGTTAAATCATACCTCAAAGAAAACTCTCTCTCTCTCTCTCTCTCTCTCTCTCTCTCTCTCTCTCTCTCTCTCTCTCTCTCTCTCTCTCTCTCTCTCTCTCTCTCTCTCTCTCTCTCTCTCTCTCTCTCTCTCTCTCTCTCTCTCTCTCTCTCTCTCTCTCTCTCTCTCTCTCTCTCTCTCTCTCTCTCTCTCTCTCTCTCTCTCTCTAATCTGGCCTTGACAGCTAGGTTTGACCGTATTCAGTGACATCTTTAACCGTGAAATATGCTGTCATCATCTCTTGAATACACTCTGAATGGTGGTAGCAGTAGGATTAACTTTTGGACACAATTAGGTAGCTCAAAGGGCCGGGCCGTAGGGGGAGTTGTTACACGGCATGCATGACATCATTCTTATTCCATGAATTGCAATATGTATGTATATATACATATATACATATATATATATATATATATATATATATATATATATATATATATATATATATATATATATATATATATATGTATATATATATATATATGTATATATATACACACACACACACATACATAGAAAAGTTATCCCTTGAGCTGACCTGTCCAGCGTGTGGCCAAAGGTAGTATTGGCCCCTGAGCAGAGTATGATAAGATACTGGAGAGGTAATGTTCACACTGACCTGTAGGTGTCACTTTACAGTCATGATTGATTAATAACATGTTTTGATAAGATATGTCTTTGTGTAGTGGGCTAATCAGTCTGTAGAGTGAGATAGCATTATCTCCAAGCCCTTTCTCTGCCAGCGTGTAGAGTAGCGAGAAGAGCTGTATTGTTACCTTGGAACACTGCACAGTACATGGTCACCTGTGTTTTCCAGAGAAAAACTAGCTTTTTAGGTACATGTACATTTTGTTTCATCCCAGACTATGGAGTAGGGAGACAGAACTGTTACCTTGGAACACCACCGAGTACACCTGACTACTACATGTACAAGGTATTGTGTTATCTGATTCCTAAATTTCCAGAGAAAAAAACATGTACCTTTTCCTCCCTGAGGCAAACAGCTAGTATTGTTACTTAGGAACACCACACAGTACATCTGACTAAACAGCATGCTACAAGGTATTGTGTTATCTGATTCTTAATTTTAAAAACTCCTTACAAGGTACGTGCACCCTTTCTGTCCTCTCAGCCTGTTGAGTAGCGAAAGAGACAAACAGTATTGTTACCTTGGAACACCCCACTGAAGGTACATGTATCTTTTCCTTTCTCTCAATCTGTGGACAAATAGAATTGTCACAGGTCTGGAAATACCACACAGTATATTTGACTACTGCAATTGCAAGGTATCATGTTATCTGAATCTTAATACACTAAATTGCAGCTTAATTTACGAGTTTTTATAGGGTTGAAAGTTGTATTTATAGTGACCTTTAAAAATTCTATGAGCCCATTCCCTGCCATGATATCTTAGATGAATAAAAGAATGGATATGTCGCGAGAGACCAATTACTATATGCGCTATAGTGAAGGCCTGGGGTCTCGAATCTGCCCTCAGCGTGACGTCACTAGGAGACAATGACCAATGAGGGCTCTCATGCCAATATGCGCAGAAAGCAAGTTTTAGGCTATTCACCGCAACCAGCCTGTTCAGATTGACTAGCTGGTTTCATATCCACTTGTTTTATCTCAGAAATGCTACCTCTTCAGCATTGGAAGGATTGTCATGATATCAATACCTGTGTAAAGGCTGTGTTATCTACAAGTTGCACCTGAGGACTACAGGGCACTACAGTATATGCTGCACACACACAATACTGCATTTAACCATTCCAATACTAAGGCTACTTTCCTCCAAAGCACAAGGATGCAAAGATCTTTGAAAAACATCTTAACCCTGTCATGATGGTATTCGTGAGATAGCTCTCACTGAGTACTTTCATATGAGTACCCATGTGCCAGGGTTTCAGTCATTTTTCAGCTTTTTTGCATTATTTTGCATTGGCAAAATAGCCACCACCAGCATAAGGGTTAAGATGCAGTAGTATGTGTGTGCAAGTAGCCTCAGCATTGGATGGATTGTCATGATATCAATATGTGTGTAAACTACAGTGTGCACCTGGGTACTACAGGGCACTACAGTACATGCTGCACACACACAATACACACAATCTTAATTTCCCTGCAAGGAGGCCTTGTACTAATCCACGGTACCTCTTCAATGTAAGCGAATGCTTTCCTTTACGTAAGTGCATGCTTGATTGAGTGATTAATTAATTGAGTATTACCAAGAACTACAGGTGAGGATGATTCTCATGCAATTGTTCTCAAGAATTCCTATTGACCATGGCTATGGATGTTTTTACTCTGTTAACCCTATTATTAACCCTTATGCTGCTCTGGGTGCTTCAGCATGCAGAAATCCTTACAAAATCACTGAAACCCTGGCAAATGGGTACTCATCTAAGAGTGCTCAGCGAGAGCTATCCAATGAGTACCAGCATGACAGGATTTAGATGGTTTTCAAAAATCTTTGCATTCTTGTACATTGGACGAGAGTAGCCTTAGCATTAGAAGAGTTAAGTGCACAGAGAATTTCGCATGCAAGGTAAGTGCAGCATAGTTGAATCTGCTATGCCTGATCAACTATAGGATTTGGATCGATCATGGGAAGGAATTACAGAAACATGCAATTGAATTCAGGTTCCTAGTGACTAGTGAGTGCATTACAGTAACGATCTCTGTATCGAGGTATGCCAGTGCACTAAATGTAGAGCTTATAGTGCTAGCTTGGTATTTCCATTTAAAAGTCAGATTTAAAATGAACTTTTGTAATGAACTGGACCTATAGTTAATGAAAAGATACGTTTTTCTCTCTGTGTGTGTTACATATATACATAAGATTCTTGACGCCCTTATATATGCATGTGTGTGTTATATATATATATATATATATATATATATATATATATATATATATATATATATATATATATATATATATATATATATATATATATATATATATAATTATATATGATTATATATATATATATATATATATATATATATATATATATATATATATATATATATATATATATATATATATATATATATATATATATATATATAAATATGTGTGTGTGTGTGTATCGAAAAGGTGGATGAAAGCTTAACTTATTTTAGTTTGTCTAATCTTCATCCTCCAATCAAATATTTTAATCTGAAGCATGCCCAGGGAAAAGGAACTGCCATATCCATATAGTCAGTGAGTGTCCTGAGAAAAGAAAGAGTTGTTGACTGTATGATATATCTGATATCTGATACAGGTGTTGATACAGGGAGATATGGATTTATATCGGACAATGTACACAAGTGCATGACTTAGATATGTGGGAGAGTCCGGTATCAGGTCAAGGTACCCTAGTTAACAGGTCAGAAAAAATAAGGTTTCATATGAACTTCAAAGAGGGAGAAGAAGAAGGAAAGGAAAGAGAAAGAAAACTTAATCTTTATTAATTCTCGATCGCAAAGGCCTTACAGAAAAGTTGTTTGTTTCCTGTAATGGTATGAAAAGATTGGGTAGCTGGGTAGGAAAAACACTTTTTTAATTACATTTTTTCCTAAAAAAATGTTTCATGCATGTTTAATGTTGATTTCTTTTTTTTTTAGTGCTGTGGTTTAGTCTGTTTTTTTTAGTCTGTGCATTTAATCGGAGCAATTCAGTTCTTGGGATTGAACCTTGAAAGAGGGATATAGCAGCAAATTAAGGATAAAGCTAAGAAGTACCTGTACTCAAGCTGTAAATCAATCAATTAATCCATGCACCTGAGTTCTCTGTTCACACCTGAGGTACCAGTTATCCTAGTTAACCCATTCATGCTCAACAGGTTCTCTGGTAATTGTCATTGGAGCTTGGTAATTGCAATTATCATCACTCATATATGCATGTGTAGCATTGGAAGGGTTAAGCAGTGCTAGTTATATTTCTTAAATGATACTACATTTTTTCCAATGGATAATCGCATTTGTTATGGTATTGAGATAAACAATATTATAAGATTTTCCATTAGATATTAGTATTTATCATGCTATTCAAGACTGGTACTACTTCCCCTTAAGCTTAGATGAATAAAAGAATGGATTAAAAATGGACACTTATTGTCCCCAACCATACATGTGACATAAGATGAATAAAATAATGTAGCGAGAGATCAGTTACTATATGTGCTATAGTGAAGACCTGGCTTATAATCCCAGGGGTCTCGAATCTGGCCTAAGTGTGACATCACTAGGAGACAAAGACCAATGAGGGCTCTCGTATCGTTTACACTACAGAGAAACTTGCGCACCAACATGGGTAGATCATGTTATTCGCCGCAGCCGACCTGTTCACATTGAACGGCTGGTTTCATATCCACTTGTTTTTATTCATCTAAGCCTTAAGTCATGGATCCCAGCCATGCTGAACGGGGCTGAACAAATGACTAACGTCATCACCAGGCAACAGTTATGCTATGCAGTTAGGGTGGAAAACCCTTTTCTTCCCCTTCATTGACCACTACTGACTGTAAATGGGTCTTAATCCATCTGACCAGCCACCCTTTACACAAACATGTGTGGTCACTAATAGTGCTGACTGCAACACCTGCTTGCCTTGCATTGTGGAGAGGAGTTTGGTTTCGACTAAAAACAGAAAATGGATGAATTAATGATGTGCTATAGGGGTCGTAAACAAATTTTTCACACAATTTGAATGGTTACATTTCACTTTAATGGTGCATTGCATCTCTTCGTTGAATCAGTTGCTTGGTAACCAATGGACGCCCTAGCCATGGAGGCAGCCCCAAAAGTCAGATTATACAGCATCCTATAATATGCAGTTTAAAAATGCCTTTCTAAACAGCAATCACAAAATTACCACCAGTCCAGATTTAGCTACTCCGCTCAGGGCTCGAAATTAGGGGGTGCGGGAAGTCCAGGCCGGTTTCCTTGAATTCTCCTGCGGCTCCCTCAAATTTCTGCAGGGGGCCCAAAGATGTACTGTTTTCTATACACAACATCTTTTGAAGATGCAATTGGGCTCCCTGGAAAAAATGATAATTTCGAGCCCTGCAGCTACATCGAGTCCTTGTACCAACTACATGTAATTGTCTATTCAGTCAAAAAGTGCAATTTGGTTTGGTAGGAAAAGATTTGGTTATTACCCCGAAAAATCAGAACTGGAAATTCTTCAGAGAAATATTTCCCGGTCTGCTGAAAAGGAGGTTTTCAGGAAACCGCCTTTCCAAAAGACAGCTGGACAGGTCCTGGCTTAATGTCCCTGCCTATTAGGCAATACATTGGACTGCCTCAGTCACATTACAAAAATGTGTCTTGTTTGTCGTTATGATTTGTGTATGGGGTGATAACATTAACCCTCCCTCTATATCAATGATAAGAACCCCTTAGCCTTTATTCATGGAGACTTGGTTTCCGTTAGCTAGTAGCTCTGCCTCAGCCTACCACCTTGAAACAAGAGATCTTTCAAACAATAACCTGCTATCAGTACAAAGATTTTGAAAACTGAAACCGGTTTCTTTTGAATGATACACCGCTGCTAAGCTACGTACTTCAACCCTAATCCTGCTTGTTTGACTCTTCCACTTGGTTCACCAATAAAACATGAACTTTGCATGAGTTCTTTCTGCTCTCAGTTTTCAATAGTTAAAGGACTTAAACCATTCATGCCTGAAGGTCCCTTGACTACTGTCATCTGCCTAGTATATAGTATATAGTATAGTACAGTATAGTAAAAAAACATCTAAACCCTATCATGTTGGTATTCATCAGATAGCTCTTAATGAGTAGTCTCGAATGAGTACCCATTTGGCAGGGTTTCAATCATTTTTGAGTTTTTTTTGCTTCATTTTGTATTGGCCAAATTATAGCCACCAGCAGCATAAGGGTTAGACCCCATACTGAGCCAAGTTCAGTTTCCTTTATTCACCAGCACGAGAGGGGATCAGATTTCCCTTAATTGCTGATACATACTTATCAGCTTGATTTCGTGAGGTCTGCTGTGTGTGAGCCTGTTTAGATTGTATGCAAATGAGACGGGAAGGAATGCAGGGTCCTGATATGCGCAGGATTAGGCATAGAAAAGGCTAAGCACTGAAAATAGATTTTGAATTGATTCTCATTTCTGCTATGTAACAGGGTTTAGGGTAGCTTACTTTAGATGAACAACCACTCTTCTTATAGCCTAAATAAAGAAATTGTTTGTTTCCTGTTACGATCCGAAAAAAGATAGGGTAGGTGAGATCATAAGGTCGGTAAAAAAAATATTTTTGCATTATTTTTTTGGTCAAAAATGTTTGTTTTATGCATGTTTTACGGTGATTGGGAGTTGGGTCGGGGCGGAAAAAACATTAGGGTAGGGATTTTTTTGAATAAAAACTTGTTAGGGTAGGGTTACAGGAAACAAACAACTTTTTTGGGGCCTAATCCAAAAGGTTATAGGCACAGTATGCCTC
Source organism: Maea johnstoni (assembly GCA_963942565.1). Taxonomy (NCBI): domain Eukaryota; kingdom Metazoa; phylum Annelida; class Polychaeta; order Spionida; family Magelonidae; genus Maea; species Maea johnstoni. Next base: position 14,718,786 of record OZ012696.1, on the reverse strand, counting down.
TGATAATGCACAGGATCAGTGGTAGATAAGACACCCGCCCCTGAAAATAGATTTTAAATTGATTCTCATCTATGCTACGTAACAGGGCTTCACCCATTCACACTCAGAGTTTCTCTAGAGAGTATCGTCTGCTACTTTCATACTTTTGAAAATAACTTGGGAATAAAGGAAATGTTCTCAAAATATTTGAAGGGGAGTTGTTGTTTGACTACTGGTTAACATTTCTGCTTCAAATATTTTCTTTGAAATGCTTTTGTTAGAAAAATATCTCCAAAATTGTCAGGTCTGTTTTGGCCGCTGTGAGCATTAATGGGTTAAGGTAGGTATAGCACTGGTCACTGATACATCTGATATGTGCACGGTCAGGGGTAGAAAAAGGCACCCCCTGAAAATAGATTTTGAATTGATTCTCATCTCTGAGATGTAACAGGGTTAAGGTTTGTTACAGTATTGGTCACCCATGCCTATGAAATGTGTTTGATCTGGGGTAGAATGAGGCTAACCCTGAATCAGGGGTAGAAATGGAAAAAAACATGGAAATAGATTCCCAATTCATTCTCATTTCTGCTACATAGCAGTGTTTAGGGTAGTATAGCACTGGCCACTGAGGCCCTCTAATATGCATGTAGGATCACGTGTAGAAAAGCAGACACTGAAAATAGATTCCAAATTCATTCTCACTTCGCTACGTAACAGGGTTTTAAAGGTATAGCACCAGTCAGTGATGCCCACTGATACGCATGGCTATCTAGGGTATCGCTTGGCAACCATGATGCCTTGACCGGGTGTTCAGCTGCCACCGGTGGCCACTGGTCAGTCAGTAGTCAGTTAGGAGCAGTGTACTGCAGGGAAGGTAAGTGGATCTCTCAGCATGGGGCAGATTAACAGGGCAGGTAGACTCAAAATGTTACTGGCCCAGTGCGACCATTAACACCTAGGATCTACAGGTCCTGCCAAAGTTGTACTGGTTATGCAAATTTTTCTTTAACACAACAAGAAGAAAAAGTGCATAAACTTCACCAACAACATTTATTTGAATTTATTTTATCGTCAAAACATTTGGGGACATTCTTGCAGAAAAACCTGTCAACAAGAATGTCCCCAAATGTTTACTTGCACTGTAGGACCAGTTGATTTTTTTTTACTGGCCCAAAGCAGTTTTGGGGGATTTTTACTGGCCTGGGGCCAGCAGTTCACTACAACCTTCAACCCCTGCAGGGGTTAAATAACAAGTGTGTTGAGGTGCGTTGTAGTTGGGGGATGTAGGGGGTTCGTCTCAGTCAAAATGGAGAGGTACAATATAATCTATACTATACTATTTTTACAAAACGATATCTCATTTTCTGTATGTCAGATTAAGAGTTTAACCTTTAAGGAGGGGTACAATATCTATGGTATTTTTCCCAGATTAGGCGTTTTACATTTCAGAAGAGTACAATATCTTTATTATTTTTTCCCAGATAGAATCCCATTTTCTGTGTAGCAGATTAGGAATTCAACCTCAAAGAAGAGTACACTATATCTATGTCATTTTTACAGATAAATCCCATATTCCACATATCAGATTAGGAGTTTTACCTTTAAGGAGGGGTGCAATATAGATACTAGATACTATTTTTACAGATGATATCCCATTGTCCACATTTAAGATAAAGAGTTCTATATAATCTTGGAGAGGTTATATATTATTTTTTCCAGCTGATATTCCATATTCCACATACCAGATCAGTGTTAAATACTTTAAAGAAGAATACAATATCTTTATTATCATTTTTTTTCAGATAAATCCCATATCCGCATACCAGATGTGGAGTCAAATCAGAGAAGAATACAATATCATTATTATATTTTTTCAGATAAAACCCATATTCTGGGTACCAGATTAGGAGTTTTACTGCCCTGGAGTCGTTCAGTTTTACCTACCAAGGGAGATACATTACCACGTCATCATCCCTCCATCACCAACATCCTCCCAGTCCTCGGCTTTAGGACATCTAAGGATTCCTAATTAATACCTACCTGCAGATCAGCATGTAATCCCCATCACAGCAGACAAACAGGTAAGAGGATTTTTTTTTTCTTAAGACGCAATATTGATATTGATATTGCGTGCAATGCCGCATCATGGTGATATTCCATTTATGCCGATGGCATGGGACAGGGTTATGAGCCTATAGTCCTAGGCCAAGAAATTTATTTCACTTCTTTAATACTGTAGAATAGGAAATTAATCCGGGATGCAAATACACCGAATTTGACCAAAAATGACCTTTCCGAATTAAAACAGGTAAGAGGTTTTTCTTAAGATGCAATATTGATATTGATATGGCGTGCCATGCCACATCATGGTGATATTCAGTTTATGCCAATGGCATGGGACAGGGTAGCCTAGATTTCTAGGCTGTCATATGTATTTTCTGTTATGTTTTTTCTGTTACCTAGCACCAAATATTCTAGGTGGCCATAGTGGTCCATTTAGTTTACACTTATCTCACCAGGATTCAGTTCGAGTAGCAATCATAGCTTTAAAAGTGCCAGTGAAAACCACAACTGTGAAAGACCTGTGTAACACGTTTTCTTGTAACTCAAATAACCAAATATATTCACGTTTCTGGGTGACAAAACCTCTAAAAACCTGGAGAGTAGGCTGTTCCAAACATCAGTCAAACCTTTCAATGCTGAGGCTACTTTCATCAAACGCACAAGAATGCAGATATTTTTGAAAACCATTTAAACCCTGTCATATTGGTATTCTTTGGAAAGCTCTCGCCGAGTTCCATCAGATGAGTATACCCGTTTGTCAGGGTTACCATAATTTTTCAGCTTTTTTCGTATCATTTTCCATTGACCAAATTAGCCAACAGCAGCATTAGGGTTAAGGTAGTGATACAGGAAATTAACTAAAAAAATGAATTTTTTTAGGGCCTTACCAGCTCTTTTCTTACTAAAGAATAGTTTACAAGGTGTCTCTTTCACTGGTCAGACAATAAACCAATTAAACAGCAAGACACGCTGGTCATGACCTTCAAAGTATCAGAGTATATCCAAACAAATATTTTTGTTTGTTATATTTTAATTGGTGAATAAACACAAATTACATGCTAAATCATCAAAGGCACATTTAATCTTTTGGCTAAATTGTAGCACAAACATGTCTGGTCATTATTCCACATTCCTCCGTCCCTGGGAGAGCCTCCTGCAGGGGCTTAGCCACCTATGCGTCCAGCGTGTCATTTGGACACGCAGAACACTGTTTTTTGACAGTTTGGACACCCAAAGGTTTATGTCAGAATTTGCTGAAGATGACTTTTCTTAGAAGATAGAAGATGAAGAACCTGTAGTGTCACTTTTGTAAGACACACAAAGCAGTATCTGGCATAAAAAAGCAAAATCTGTAAAGGTATAGGGTATATCTTATTAGTAGTATGTATTTTGTACCACACTTTGGACACGCAAAAGTCTATGAAACCTCTATTTGGACACCCTGTTTCCAAAAATCGGCTAAGACCCTGCCCCCCTGGGCATCCATTGTATGCTAATTAGGACCCCCTGCAGTGTTGTAAGTGGTGAAACTGATCTGTGACTTCTTTGAGATGGATAGGCATACAGGGGCAGTTCTAGGATTAGGGGCTGGGGTATTTTACCTATTCATTCCAACTTGATCCCAAAATTAGCCTGATTATTTTTGTGATAATATCTTTTTAACACTTCCAATGCTGAAGCTACTTTCTTCCAAGGCGCAAGGACCCAAAGATTTTTGAAAACCACTTGAACCCTCTCATGTTGGTATTAAACCTTCAAATACTTTCCAAGAGATATTTTCTCATCCATTCATGCCTTGAGATTTACCTGACCAGTGTAACTTGGCATACTTTTGAAAATAATTTTGGAATGAAGTATAAATTCGCAAAAATATTTACAGGAGCATTGTACAGTGTCTTAGCCAGAATTTAGAAACTGGGTGCCTAAAATTGGCAGCTGTAAAATTTTGGGGCGTCCAAATTTTTTAATGGGGATCACAATATACTCATATTTCAACCATGAACATGACTGTATAAATTCATCAAAATAAGGCATAATATCATTAAACAATATCATGGGAATTATAAGGAGATGAAAAAATTCAATTATAAGCTTGAGATTTAGATTTTTAGAAATTCCACACTTACAAATTTGGGTGTCCTGAGGGGTTCTTTTTAAGGGTTTGGGTGTCCAAATAGGCACCCAGACGCCCTGCTGGCTAAGACCATGGCATTGTATATAGACCTTTTGCTTTTGTTAGAGAGATATCACCAAAATTGTCAGGTGGTTTTGGCTGCTACATGAATAGGTTAAGAAATATATTTCCAAAATATCCCAGCCTTTATAACTGGTCACTTTATGTATGAATGGGTTTGAAAACCCTCTTTTAGGAAATATTTTAAATATTGCTAACCTGAGCTATCCAGTAGTGCTCCATCAATAATTTTGTGAATTAATACATTATTTTGATGTTATTTTCAAAGATGCGATAGAGCTATAGGTACAAACAATAGAAGAAGAAGTTTGAAGCATGAAGGTTTGGAAATAGGGGAAACTGTCTCACAGGCTTAGGCACAGCACCCTCTGGGTCCTAGAATCAGGGGTATCAGGTGACCATTTTGATAGGGTGCATTAGGAATGGAATTATTCATACCCATGTCTGTTCAGCAACCCAAGCCCACCACAAGACACCCCCAAGGGCACAGGGGTGGTGGTATCGGGTTTGGAGACAGAGGGTATCAGATTCAAGTGCTCATTGGGTAGATTTAGGCACAGATACAGAAACCTTTGCTCCATGACTTTCCTACTTAGCAATCTGATACATCTTACCCTGTAGATAAGAAAACCTCATTCACAGGTGTCCTAGTGATCTTATACAGAGACTGTACATACTAAATATATATATATATATATATATATATATATATATATATATATATATATATATATATATATATATATATATATATATATATATATATAATTTTATATTATATATAAATATATATATATATATATATATATATATATATATATATATATATATATATATATATATATATATATATATATATATATATATATATATATATATACATATATATATATATATATATATATATATATATATATATATATATATATATATATATATATATATATATATATATATATATATATATATATGTATATATATAAAAATATATATATATATATATTATATATATGAAGGTTGTGTGTGTTGGGGGGGGGGGGGGGGTGATCTTTTTTCTCTGTATATAATTACTTTATTTTTTCTTTATTTTTCCACTAAAGCAAAGAGGGAAACTACTTCTCATTGCCCCCCCCCCCCCCTATACAGAACTAACCCCCTACGCAAAAAGTCAGGATCCGCCCCTTAAATAGTTGAGCACATTCTTTCATTGATTTACTTGACACCCTCTCACAAGTTATTATGGTCACAATCACACGTAGTGGCCATGAATACATGCACACTAATATGGTCAGTGAAAACTCGAGTGCCTGATATTAACATGGCCTATTGGAAATACCAAGAGCTGTTAATTAATTCCAGGCCGCACCTGCCCAGTGTATTGTCTACTTGTTATACGCTAATGAAGTTTAGCACTCGTGCATTACAAGCGGCTAACAAGGTTTAGGGCTGAAAGGAGATGCCCGGTCACAGTATTTCAACCAATAATGTTACCGTGATCGTAGGGCTGGTGGGATCAATATCCAGTAACAAATGGGTCTGGAGCAGGGTCCTTCAGCCAGGATTTCAAAAATGCCTGTCCAAAACAGCTATTTCAAAATATCTGCCCGTCCAGATTTAGCTACTTATCTACTTTAAATCCTTATACCAGCTACATTTAATAGCCTTGTGTGTCAAAAAGGGCAATTTACACTTCAGCTATGCCCTAGAAGATCATGTTTGTAAGGAAAATATTTGGTTATTAAACCCCAAAAGTCAAAATTGAAAAATCATCATAGAAAATTTTGCCTGTCCAAACAGGAGGTTTTTAGGAAACTACCTGTCCAAAAGACAGGTAGGACGGGTCCTCATGGCTTAAAGTCCCTGGACTCTGGAGCCAGTTCAGGAGCAGTTATAGGATAGGTTATAGGATCCTCTCTGACCATAGCATTACTTGAGAATTTATTTGAAGAAGTAATTGATATGGCTATTGCCCTTCCATTTTCACAGAACCTTAGTTGAAAAAAAATAAACAAGTGGACATGAAACCAGTCAGTCAACCTGAACAAGCTGGCTGCAGCGAATAGCCCAGAAGTTGTGTTCTGCGCATGTTGGTCTGCAGATTTCTCTGTAATGTTAACAATACGAGAGCCCTCATTGGTCTTTGTCTCCTAGTGATGTCACACTGAGGCCAGATATGAGACCCCTGGGATAGCCAGGTCTTCACTATAGCGCATATAGTAATTGATCTAATCCTGCATATCCATTCTTTGATTCATCTAAGCCAAAGCATACTTCAGAAGAATTTTGTAAGGGAAATGAATATGGCAATTGCACTTCAGTTTTCACAGAACTGTGACAAAATCAAAAAAAATTGGAGGAAAGAGATCTATACTTAAGAAGTATCAACTGCCAATATGGAATAGAAGGTTTTTAGGTAGATGTGAACATTTCACATCATTTTGAAAAGATTTTACTAAACAAAATTGTTTGTGGGAAATGTATAGACCTTAATTCTGGAAAGACTTTGCAGATATGAAAGTGAAAAGATTTAAGATGGATAATCATCATCATCATCATCATCATCATTACAAATATGATTGATATTTTATAGATAATTATCATCATCATCATCACCATAATCATAATCACCATTATCATTTTTTAAGGAAGACCATTTGAAAAAACTAATAACCAAAAGATTTAAGATGGAAATGGCTATCAGTAAATCACGGTTTAATCACCCTTTAATTTTGACAGAAGAATAGATTGGCAGTAGACCTGGGAACAGGAAAGGTTTAATCCTACATGTAGTTTCTTTACCGAAGGTTGACCTCCCCCACTCCATCCATTCCTTGATGAATAGTTTTACGTTGATGAAAGAAAAAATATTATTGGCATTCACCATTCAGTCCATAGTAGAAAAACATTTTTCACCTTCTTTATCCCCTGCTTTCTAATAATGGGATTAAAGCTCTAATCCCTGGAATTAGTAGCTAGTAGACCTGGGAACAGGAAAGGTTTAATGCCAGTTTCTTTACCGAAGGTTGACCTACCCCCTGCCTCCCCCACTCCATCCATTCCTTGATGAATAGTTTTACGGTGATGAAAGAAAAGTTATTATTCAGGCATTCACCATTCAGTCCATAGTAGAAAAACATTGTTCACCTTCTCTATCCCCAACTTTCTAATAATGGGATTAAAGCTCCAGGCTCCTTTTAATCCCTGTAATTCTCCATTGTCTGAGGCAGGGGGAGGTAAGATGGGGGATTACTGTAGAAATGGGGTGCTTAGATGAATAGAAGAATGGATATGTAGCAAGAGACCATTTCTATTATGTGCTGTATTGAAGGCCTGGCTATGCTATATGCTATCTCGAATCTGGCCTTAGTGAGACGTCACTCGGAGACATAGACCGATTAGGGCTCTCGTAACGGTATTGTTTACATTACAGAGAAACTTGCACGCCAACATGCGCAGAACATGACTTGCGCACCAACATGCGCAGCCAGCCTGTTCAGGTTGATTGGCTGGTTTCATATCCACTTTTTTTTCATCTTAGAAGTGTGGTGCGAAGGTGAGTCATTGCCGCGGGCCCCCAGCAGTGAAAGTCAGCGGCGAAATGGCGGTGCCGTTTGTCAGATTTCATATCTCATTTGTCTTCGCGACGACGATTCTCGCAATTCACGCTTCTCCACTATTGCTTCCTTACAGTCTCACTAATTATATAATTCACAATCCCTGCATAATTTATGCCAGGTGATCGGAATGAATCCGGCCAGGTAGATGCAATTAGTGCCTCCATATACATGTTCCGGGTCCACTCTCTATTGTGTTTTCAAATAAAAATGGATAATGATCTCAACACATTTATTATGCATTAATGAATTTGGTCATGTATTGTCTAGGCCGGGTAACATGTATATTGGATTAGTGTTGCCTTGGTTATGTTGACAATGGGGGAAAATCCACAGTGTAGCGGTGAGGCTTAGCAGTAGGATTAGTGAGACTGGCTGCTGCAGTTGAGCTCCTGGATACCTCCCTATATATAACTGGAACCTACCACCGTAACATGGAGTTTTCTCACTACCTGCCGTGAAAAAACATCGGGAATTCCTCCTCGCCCAGGTACGTGACTATTGTTCTTTAAACAATGTAATTCTGCAGGTGAAAACGTCAAAACATCACAATCAGAGAAATCATGTAGAAACTCCATGCACATAACGTTTCATTACAGCCATTGATATTTGTATCGTTCATACTTCAAGCTTGAAAGCATGCATAGAATAATACCGTGCTGGCGATTGCACTTATTCTATCATTGGTGCTATAATTTGAAAGCTATGGATAAATTTAGGATTTATATTTCAATCTCGAAACAATAATTTTGGAGATATTTTTCTTATATTTACTCCTATTTTTCTCATATTTACTCCTATTTTTCTCATATTTACTCCTATTTTTCTCATATTTCCTCATATTTTTCTGATATTTGGTTATGCCCAGTGGCCAGTTACGGTCTAGACACTCATAACATTAATGGATTAAATGTAATAGTGTCAGTTTTGAGTGTTCACCAGCTTGTGTATGACTTTATAACAATCCTCCTCATATTCCCATATATTTCCTAATAATTATTGGGATTAAACACATCCATATTGAGAGACTCAAGATTACCAAATAGAGTTTGGAATAGCCAGGAATTCATTGGATAATTACTAGGAAAATGCAAGGATTTTCTTCGGATTAGTCTTAGCCACAGTTGGTAAATGAAGGTTGCTAGGCAAAATATATTAGGATATCCTGTTTCTACTTCTGACTGGAGTGGTTACATATTGTACTTGAATATGCTACATGAACAGTACGTGTTACTGTGTATAAGGATCCAGTGTTTGAGCTTAGAAGAATAAGCCAAGTGGATAAGAAACCTGCCGGTCCACCAGAAAATGCTGGCTGCGGCGAGCGAATAGTACAAAAGTTGCATTTTATGCATGTTGGCGTGCAGGTTTCTCTGTAATGTAAGCGATATAAGAGCCCTCATTGGTCTTTGTCTTCTAGTGACATCACACTTAGGCCAGATTCAAGACCCCTAGCATTGCCAGGCTTTCTCTATAGCGCTTATAGCAATTGGTCTCTCGCTACATATCCATTCTTTTACTCATCTAAAGCCCTACTAAGACGTAAAGCAGAAATTGGAAAAATATTTGAATTCTAGACCCCTGGCATAGCCAAGCCTTCACTATGGCACATATAGTAATTGGTTTCTTGCTACATAGCCGTTCTTATATTAATCTAAGGATACGGTTGGAAATTGACAGACCATATGTGTGCGCTCCAGGTGTAAATGAGTTAACCTGTTAGTTCTTGTGGCAGCCAAAACCGCCTGACTAATTTGGCGATATCTCTCTACCAAACGCAGTGGTTGGAAAATATTTGAGGGGGAGTTGTTCATTAAAATGTTATCTACAACTCTCCTTCAAATATTTTTCAACTTAATGGTCCATTCTCCTGTTATTTTCAAAAGTATGGCGGGTCCAGACGACAATTTCAATATGAACTCTTATGCATTAATGGGTTAATGATATCAGGTGACACTCAGGGGCCCAACCACATTGAATCGGAGCTGTCTATGTGTTCACATCCGATTCCACATTGTTATCAATATGCATCCAGAGGAAAGATTAACCCATTTGCATCTGGAGTGATTTGATAACTCTGAAAAAAAAAATTATGAGTTAGAAGTAAAATCTTGAAGGCAAAAGCAATGTTGGAAAATTATTGGATGGAGAAATGTGATTCTGAACATATCCAACAACTCTCATTCAAGTATTTTGTAAAATAATCTTTAATTCTTAAGTTGTCATCAAAAGTGTCACAAATACAGATAATAATATATAGAGGAAGCATGATTGGGTTAATCCATAATTTGCACTCAGAGCTGCCTAAAACAAGCCTGACGATTTTGGAAATATTTTTACTTACAAAGCATTTTTTTGGAAAACATTTGAAGGAGAAATGTTTATCAGAAGACGAACAACAACTTTCGTTCAAATATATTTCGAACTTCCGCTTTATTGCCAAGTTATTTTTATAAGTATGAGAGTAGCAGACGACACTTTCTAAAGGAACTGAGTGTGAATGGGTTAATGCATATTGCTGCAGGTAGATGTGATATATAGGTCTCCCTTCTTCTTTAATGCCACTGCACGCCAAGGCCTTGAAGGATAGCAGAACAAACAAATGCATATGGCGCTGTGTGATCAGAAGCAATAAGTCATCATCATCAGACGCCTGCTGTAGAGCACATTTTCACATGTCGCAAATGTCGTCTGCTTCTCTGATGCTTTTGAAAATAACTTCAGAAGTAAGCATTATTTTGCAAAATATTTGATGGAGAACTGTTCCAAGAATTCTACTGAGCCATTTTCACATGTCACAAATGTCGTCTGCTTCTTTGATGCTTTTGGAAATAACATCAGAATAAAGCATTACATTGCAAAATATTTGAAGAGGAATTGTTGCAAGACTCCTCCTGAGCACATTTTCACATGTCACGAATGTTGTCTGTTTCTCAGATGCTTTTGAAAATATTTTCAGAATAAAGCATTATTTTGCAAAATATTTGATGGAGAATTGTTCCAAGACTCTTCCTAAGCACATTTTCACATGTCACAAAGGTTGTCTGCTTCTCTGATGCTTTTGAAAATAACTTCAGAATGAAGCAATATTTTGCAAAATATTTGATAGGGAATTTTTCAAGACTTCTACTGAGCACATTTTCACATGTCACAAATGTTGTCTGCTACTCTGATGCTTTGAAAATAACTTCAGAATAACACAGTAACCTGCAAAATATTTGAAGGAGAGTTATTGGTTGAGTTACAAGGGACCTGTGCACATTTTCACGTCACAATTGTTGATATTTTTAGCATTTGAGAAAGAGTAATAGAGAGAGAGAGAGAGAGAGAGAGAGAGAGAGAGAGAGAGAGACAGAGAGAGAGACAGAGACAGAAAAGAGAGAGAGAGAGAGAGAGAGAGAGAGAGAGAGAGAGAGAGAGAGAGAGAGGATGAATATAGAACCTGTCCGGGAGGTGACTTATATTTCACTACTTACTTAAAAGGGGCAAGAGGGGTTTGACAGTTCAAGGGTCACACCAACTATTGAAATGACTTTTACTCGTCTTCCATTGAATAAAGTCATAAAGAGCGTTCCTCAGAACCTAAATGGCCATAAGCCGACAGACAGGTTTATCAAAGCCGCTAATCTTGAGTGCTATCTAGTCGTAAGCTGTGGGCAGTCAATCCAAAGCGTCTTCAAATAATTTCATCAGAGAGGGCCCGGAGATGGACAATGTGACAAGCCAGGACATGACAGACAAGTCTCGTAGTTCCCCGCTGAGGCCCCGTACCCGCTGAGAATGACCGTTCACCAGTAACTCTTGTCACCTTTATAGAAATACCCATGCCATGTACCCTTCACACTTCCCTGTCCAGCACTCCTTAACCCTTTCAATGCTGAGACAGTTAACTTTCCTCTAAGGCACAAAAACTCAAAAAATCTTGAAAATCATCTAAACCCTGTCATGTTGGTATTCAAAGAGAGAGAGAATGAATGAATAAAATAGAGAGAAGGGGTATTCCAATTGTAACAGTTATATTTGCCGGCATGCAGCAGCAGTGTAAACCAGTAGTTGACCATGATTTGGCAGATGGGAGCCGTTCTGCCAATAGTAGTAAGATCAACAAACAACATGTAATGCCAGAGTCAATTATGATGGCTTAAAGATCTGTAACAGAGTAGCAGCATGTACATCACAAGTGCAAGGGATACATTCTTAACCCACATTCCTCATCCTTATGCTGCTCAGGTGGCTAATTTGGCCAATACAAAACGATGCAAAAAATGTGAATGATCACTGAAACCCTGGCACATGGGTACTCATCTGAGAGTACTCAGTGAGAGCTTTCTAATGAGTACCAGCATGACAGGGTTTAGAGGGTTTTCAAAAAAAGTCTTTGCGTTCTTGTGCTTTGGACGAAAGTAGCCTCAGCATTGGAAGGGTTAAAGCATATTTGGGTAAAAATTTGAAGGAGCATGTTGTTAATCAGAGCAATACCAACAACTTTCCTTCAAATGGATAAATTGGGATGGTTTCTGCTAAGAGCAATCAATGAAAACTTTACAAATAAATCTTTTTCTCTTTCACAATCACAGGGGGTGATAACATGCATCCCCAAAGGTGACAAAAACAGAAAACAACTCAAAAACTGGCGGCCAATTTCGCTATTGAACTCATCCTACAAGTTGGTATCCTCTTGCATTGCGAATAGAATAAAACCTATCCTACCCCATGTAATTGAGTCTCAGCAAAAGGGTTTTATTAAGGGGAGAAACATAGCCGAATGTACGAGGGAGATTTATGACTTCCTTTTTGAATATGAGGTGAGCGAGGTCCCTGGCATGATGCTATTGATTGATTTCGAAAAAGCGTTTGATTCGCTTGCCTGGGACTTCGTTCACTTTGCCCTTGGAAAGTTTGGTCTCCCTCAAACAATTTTAGATTGGGTTTCGATGATGCAACATAATGCAACATCTAGAGTTACACAGTGTGGCTGGTTATCTGAACCATTTACTCTGCAGAGGGGATGCAGACAGGGAGACCCATTGTCTCCTTATGTCTTCATCCTCTGTGCAGAATTTCTTAACAGGGCTATAGTCAACGCTCCCGAAATTCAGGGATTTGTGATAAAGGGCCATGAAAAGAAGCTAACACAATTCGCAGATGACACTTCTCTTTTTCTTGATGAATCAAAAAGATCACTAAGAAAAGCCATCTCAGTGTTAAAAACCTATGAAGAAGCTTCTGGCCTAAAAATGAACCTCACAAAAACAAAGGCAGTATGGGTAGGCTCTAATAGGTTCTCCGAATCAAAAATTTGTCACGAGATAGAATTGGACTGGGTCCACCAATTTACTGCGTTGGGCATCCAATATGATGTTCATGATTTACAAAATGTGACTACTTTAAACTGCACTGAGAAACTGGCCGAAATGGACAGAATCCTGCTAAATTGGAGTAGGAGAAATACCACTCTTATAGGAAGGATTCTGATCATTAAAAGCCTAGCACTGTCTAAATTGGTACATTTTTTTATTGCTCTTCCTACTCCTCCTAAGGACTTCTTTCGAGAAATCAACAAGAAGTTCTATCGTTTCTTGTGGAAGGGAAAGCCCCCAAAAATAAAGAAGTCAACTATTGAATTAGATTTTAAAGATGGAGGGTTAAGAATGGTCAATGTGGAATTGTTTGAAAAAACCTTAAAGACCAAATGGTTGAAAAAGGTCTTAGTTTGTAATGAGGTATGGTCACTGATTCCTGAAAGTCATAAAATTGATAAAGTTGGAGGCTATGGAATTAATTTTTATAATAATATTTTGCCTCACATAAAAAATCCCTTTTGGATCTCAGTGGTTAAAGCCCTTGAATCATACCATGTAAACTATTCTATACACAACCAGCCAGAGATATCTATGCACTCTCCCATATGGTTCAATCCAAATATTAATATTTCTTTTGTGAAAAAGTGGGATGATAAAGGATTGAAATGTCTGGGAGATATATTTGAGGAACATGGTGTGGTGAAAACAAGAGAAAAACTATCTGATGATTTTAAAATAAAATTCAACTTTATTGATTACACAAGATTAATAAAATCCATACCTAATGACTTTATACTTCAAAACATAGAATTTGACAGAGAAGAAATGAATCCCTGGTGTCAGGAGCATGTTCTAACTATTTTAGGTGATACCAAGTCTAATCAAATGATTAAACATGAATTCCTCAAAAGGAAACATCACCTGTCTATAATTGAAAAGTGGGAAACAGTGCTACTGATACCGGATGATTCAAGCTTCTGGAACAAAACCTTTATGCTTTTAAAAACATGCAATCAGGATAAATGGATGCAAATGTTCCAGTACAAAATATTACACCGTATTCTTGCAACAAATAAGAAACTTTTTCAATATAAGATCATTGACTCTCCTCTATGTAATTACTGTGGACTTGAAGATGAGTCAATTCAGCACCTTTTTTGTGAATGTGATCTGGCAACAACAATATGGCAAGATATTATTGATTGGCTACAAAAACAGGGCCGCAATATAGAGTATTTCAAAGATTCTCAAATAATACTTGGGGACTCGAATTTTGATCCAGTAATCAACAGAATAATTCTTACGGCAAAAATTGCCATTTTTAAGAATAAAAAAAGGAATCCCCCGACAATTCATCAAATATTAGCCATGCTCAGATCACAATTCAACATCGAAAAGTTTAATGCTGAAAAACCGATAAATTGAAATTTTTTAGGGGTTTTTGGGCCCCAATATGGAAGGGTATTAACATATAAAAACTTCTTTCCTATGCAGAGCTCTAATACTGTATATATTGTTTGTATCACTTTACAAAGTACACAGGACCTTTTAAGGTCCACCCCTTGACTGTATACCTATTTTCTTGTTTTCAATATACTGTGCGTTGTGTGGCGTCAACAGTACATGTATGGTAATTCTTTATTTTTGTGATTTTTGAATAAATATCAGGTGCACAGCATATTGGCTGAATGCATCAAAATGTAAAAAAAACTTTCCTTCAAATATTTTGTGAACTTATTCTGAATTCCCAAGTTATTGTCAAAAACATTTTAGTTCCAGACGACACTGTCTCAAGGAACTTGTGATCATGAATGGGTTGTAGATCATTGACCAAGGTCAATTATTCTAAAGACCTTTGTCCTGATAACGAATCAACACCTGGGCACAAATGTAGGAAATGAAACTGATTTTAGATTTTATTTAAATAGTACTGGAGCACACAGACTTGAACAGTGTCAAGTGAAAGGTGTATCAAGATATAGCCTGTCAATATGTGAACAATACAGTAAATAGATCACCATAAGTTGGGTGTCTTAAGGATTTGTTAAGGGCTTGCTAAAGGGGTGCTTTTGAACACCCAGCTATATATGACATGGGCACACAGGATTTTACAAGCATTTGATATTCAATTGCTTGAGTATTCAATCTTTCAAATATTGGGTGTGGTAGTACCAGAGAGGTCTATTTATAAATATAATTTCCCTGGTAGTACTAGCATTGGCTACTGGATGCTTTTGCAAGGTTGAATACCCAAGCAATATAATGCTCCTTAACATTTTAGAAAGTAACATATAATTCAAGAGATGTCAACCTTAAATGACTATTACGCTTTTATTCTAGCTGTATTAATTGGTAAAACAACCCTTGCCCAGTCAGCACACTAACCAAAAAAATGTTTTCTCGAAATACTCAATTCTAGCACCCCCTTCAAATCTCGTTCCCCTCCACCCCCCCCCCCCCCCCCCCACACACACACAACCTGCTTCTCTAAGCTTTTATAGAACAATCAATGAACAATTGTCTGTTGTAAATAGGTCTTGTATGTATTTATTTAACGGGACCCTTGACTTTCTCTTTCATATATCCCTGGCTGAGAGTTGTCACAAGACAAGAATATATTTACATACAACCAACATAGGGAGCAGAAGTCAGTCAATAAGACTGCAAACTGACCTTGATATATTTGTGTATCAATGTAGCGACATGGGATTATTATGAAATACATACTTACCTACAAGGCCTAAAGTGGGTAGCCGAACAACTTTCTCCACTAATACCCTGGGCACATAGAGAGGGGTACTCGGGGTGTTTCGCCCCCATTCATTGCCCCTGTACCCATACCGTGCCTGGGATAAGCTGCCTTGTACATGGCGCCCCTGCTATTAACTAGACACTTAATTAAACAACGTCCTTTTAAGCTGACATCTGAAAGCATTTGAATCCTACTCTATATATACCTTTTTACTATGATCAGCATCTGCATTTTCAATGAAATCATTACTATCTTTATTAACTTCATTATCATCATCTTTGTCATCATTTTCCTCATTTCCAACTTAATCATAATTATTTTCTTCATAACACTCATATTCATCATCATTACCATTATCTGCATCATCATCATCATCATCATCATCATAATCATCATTACTCTCATCATCATCATCATCATCATCATGCATCATAATCAAAAATGCGTAGCAATTTTCATTAAATGTTGTAGATCATAATCAGAAATATATGTGAAGGAGAAATGTTAATCCGAACATTACCAGCAACTCTCCTTCAAATATTATGTACACTCTTCCTTTATTCTGAAGTTATTGTCAAAAGTGCACAGATGCAGGCAACAATTTCTTGAGGAACTCTTAATAGGCATTAACGCGCTTGGGGTGTCATTGATATGGGGCATATCGATATATCGATAACTCTCCTTAAACAATACAGCCTGCTTTCACTTGTCAATACATATTGCAATGTATCGAAATACCAAAAACATGAAAATGGGCACTTAGAGAAGAAATTGAGAGAGCTGAATATTGCTGGTGTTGCCAGTCACATACTTTCTAAAACCATTTCTCTACATGGTCATGCCTCACTTTTCTTGTTGCATTCCAAGAAGAAGCAATAAAATGAGGCAGGACCCTCATAAAATGGTGAAAAACCAGCATAAATGCTACATGATTTTCCATCATGGCATAGATAGCATTTCTGTGGATATATCAATGCATCGTATTGAAATAATCAAAATCGAAAACAATTTATCAATATATCGAATCGAATTTTTTTTTTAAACAATGACATCTCTATAATGCGCTACTGCCAATTAGCTACGTAGTGTAGTATCTACCATCCTGCAAGGTAGGTCTTGCCATCTAACAAGGGAAACAGCTTCAGATTAATGTTGTAGTTGTTAATTTATTTATAAATGGTCAATTTATTGATTTTGTTGCTAAATATAGCCTGCCTGAAATTGCTTGTTAACTGGGTAAATACAACAGGACTTACAGTTCCTGTAGTTGCCCAAAAAGGTGCTGACAAATGCAATGATGTTTTTAGCAACTTTTGAAAAATATATATATTTGAACCAGTATGTGTTAGTTGATTCAAAAGGAAATAGTGAAGCTAGTGTGTCATTAAATTTTCCAAATATTTTGGAACTACATGTATTTGCAACTGGATCTGGTCTGCCCAAGTACTACATGATAACACTCTACATAAACCAGTCGTAGGACCGTAAACCAGTGTCAATTTATTCAAGGAGATTCATTATGTGCAACTGTATTTCCCCAAATCCTGTGTATAGATCAGCCTATTTGCTAATGATCAGGTCTCCCATGAGCACTACATGCATGATGACACTTTATTTGAACCAGTCCTAGGACTGTATATAAAGGGTACATTGCAAACCAGTGTCAATTCATTCAAGAAGAGACATTTAGGCTCATGTGCCACTGCATTTCTCCTAATCTTGTGCTAAGGGCAGACTATTTGCATAGGATCTGGTCTCCCAGAGTACCACATAATGACATTTTATTTGAACCAATCGTAGGACTGTATACAAAGGAGTCAATTTGCAAACCAGTGTCAATTTGTTCAAGGGGATACACTGTGGCTTAAATGCCACTGCATTTCTCCAAACCTTGAGCTAAGATTACACTATTTGCAAAGGATCTGGGCTCACTGAGTATAAAATGATGACACTTTATTTGAACCAATCGTAGGACTGTATATAACAGGGTCATTGCAAACCAGTGTCAATATATTTAAGGATATCCAGGGCCCAACATAAAGGGCTGCCCTACTGCCCTGGGCAGGTAAAACATTTTTCAAAATGGCTGGAGGGCTGGTAAAAATCATATTGTGCCTGCCCTACATGGCAGGTAGGATTTCATCAAGTAAATTCAGAGATACTGTAACACAAGGGAAATCCGATATTTTTTCAACAGTACAAATAAAACTGTAGCATGAAAAAAATTAATTGATACAAATACATTACATACAGAAAAGTCATTTTCATGTTCATTCTGTCACACCTTTTGCAGGGCAGGTGACAATTGTGTCGGGCAGGTAGAAATTAAAGTTAACCTGTCCTACTTGGCAGGTGCCTTCAAAAGTTAATGTTGAGCCCTGCTTCTCCCAATCTTGTGTTCCGATTGGTTATTTACGAGGGATCTGGTAGCACAATGTAACATGACTGATGATCATGGTCTGCCTCGGAGCTGTTACTCAACAACAAGCACTTTAAAGGCTGGGACTGTGTACATAGTTGCCGGGAGACCACAAATGACCTTCACCTTCGTGTGCTATTGAAAATGCCATTACCTTAAGTGTATTGTTCTGTTTGCTGTTAACCCCTTCCTGCTCACAACGTCTGAAGGTCAGTCATGCTTAAAAGTTCCTAGAGAAATTGTCGGCTGGTTCTAAGATACTTTTGACAATAACTTTTAAATATAGAATGATTTTACAAAATATTTGAAGGAGAGTTGTTGGTTATGTTCTTACTAACTTTTCTCCATCAAATATTTGCCTATCAATTCTCTTGCATGAAAGATATCATCTGAATCGTGATGTTGTCTTTGGCAGCCATGAGCATTAATCGGTTAAGAAAATACCTCGTAAAGAATTTTGATGTTTTAACCAATTTGTGCTACAAATTGACATCTCACATTCAAATATTTTCATGACGATGCTGATCTTGCTTGAATTTAGCTTTCATCAAAAATGTCAGGCTGGTTTTGTTCACCATGAGCATTAGTGGTTCAATTAGCTTATAATTCTCAAGAGTTAAGACAACAACAGACTTCCTTCCAACTATGTAGGAAATAAAGTTTTCTGGCTTTAAGTAAGCGATTGAAAATTGTGTTCTTGGTAATTCTACATCAAGAGCTGTAGTGAAAAATAGCAGAACCCTAATAAGCCCGGGGTTTTATGTTAGGACTGAAAAAAGTTGTTTGTTTCCTGTAACCCTACCCTAACAAGTTTTTATTCACAAAGATCCCTACCCTAAAGTTTTTCACCCTCCCAACTCCCAATCAACGTAAAACATGCATAAAACACATTTTTGACCAAAAAAATAATCCCAAAAATTATTTTTTACAAACCTACCTACCCTATTTTTTCAGACCGTTACAGGAAACAAACAATTTATTTTTTAGGCCTTATGGTTTCTTAACCAATTCATGCATACAGCACCCACAATCACCTTGACTTCTTTTGTTAATTTGTGAACGTGACCAAAGCATATTTCGAAAGAAAAAGTTGAAGAAATGTTGCTCTGAAGTGCACCAACAACTCTTCTTCAAATATTTTTAGAACTCATGCTTGATTTCAAAGTTATTTTCAAAAGGATCATAGATCCAGACAACAAAATTACAAATTTCTCCAGGCATGAATAGATTACATGGCATTTACATGGCATTTGGAAATGATTTGACTATGTTCTGTTATCCTGTGCCCTGTTCTAAAAGAAATGGCGTGCAACTATTCTTGACTGGTTCACCAGAAATGGTGCATTAAATGAAGATGGGGTTGTACCAAATGGTGCGTAACTTCTAGAAAGGATTTTCCCAATGCGGGTACGGAACAGACAGAAGGGTTCACGAGAATGGGTGCGTAACTTCTAGAAAGGATTTTCCCAATGCGGGTACGGAACAGACAGAAGGGTTCACGAGAATGGGTGCGTAACTTCTAGAAAGGGTTTGCAGACTGTGTGCGTGGCACAGAAAGAAGGGTTCATAGGAATGGGTGCGTAACTTCTCACATTGTGTGCATTGCACAGAAAGAAGGGTTCACGAGAATGGGTGCATAACTTCTAGAAGAGTTTTTCTCAATGGATGCGTTGCATATAGAAAAAAGGGTTTGCGAGAAAGAGTGCGTAACTTCTAGAAGGGTTTTTCTTTGTGGTTGCATTGCATATAGAAAGAAGGGTTCGCGAGAAAGAGTGTGTAACTTCTAGAAGGGTTTTTCTTTGTGGTGGAATTGCATAGGGAGAAGGGTTCACAAGAATGGGTGCGTAACTTCTAGAAGGGTTTTTCTTTGTGGTTGCATTGCATATAGAAAGAAGGGTTTGCGAGAAAGAGTGCATAACTTCTAGAAGGGTTTTTCTTTGTGGTTGCATTGCATAGGGAGAAGGGTTCACGGGAATGGACTTCTAGAAAGGGGTTTCACATTGTGTGCATTGCACAGAAAGAAGGGTTCATAGGAATGGATGCATAACTTCTAGGGTTTTTTTTCTCAGTGGTGGCATTGCATAGGAAGAAGGATGCGTAACTTCAAGAAGGGTTTTCTGAGTGACTGCATTGCATTGAAAGAAGGGTTCATGAGAAAGAGTGCGTAACTTTTAGACCAAGGTTCATCGAAATGGGTGCATGATATAAAAAGGGTTATTTGTAAACGGGGCTCGACAGGCATAACCGTTAGCAGTAATGGGCACTTAAATTCAGGATGGGTTTTTGATAATTGGTGCATGCCATGGCATAGAAATAGGGTACATAAGGAATATCTAGACCAAGGTTTGTCGAAATAGGTAAAAGGGTCGTTTGTAAAAGGGGTTTGACAATCACATGGGTTAACAAGAAAGGGTGCCTAACTTCAAGAAGGGGTTTTCACAACGGGTGCATGGCATATAAAGGGTTCAAGAGAAAGGGTGCATAACACCTAAACGAGGGTTTATCGAAATGGGTGCTGATGTAAAAGTGTCATTTATAAAAGGGGTTTGACAATCAGATGGGTTACCAAGAAAGGGTGCCTAACTTCTAGAGGGGTTTTATCACAGTGGGTGCCTGGCATATAAAGAAGGGTTGACGAGAAAGGGTGCGTAACACCTACACCAAGGGTTGACGAAAAGGGTGCTTCATGAATAAAGGGGTCATTGAGAAGTAACATGTCTGAGTCTGATACAGAAAGGTTTGCAAAAGTATCTTTGCTACTTCAATATGTTTTTCAACAAATGGTGCATGACGTTGGAAAAGGGTACGCAAAAAAGGGTGAGCAACTTTAGGGTGTTCTTTTAACAATTGTTGCATGGCATAGAATGGTCCTTCATTTTAGACTGAAGGTTCATTAAAATGAGTGCATGATGCAAAAGGGTTATTTATAATGTGACATGACATACAGAAGTTAAGAAAAATACTTGTAGAAGAAATGTTGATTGCAACATAGACAAAAGCTCTCCTTTAAAAAAATGATTTAGAATTATTCATTTTTTCCAGATCACAGATCCAGACGGCAATATCTATAGCAACTCTTAAGCATGAACAGGGTAATGTTCTTGTTGATAACTTAATATTTTTGCTCCACTGGAGGCTGAAGTTAATGTTGATAGAAAGGAACTATATATACATTTACACACACACACACACACACACATATATATGTATATTTTGCATATGACGGACCAATTTTCCTGGTCCTATTGAGTCCGTCATATCCAAGTTCACCTGTATAATATATATATATATATATATATATATATATATATATATATATATATATATATATATATATATATATATATATATATATATATATATATATATATATACATGTATGTATTTTCTGCTCTTCATTCTTATCACTTGTACATCCTCTCTATAATGACCCTTAAGAAGGTTTTAAAGGATTTAACACGATCATGCCAAAAACTGCTTGACTTGTTTGGTTATATCTCCCTAACAAAGGCGATATTCAGAAAATATTTGATGGGGAAATGTTGATTAGAAACTAACCAACAACTCCCCTTCAAATATTTCTCAAATTCTTGCTTAATTTCAAAGTTATCTTTAAAAGTGTGAAAGATCCAAACGACTTTTGTCAAGGCCTCCATTAAAGGCATGAATGAGTTAACCCATTAATGCTTAGGAGTTCGTCCAGAAATTGTCGTCTGGACCTCTGATACTTTTGACAATAAGTTAGAAATTGTGAATGATTTTTGAAAATATTTGAAGGAGAGTTATTAGTAGTGCTCTCGTGAACATTTCTCCTTCAAATATTTTCTTAACTTTGCTTTTCCCTCGAAGATTTCATCAAAATTGTCAGGCTGTATTTGGCCGCCATGAGCATTAATGGGTTAAAGGTCCTTGAAGTGCGTGTGGCCTGTGCTGAAGATTGTAACCCAAGTCCACCCAGAGGCAAAGTAAGGGTTCCTTTCAGCAGAGATTAGAATTCCCACCAGGGGTTCTGTGTATCAGTTGGGAATGCAGTTTTATCTAATCGTAAATTAAAGGTTATAAAATTCCTTGGAAAAACATGTTTGCATGTTTACTGGAAATAACTGACCTTTCAAAAATGTAAGAGTATTTTCAAGTTGTTATCTTGATGAAGGCATCACTATTATTGTTTGCCCTATTGCCATGACAACTTTAAATTTATGTTGGGCAAGTGAAAATATCTCTGGCTTGCCCGATATGGCAAGAAGAAAACCAGGGCTGACTCCACAAAGAATCTTAAGTCAATTTTTATTTAAGAAATCGAGAAAAGTTACCAGTGACTAGGGTTAGGCGGTGGTTTTCACCGGGTACTCTGTTATTTTCTCCACCACTTACAACTGGATAGTCACAATTTCACCTAAATTTGGCAGAAAAAGTGATGATAATAATCGAAATTGTAAGTTCCTATACTAATGGCCTCGAGAAGCCTATTGCAGGGCTATAACATAGCCCTGCAAACTACCCTAGAGCTACGACGGGCAAGTTAATAATGCTTTGAACTTGCCCAGCTAGAAAACCCGATTTTAAGGGTGTGGGGGCAAAATTAGGAGATGGAGCACTACTAACTTCAAGCTATATAAGCCATCATTTAGATTGGTAAAATAGCTTAATGATTCTAAGTCCAACTTGGCCTGCTGGATTTACTGATGATTCTGATTGCTTTTGAGCTTTGTATTAGTTTACAGTGAATATTGAACCCTACATGAATATGTAAGGCAACCAGATGTTGATGAATGGCTTAAATGGTAGATGAATATCCGCATGGATAGGAAGCCGCCACATTTCACTGCATGACCTGCCTTATGGGTCACAGCAGTGGATCAACTGATATACCCTGTCTTTAGCCAATAAGCATGCTCCATTCTATTCAGCTGGATCCTTAATTATGCGAATGCTGAGGCTACTTTCATCCAAAGCACAAGAACGCAAAATAATTTGATAACCATTAAACCCTGTCATGTTGGTACTCATTAGATAGCTCTCACTGAGTACTCCCATATGAGAATATATGTGCCAGGGTTTCATATGCTTTTGCTTGCAAGATTTCATAAAAATTTTCAGGCTGCTCTTCTTGGTCGCTATGAGCAGTAGTGGGTTAAATTCCACAAAGACCGCTATGAATTTACTTTGGGTGAAGAATAGGTACAAACATACACTCACACCTCAAGATATAGTATTTCATCCCAACAAAAGCAGAATAGGATACATTTCACAAAAACAACATCTTCAGCCAATCAGATGGCTGCGTTTAATCTCTGGTTTTTGTCCGTTTTGTCAATCTTGACCTTATCTGAAGATGTATCTTAAAAAAGATTCTGGAGGGATTGAGGGGATAAGCTCAAGTTGGCCTGAATCCAGCAAATGAACAAGTCATGTGTTGGACATGAATACACTTTCTCTACTGGCTACCTGTTTGAATTGAATTTCTTCTGACAGGTGAATCTAGAGAATGTATTCCCATTGACCATGTCTTCCCTGTGGTAGTCTAGATAACCCATTAATGCTAACAGCGACCAAAAGCAGCCGGATAACTTTTTCATGAAATCCTGCAGGTCAAAGCATAGTAAGGAAAATATTTGAAAGAGGAATATTAATTAGAACTCTATACTAACAACTCTCCTTAAAATTATTTTGTAAGAACAATAATTCCAAAACTTATCTAAAAAAATCCATAGATCTAGTTGTTAGTCTCCTTTTGCCGCTGCATTTAATGTTAAACATTTAGAAACATCAGATAGAAGAACACTGGCCACTCTGAAAAGAACCTATGGTTAGAGGTTATTGTAACCTCAAAACATGTCCAACGCGAAGAAGACTGGCAGGTGAAATGAACATGCTCAGAATGCTAATCCCTCGTATATTTCACGCCGTATCAAATGGAAACCAAAATAAACACAGGGGAAATTGTGCAGCAATTACAAACAATGCCACATGCCACTATCTGTCTGTGAAGGTCTCGCTCTGGAATCGCCAGGGGGCGCTGTCCAGTCATCACGTCTTCACTTGTCACTTCAAATTTGCATAAACATATATGAAGAATCGTTAGCAGCATAGGGTATCGAGGTAAGGTGATAACTCTTGGTTTGACCCATTCATGCCTGTAGCGCCCAAAAATCGCCTGACAATTCTGGTGATATCTCTACAACAAAAGCAATATCGAGAAAATATTTGAAGGAGAATTGTTCATCTTAACTCTATCTACAACTCTTCTTCAAATATTTATCCAATTTTTGTTTAATACCAAAGTTATTTTCAAAGGTATGACAGGTCCAGACGACACTTGTCAAAGTGATCTCTTGGGCATGAATGAATGGGTTAAGGACCATAAGATTTTCACCCATCTAAATCTGGAGTGCACACATGGTCTGACAAGTTTGAATAAAACTCCCTGAATAGAGAGGCATTATTAAATAAGTATTTCAAGAGGAATAATTGAGCCATACATGAACAACAGATTTCAGTCAGACGTTTCCTAGAATTTTACTCAATAGACAAAAATATACGTCTACATGTGTTAGACCACGTGTATGTTCTAGATTAGAAATGGGTTCATGGGAGATTGGATTTATAGATGCTGGATTTCCATATCAATTACCCTCAGCCATTTGTACCTGTTGCCGCTAAAACTGCCTGAATATGTTGGTGATACCTCTCTCTAACAAAAGCAATTTTCTGAAAATATTTGAAGGAGAAATGTGGATCAAAATACAACCTACGACTCCTTCAAAAGTTTTGTTAATTTATGATTAATTCTATTTGTATTCTTATAAGTATCAAAGGTCAGAACGCTCTTTAAAGCTAAGGATGTAAAATAGGAGCACCCTTACTATGTACCCTTATCATTTGAATATAGGTGCAAACATTACTGGCTTCTGTAATTACATTTAACTGAGGGTTTTCCTCTATGTTAAGGAATACCTTAGGTGAAGATATTTTCTTTAAGTCCACCCTAGCTGTACCCGTAGTGAAAACCTTGTTTTAAAGTAAAATTTGCAGTTAATTTTGTTGAGTATAATTGGAGAAAATATTAAGTCCACCCTAGCTGTACCGTAAGTGAAAAACGTTGTTTTAAAGGATTATCCATTTAAACTAAAGGTTAAGGAATACCTTTTAAGGATAAAGTTAAGGGAAACATTGGCCCTAGAATAAGCCTTCATAGATATTTTATGCTACTACTATGTCCAGGTGACATTTTTTAGGGTAAAAGCAGGATATTCAGAAAACAATAATAAACATTTTTGTACTAATAACGGTATGTAAGATTTTTTTAAATGATTTCTTTTTAAGGAATTAAAAATTTAAAAATATTAGGACTATTAGCTTACAGTTGACACATTTTGGAATTCATACCAATACATTGATAATGTGTGTTTTTCAATAAACTGGATGTCGGTTAATGCTGCCCGGACAACTGTGGGGCTCCTGGCCAAAGCATTGTCACGAAAGTGGTGTCAATGCAGTGAAAATGAATGTGTTAAGAATTACTTGTTGGCGTCTTAGAAAAACAGACTCCTGGTCAAGGCCTAGCAACCATTGGTCAACTTCAAGGGGGTCAAGCCTTGAATTGAATACCTTATGGTCATCCTTAAGTCCAAGGCCCTTTCAATTGCCAACTTCTTTTTAATTTTCGAAGCATGCTAAATTACCCAATTCTGCACCAAAAAACTTGTTAGGTTCATTGGTATATAAGACCCCCCCCCCTCGGTCAAGGCTCGTCTACCTTTGGTCAGATACCAAGGTGTCAGGCCTGAATAGCTTATGGTTCACGTATAGTCATCAGTCACCCTCTCCTTACTCCTTTCTATTGCCAACTTCTTGTTCCTTTTCGAGCCATTGTTACCGGTTCACACTTCCTCAAGGGCTATTTTTCGTTGACTTAAAGAACTGTGACAATGGCACTTCATGCTTCTGTCTCTATCTTAAAGACCTCCCTTTTCCGTAAGCAAGGGAATACAGCCTCTTGACTGACATATGCTTGTAGAGGCAAAAAGTAAAATATAAGATAAATAGATAAATAAGATATAATTTTTTTTTAATTGCTTGTTTTTTTGAGTTTTAGAATAATATATACATATATATATATATATATATATATATGTATATATATATATATATATATATATATATATATATATATATATATATATATATATATATATATATACATATATATATATATATATATATATATATATATATATATATATACATTGTATTTATTCATACTTTTTCAAACACAACTTAAACAAAGTTCCATACCACTATTGGTCATAGTTAAATGAAACCAGAGGTATTCAAGCATATGATGACATATGTTCTTGGGGTCAAATTGTATGTACCAAAAGGTGGCCAAATCTTCTATAAATATCAGACAATAAGGCACTAACCAAGTACCATAAAAATACCCCTTGCTGTGGCCACCAATCAACGAGTGGTCACGATCTCGAGAACTTATTTTCGGCCACCATTTTCCGGTTCATGGATCAAAAAACCCTAATGGGTAAAACTGCTGAAGCAGAAGAGTGGAATGACATTCTGCCCTTCATTTAGGAAACCTGATCGTGATTTCGACCCGTTCGATCACGCCCCGTGCCGTCAGGATGTATGAGAATTTTGGAGATTTCTCAGAGATATCAACCTAAAATCACAAAATATTTGAAGGAGAGTTGCAGATTATATCGAGATCTACACTTCTTCTTGAAATAAAATCCCAGATATGCCTTTGATGACAAAGATATTCTGATATTTCGATCACGCACCGTGTCGTCAGGATGCATGAGAGTTTTGGAGATTTCTCAGAAATGAAACCCTAAAATCACAAAATATTTGAAGGAGAGTTGTAGATTATTACACAATCTACACTTCTTGAAATAAAATCCCAGATATGCCTTTGATGACAAAGATATTCTGATATTTCGATCACGCACCGTGTTGTCAGGATCCATGAGAATTTTGGAGATTCCTCAGAGATGAAACCCTAAAATCAAAAAATATTTGAAGGAGAGTTGTAGACTATATCGAGATTGACACTTCTTCTAGAAATAAAATCCCATAAATGCCTTTGATGACAAAGATATTCCTATTATTTGTCTGGCTGATTTTGTGGCAAGAAAATATGGCTCATACATTCATGCTCATGAGTACCTTTAGGAATTGTCGTCTGGATCTATGATACTTTTCTTGTAGGTCTACAAATGTAACATTTCTACTCTCTACAACTCTCCTTCAAATAATTTGAAAATTTATGCCCAACTTCCAAGTTATTTTCAAAGTTATCACAGGTCCAGACGACACTTGATTGTCAAGATCTGGATGTGTTAACAGGCCACAATATCTGCTATTTCACTGGTCTGGGCTTAACCTTTTTGCTGCTGGAAGCGAATTTTGCCAATACAAAATGACACATAAGCCTGAAAAATGACTGAAACCCTGTCACATGGGTACTCATCCGAGAGTACTCAGCGGTAGCTTTCCAATGAATACCAACATGACAGGGTTTAGATGTTTTAGATGTTTTTCAAAAATCTTTGCGTTCTTGTGCTTTGACCGATACTAGCCTCAGCATTGGAAGGGTTAGGTTGGGTTTCTTCTATCTTCAGACCCTGTCAGCTATTCTATGGTTCAGTGCCCAGAAATCAAGTAGGAGAGTGTCTTTATCTTCAGATACCTGTCAGTGTCAATCAACTACCTCATCCTTTTTTGCGAACCCACCCATGCTCATCAGAGTTCACTGTGAAAAGAATCGTCTGGATGCTATGCCATTTTGAAAATAACTCGGCAAAAATGTCTCAATGCACAAAACATTTCAAGAGAAGTTGTTGGTTGGGAACTTATCAATATTTCTCCATGAAATATTTTCCAGAATTTGTTTTTGTTAGAAAGATTTCGCCAAAATATTCTGGCTGTTTTTTGCTTTTTTTCATCGCCTTTCTTAAGGTTGAATGGGTTTATGGATGTGACCAAGACCTGATATGCCCTGCAATGGAGAAAACAGTCAATAACCCAAATAAACAAAAACTGCTGAATAAAAGCGACAATTTTAAGGTGTTTTTCACCATGAGCAAGATAGTAGATTAAGGGTGGTAGTGGGAAGACCATGAAAAAGTCTTTAAACCAGTCATGCCGATGATATTAATCCAGAGTTTGACTTGGGTATTAACAAGCTGGTAACTTTTACAAAAACAAAAGTTATAGTGGTTTGGCAGGGCTAGTGGTTTTTTGAATATACTAGCCCTATGAAGACACCCATTAGCCTTACCCCTACTACTTATAAAATGTTTGGTATCCAAATGATGAAAAAAATAGAAAGGTTCTCACGTATGCTTGAAAATGAGTTATTTAGACTTGGCTTTGCATGTACAAATGTAATTTCCCCTTTAATTATTTTATCCCAAAATTACCCATTTATTTTGCTGTCTGGATCTATGATACTTATGAAAATAACTTAGTAATTAACCCTTATCCTGCTGCTGGCTTTAGATGGTTTTGAAAAATCTTTGCGTTCTTGTGCTTCGGACAAGAGTAAGCCTCAGCATTGGAAAGGTTAAGAGTATATGTTAAAAAACATTTGAAGGAGAGTTGTTGACTAGCAGTGTTCTGATGAACATTTCCCTTTCAAATATTTTTTTAACTATGCGTTTGCCTGTAAGGTTTCTCCAAATTGTCAGACTGAATTTGGTTGTTGTGAGAGACAATTGGTTAAATTAAGCTAGCCTGCACTAGTTTGGCTAAAACTATTGCCAAATACTTAACCCTTATGCTGTTGTTGGCTAATGTGTTCAATACCAAATAATGCAAAAAAGGTGAAAATTACTGAAACCAGTGGCACAATTGGGTACTCATCTGAGAATGCTCAGCGAGAGCTATCCAATGAATATCAACATGACAGGATTTAGATGGATTTTAACAAATTTGCATCCTTGTGCTTCGGATGAATGTTGCCATTGCATTGGAAGGGTTAAAGCAGGAAAAATAACTTTTAGCAAATGTCCCATTACTGAATTGTAAGGAATTGATTTTGGAGGAAGTGCTAAGGGTATGAGTTATTACATTTATGCCTGTATCAGCCAAAATAAAACCTGATATAAATTGTGATGCTATATTTCTAAAGAAAACACATTTTGATGTTCATTAGAACAACATCAACAAATCTTTTTCAAAGATTTCGTAAAATCAAGCTCAATTCTTGATATACCGACATATATTGCGAAGTTCTTCAGAACCAAATGAACAATTCTTCTTCAAAGATTTCGTAGAATTAAGCTCGATTATTGATATATCAACAAAAGTTGCCAAGTTCATCAGAATCATTAATTAACAACTCATCTCCAAAGATTTCTTAAAATTAGGCTCAATTCTTGATATATCAACAAAAGTTTCAGAGATTATCAGAATCAAATCTACAACTCTTCTTCAAAGATTTTGTAAAATTAAGCTCAATTCTTGATATATCGACAAAAGTTTTGAAGATCCTGATGACAATTGTTACGTCAACTAATTATTCGCGATCTTCTTCAAATATTTTGTAAAATTAAACTCGATTCTTGATATATCGACAAAAGTTTCAGAGATGCAGACGACAATCGTCGCGATCTTCTTATATTGACAAGAAGTTTCAAAGTTCATCAGAACTAAAGCAACAGCTCTTCTTCAAATATTTCGTAAAATTGAGCTCAATTCTTGATATATTGACAAAAGTTGCTAAGTTATCAGAGCCAAATCAACAACTCTTCTTCAAAGATTTCGTAAAATTAAGCTCAATTCTTGATATATCGACAAAAGTTTCAAAGATGCAGACGACAATCGTCACATCATCTAATTATTCACGATCCCGAGACGGCTCCCCACATTAACTGACCACTCTCATTCTTACCCTATCAACTACGGCATCAGACGCCCCCGCTTAATAACTATAATAACGTGCTACCCTAAACACAGGGTTTTGTGTGGTTGAATTAGCGGTGATTTGTGGAGATATATGGCGGAGCAAGGTGTGAGATATCTACACCTGATAGCCTTAACCCATTAAAGCTCATGGTGGCAAAAACCAGTCTGACAATTTTGATGAAATCTTTCAGGCTAAAGGATAATTCGCAAGATATTTGAAGAGGAAATCTTGATCAGAATATTACCAACAACTCTCCTTCAAATATTTTATGAAATCATTCTCAATTCAAAAGTTATCAAAAGTATCTTCGATCTGGTAGAATATTCAAAGGAGAAATGTTTATTGAAACCAGGAACTTCTATTCTAAAGTTCCTGTTGAAACCCATGCAGCATCAGTACTTCATGTATTGCGTAACCACAATTTGCTTCAAAGTACCCTAACATCCATGCTTATTTAAGGCAAACTCTGAGCGTGCCTGCAAGTAGATCTTATTGATGAGTGTCGTCTGGACCTGTCATACTTTTGAAAATAATTTTGAAATGAAGCATACTTTTGCAAAATATTTGAAGGAGAGTTGTAGAAAGGGTCCTGCTGAAGAACTCTCCTTCAAATTTCTTTCAATTATTGTTTTTATTTGAGAGATATCACCAAAATAGTCCAGAAGTTTTTGCTGCACCAGGCATGAAAGGGTTAAGTATGTGCTTACTGTTCAATGTGTGGCCGCAGTCTTGATTTAAGTACAGCCCTTGTGGCCATCCCAAACTGCTTATCAAAACAACCCCTAGGACATCCTTTTGCCCAGGGAGAAAATTGGCCTTTAAGGTTTACCGTTAGCCGTTAGCCGGGAGAAAATCAGCCATTTAGATACACTTAGGGAGGGTGGGACTCACCTTTAAGGGTTACTGTTACTAGGGTGAGAATTGGCCAATGGTACAGTTAGGCGGGTGTAAATTAGCAGGAATTAGTCCCATAGTCATAGCCAGCAGGGCATCCCAGCATTATTCGGACACCCATACCCTTCAGGACACTCCAAAGTTTTCGATCAGTAATTTCTTAAAGTGTCAATTTCTGGCATATAATTGGATTTTTTTATAAGAGTAAAACCTACAACATTTATGACAATTACAACAACAACAACAACAACAACAACAACAACAACAACAATAACAACCATAGCAGCACATGAAACATTAAAATAACGACTGCACTGGTAAGATCAAAACCAAACACATCATCTCTAATGACAACAACAACAACAACAACAACAACAATAGCTGTAGCAGCACGTAAAACATGAAAATAACCACTGGACTGGTCAGATCAAAACAAACTATGTACGACAGCACTAATGACAACAACAACAGCAACAACAACAACAACAACAATAGCCATAGCAGCATGTAAAACATGAAAATAACCACTGGTCAGATCAAAACAAACTATGTACTGCAACACTTATAACAACAACAACAACAACAACAGAACAACAACAATGGCAATATCGAGCAGTACATGCAAAATAGAAACATTTACAATATTGAGCAACAACAACAACAAACATCCACAACAATAATGGCAGTAACAGAACATGCAAAGGAAAAGCATGTATGATATAAACAACAGTGACAACAACAACATTAACAGTGTTAAATGAATAGCACATATCATTGTTAGAAATTGGTCATTCAGACATACACCTCTTCAGACGTCAATTATTGTTTTTCTCCAACTTGGCGACCTGCAGACATCACGACTGTACCCTAAATGCCCGAAATACCCTTTGGGGGTTTTGCATACCCCATTGAACCCCATACATGTAAGGCACCCACCTATGACTAGCACCCCCATATCAAACCCAGATCTACGAACTTTCCCTTTTAATGTCCCACCTACTTTCACTGGCCTAGCGCATCTTTTGAAGCAAACAAGAAGATGGATTGATGCGATAATCCGATTGTACTGTGGAATGCCCGATCTTTGGATAACCATGGTCTGTAACAAAGGGGCGTGATCTCGATTTCAATGAAGTGTAATTTATCATGTAGGAGATAAGGGGCTTCACTTTCTCCTTAACCTCTCCTCTGATCTAATGATCTGATTACACAGAACTGGCAGCTGGACTAGGAGGGGCTTGGAGACACGTAACTCGATTCGTACTAGTTTTTAGCTGGACATATAGCTTGGTATTCAGTTGTGGAGGGGCTTCGATGCCTCCCCAATTCTAATCGGGATTGGCACCTTTAAGTTTTTTGCGAAATGATACAATATTGATATTTCCTGGACTATGAGGGACTTAGAGACATGTGACTTGTACTAGTTTTTAGCTGGACACAGCCTGCACTCGTTCATGTCTGGTTATTCGTGTCTAGAGATCTTGATGAGTGTCTTCTGGTCAGTGTTACCAAAATGATATAAGCTTAAATTATTAAAGTGCTTTGAAGATTTAACTATTTGTTGATGGGTTCTGACTGGACTGAAATTATAACTTTCAAATGTTTTTGTGAAAAGCGGTCTGGTCATGAAAATGTCATCAAAAAAGTCAGGTCACTTTTGAGTGCCACTGGCATGTATCGGTTGAAGTTTGATGCAAGATGAAAAAGTTAAAAGGTTAGGTGAAGTCTTACAGATTTGAATATGTAGTTTGATAAAAAAAAGTTTTACCAATTTGCTTCTGGAATCTTTATTGACTTTAAAAAGCTATGCATATGTATTATACATTGGTAGAGAAAATCTCATACCTCACCATATACCACATGACAACATGAAAAACTAATCAATTAGGTTTGTAAAATCAAATTTTGCTCAAATTTAATAGGTTTAATCAAAATTAGGCATAGAAAATGCCAGGATTATCCCGGAAATTCCTGCTTCTGACTTCCAAGGATATCTCTACTTTATTTAGTTCAGCAATGGCCTTGACTAAAAGTACTTCAATTATATGTCCTGCCTTGATGTACCTACTTTATTTAAATAAGGCCTAACAAAAATAAATAGTTTGTTTCCTGTAACGGTCCGAAAAAAAATAGGGTAGGTTAATTCATATAGGTCGGTAAAAAAAAAATTTTGGCATTATTTTTGGGGTCAGAAATGTGTGTTTTATGCATATTTTACGTTGATTGGGAGTTGGGAGGACGGAAAAAACTTTAGGGTAGGGATTTCTTTGAATAAAAACTTGTTAGGGTAGGGTTACAGGAAACAGACAACTTTTTTTTTAGGCCTAAGCAATGGACTTGACTAGTACTTCAAATATGTGTCCTGCCTTGAAGAGGTAAACAAGACAGAAATGGTGCCACAAACAAAAATATTTGTTGTTGTTTTTGTCTCCAAATGTTGTTTATGTCGAAGTCGTGATCAGCTGATGGCTGTAGGTTCATGGCCTCAAGTTTGTGTACATGTTTCCATAGTAACCGCCTCCGAATCACCTGGGCCATGGACACGTGGTGTTTACGAGTTGTAAAAGCGTGGACCCCATCCTCATTTAGTTGTCAAAACGTATGCAAATAGAATATCATGACACGAATAGGGTATTATTTTTAGGGTGTGGGTATTGGCGACCTTTTCGGCGTAATTGGGGTATTTGCGTCATCGGTGCTCTGCCTCACGTACACCACTCATGGGCATCCTCCCACTTGGAGACAAGGAACCAATCTCCTCGCGAATGCATAATCCCACCCACAAGAGGCGTTATTTGAAAAGCGGTCCAGTACTTAGAGAACCAGAATGCGTGTTGTCTATATTTAGATCGCTTCCAACAATGCCACGATTGCTATCTGTGCATGTGCGCTTGAGTGGTCCAGTCAAGCACATGTTTTGAAAAGGCAACACGAGGGATTAGTGTAGGAGCAGCAAGAATAGCCATGCACCTCTGCAAGGAGAGTAGGAGGGGGAGGACCTAGAATAGTGACGTGTGCAAAATGCAAAAGGGTCGTTAGGTGTGCTGCAGCCCCTTGTGGACCCTGGGATGGTCTGCATGGTTAATTGTGACCAGAAGATCCATGCAGGAGGATGGTCAGTGAGGGACGGCGTAGGTGGACAGGGGTCCCTACTCAGCCAAAGAGGAGAAATTATCTTCTCAGAACTTCTCCGGGATTCTAACTTTTCAAAGGGGAGAGGAAAATATCTTCTCAGAACTTCTCCGGGATTCTAACTTTTCAAAGGGGAGAGGAAAATATCTTCTCAGAACTTCTCCAGGATTCTAACTTTTCAAAGGGGAGAGGAAAATATCTTCTCAGAACTTCTCCGGGATTCTAACTTTTCAAAGGGGAGAGGAAAATATCCTCTCAGGATATGCCTATCAGGGATTCTAGCATGTCAGGAGGATGGTTCTAATGAAAAGCAAGCAAGAGATGAAAAAGGAGAAAAAGAATAAAAAGGAAAACAGGTAAGGTTAGTATCAGATTATTTTTATTGATTGCATATCATACTGCACAATCTTTGGAGTATTTTGAATGAGATTTTTTTCTCTAGTAGGAGGAAAAAATCTTGAATATGTTTTCCTATGTACTTCATTATTACAGTGTTTGTTACAGAAAAGGGACTCAATCTCACTTTAATCTCAATTTTTAAATTAAGCAGGACAAATAAACTAGTTTCTTGATTTCAAAGTCTTTGGAGGGGAAGGATGGTACGGTTTACAGTGAGACTACTTCTTGCCCCTATTTGCAGGTAGTGATTGCTTCTTATAACAACATTTATTCAGATATCAAAATGTTTCTTTAATAGATGTTGTTTGTTGAAGAAATGTGTCATAATTAAGAAACACATTATCTAAACAAGGTTCACATTTATTTAACCATCATGTTTTGTTAAGGGCAGCAAAGGTTAAGTACTAGATCTTACATTTTTCAATGGCATAGGTTTCAATTGAAGTATTCCTTTTAAGTTTTAATATCTTAGAAAATATTTTCATTAGTTTTCCAGTCGCAAGCTTAGGAGTTCAAGTTAAGTTCAGCTAAATTAAAACCTAGAAAATATTTTGAATAGGTTTAATGCTTAAATAGACAGATATTCTGAAGTAGTGCGGAAATAGGCTCGCAAATACAACAATGTTTTCTTTAAGTGGGAAAATTGATAGAATTATTTAACCCTTTAGAGCTAAGGGTTTCTCTATCAAAGTATTTCAAATAATTCTTTTGAAAACATTTTAGAATATAGAGCTGAGCAATTTTATTTTTTACAAAACCTTTTTTTGGTTTGTTTGTATTTGTCTAAAAGATTTAATAAAGTTGGCCTTTTTCGGGCGGGGGGGGGGGGGGGGGGGAGGGGGGGGGAAGTTGAACTTTTATCCATTCATCCTACAAAATACATGTATGCAGAGATTTTTATGTTTTATTGGTGGGAGAATATTTATAAGAGAAATCTTTATCTGAATTTATAATTCATTCATCATTGCAAAGGCTTCAGAGCATTTTGATATATATATATATATATGTATATATATACATTTATGTATATATATATATATATATATATATATATATATATATATATATATATATATATATATATATATATATATATATATATATATATTAGAGCTGCACTCACCACTCACGAACTCGAGTGGCTCGAGCCCTAGGGCAAACTCGCCGAGCTCGAGCTGAAATGTTCAAATCGTGAGCTCGTCTATGTTGGGAATACAAACGTAACACAGAGCACCTAACACACATTATTAACATACATAACTGCTTATCGCTGTCATGTCTTCTTCACAATCTCCAATGTATACATTCAAGCGGTGTTGAGTGTTATACTGACCTTTGTACCTCGGCAGCAAGTTTTAAAATTAAATAATCACGGCAATTTAATAAATCTCCGCCAATGAATATTTATTTTTTAATTGCTGGGCTGGAAAAGAAGTATTTCTTTGGAAAATTGGAACGTCCATGAGCTCATGAGCTCACGAGT
The DNA here is from genome assembly GCA_963942565.1 of Maea johnstoni. NCBI lineage: Eukaryota > Metazoa > Annelida > Polychaeta > Spionida > Magelonidae > Maea > Maea johnstoni. Next base: position 14,682,627 of record OZ012696.1, on the reverse strand, counting down.
CAAATGGGTGGTGAGCTCATGAGTTGATCTCCCTCCGTGAGTGCAGCTCTAATATATATATATATACATATATATATATACATATATTGCTTGGTTTTGGTTATTGATGGTTCTCTTTGGTTGTAAATTGAGGGTTCTCTTTACAAAAGATGTAGTATTTGCTCCCAAAACATACACATGCCAATTCATCTGAGGGATTAAGTGCAATCTATAAACTGTGTATCTAAGTATTGCAATGAGACTAGGATTGATATTATGCTACATGTACCATGGATTGTGAAGTAAAAATATGAGTGTCTTACATAGCAGTGGGTCTGGTTTTACCATGGACAGATTTCAGGGCTCGCCATAACAGACCATGGTCATTACTATCTAATCATGGAAAAACTACCTGGGTTGGGCAGGTACTGTTGAGCCCTGGATTTATAACATGGCTGGCAGTGAAGTCTTTGCGCCCTTATGCTTGGACCAAAGTAGCCTTAGCATTGGAAGGGTTAAGAATATTACAATGCAAAGAATGTATTGGCCCTCGATCAGCTGTTTGAAAGGCATTGGATAAACTTAATTTCACATTCAATGCACTAAATTATCTTTAGATAGTAAGGTCGGGGATAATGCATTGGTGACTGAATTTTTTAATGTCTTGTTTATTTTTAAGTGTAATATGTAGTTTTTGTCCCTAAACTGTTAGAGGGGCTTTGGATGTACATGTGTAGTGAATTTTCCATTTAATGTATTTTATTATCACTCAGTAGCAAGGGTAAGTCATTGTGTACTGGACATTTTAATTCATCTTTATATATTAAGAATGTTACTAAAGGAGGGTTTGCGTGGGAGGATCCCTCAGGCCACTAGTGATAAGCCTTCTTAAGAAATGTGCATTATGATATAACCACAGGGGTCTAATAGGAGCTATCCCTTGGCCCGCCCCAAATCTTTACAAGTTTTAATGAATTATCTCCCTTGATGCACATCGCAAGCTATCCTTTAAACTCGCTCCGGCTGGTCACTCCCTCTTCGGTGTGGGACTAAGTCTGGCCCTGCTGGTTTTTATCTACTCCCGGACGCCCCAACGGCCCGAGTCCTGTGTGTCCTGTAAAAGCCTCCACTTTGACCGTCCGGGAGATCCCGCTTTTTGTGGACGAGTTTCATGTTCTTTCTGCTGGCATGCTCGAGATTGTACAGCGTCGGTCGCGCTCAATGTAGATTGATATCAGTTGATTATCTTTGAAAAAAAGAAGAAGAGTGACGATGTTGAACAGGTTGATTGAAAAGCTTAGCCTTTCAGATGCTGGCGGCTAATTTGGTCAATACGAAATAATGCAAAAAAAGCTGAAAAATGACCGAAACCTGTCAAATGGGTACCCATATGTTAGTACTCAATGAGAGCTTTCCAATGAATACCAACATTACAGGGTTTAGATGATTTTCAAGATTGTTTGTGTTCTTGTGCCTTAGACGAAAGTAGTGTCGGCATTGAAAGGGTTAAGGAGTGCTGGACAGGGAAGTGTGAAGGGTACGTGGCATTGGTATTTCTATAAAGGCGAAGAGAGTTACTGGTGAACGGTCCAATCTCAGCGGGTCCGGGGTCTCAGCGGGGCACTACGAGACTTGTCTGTCATGTCCTGGCTTGTCGCATTGTCCATCTCCGGGACCTCTCTGATGAAATTATTTGAAGACGCTTTGGATTGACTGCCCACAGCTTACGACTAGATAGCACTCAGGATTAGCGGCTTTGATAAACCTGTCTGTCGGCTTATGGCCATTAAGGTTCTGAGGACCGGCTCTTTATGACTTTATTCAATGCAAGATGAG
>OZ012696.1:14659283-14680612 GCA_963942565.1 Maea johnstoni | reverse complement strand
TGGGCGTTTCCTTGAGTAAATACTGGAGCCTTTCACCTAAACTATCCTATACTCAAACATTCCCAAACCCCACCCTTGAGGTGCACCCCTACCTTACTTAGCATAGGCTAGCTTAAAGAACTGATGGTTTTATGATATATATATATATATATATATATATATATATATATATATATATATATATATATATATATATATATATATATATATATATATATATATATATATTCACTCCAACTATTCAGTACCATTATTCTCTTTGTACATGTCTTCTCTATGCTCTGCAAATAGCCGTTGGCAGTGAATTCCATTCCAGTTATTAGGTTTTTGACCAACCTCATGGTCCGAGTTTTGGATTTTCATAGTGCTGGCAAGGCAGGTTAACAAAAGGCCAACCTTGGAGGTTACATCGATGCCCAAAACAGCGCTGATGGTATGACCAATAAATCGCGCTGGTGGTTAAAGGGTCAGAGTTCATTTTTATTTCTGGCGTTCACATATCTTGAAGTGTCATTGATTGTGCATCAGGGTGAATATCTAACAATGCAAGGTTCACTTAACCTTTATTTTCTGATTATCAAGAATTGGTGATACATGACGTATAAGCCATGTCGGCGACACCCAGCGTGTTTATTTTTGTTCGGATGTGTATTGATGTCTGCAAGTGTGCTTGAATCTTTTTGAATGAGAATGGTTAATTACCCCCATTTTCGGGGTCCAGTTATGCATATAATGCAGTACTGTGCATTATGACAATACCCTCACCAGGCATCTAGGCACCCCTGTGCATGGATGACCACTTGCTGGATTTATACCCCATGTACCCACGTTATGACTTCTACATTCCGGTAGTCCCCCCCCCCCCCCCCCCCCCCACCTCCAAAAAAAAATAATCCATTCTCCTTATGGTATCCTTTTTGACCATAGCATTTTTGGAAAATATTGCGTTTATCAAAATAAGACAAAATATTGCTCGCAACCGTCTAAAATAATATCTCTTTTAAATGTGTATTGAATGACTTCATTGTGACAATGTGTATGAAATATTTAGCTACTTATTGCATTAATATGTCTGAAATGGCTACACATTTGCAATTTAAATGAACTCACTATGGGATAAAACCATTTATGAATTGGCTACGTTGTTGCCGTGTGTATGGAATGACTATACAGTACACGAATGTATGAAATGGCCATACATTAGCAGTATGTATGGATTATAATGTCATCTGTATTGATAAAAAAAATCTGATAAACTAAATAGTCTCTATTATGATAACACTAGATAACCTAAAGGCCTGCCTACAGATATTAACTAAATAATCCCACCAATCTGAATACCTGAATCCATGTATAACCAAACCCCAAATAGCCCTAGGCATTAAACAGCACGCAAACCAATATATCACAACCCTCCAGAGTGTAAACCAAATAGTAATAACAATTGCACAGCGTGCAAACCTGAATCACATATTTATACGAAATATTCTTCACAGTTCTATAGCAAGTGCAGGTGAGGTTCAGTATTATTCTATACCTGTATAGGCATGGATTCAAAGGACCCCACACATCGGTTTTGTGCGCTGAATTGATTGGGGTAAGAAATTGATTGAGTAAACGTTTGGATGGCTATGAATATTACATGCCAAAATGTTGCCGGTTCATTCATCACCAGTTAGACATACAAGGAGAATTCCCATGCTTTGAGGAGTATAGGTGCATTGGTCAAAGGAAACGGAAATTGGATTGACCTTTCCCATCCGTACTATAATCTTAGATGAAGAAAAGAATGGATATATAGCGAATGCCCATTTATTACATGCACTATGGTGAAGGGCTGGATATGCCAGGGGTCTCTGATCTGGCATCAGCGTGACATCCTGAGGGAACAAGGACCAATCAGGGCTCTTGTATTGTTGACATTACAGATGTAACCCTGGGTTTGCTCCTAAAGGGTATGCAGTGACTATAGTGTCAGGTGCTTATCAGGGTGCACAAAATTGCCAATTGTAAAATCTTTAGGCATCTTGTTTTACAGGAAAGACCAAAATAAACTCAGATTTCAACCATAAACTTGTATTTACTTATTGAAATAAGACATAATATCCTTACACAATGTCATGGGAATAATACGGAGATGAAGAAATTCAATTACCTCCTTGAGATTGGCATTTTAAGAAATTCATTACAAGGGTTGCCTTTTATATTAGGAGATTGGGTGTCCAAAAGATGCCCAGACGCCCTGCTGGCTAAGACTACGGGTATGCCCGGGTTTGCTCCTAAAGGGTATTTGGTGACTCTAGTGTTAGGGGCTAATCTTTCTCAGCATCTGAGAGTTACATGGCTAATTACCTGGTAGACAGGCCTGCAGGCTGTGATAAGAAAACCTGTAAACTTAGCTAATACAGGCAGCAGGCTCCGGTGTTCTAAAACCATCCAGACATAGACCTTGATTTAAAGGAGGTTTATTTAACCCTTCCAGTGCTGTGATAAGGAGACCTGTAAACTTAGCTAATACAGGCAGCAGGCTCCGGTGTTCTAAAACCATCCAGACATAGACCTTGATTTAAAGGAGGTTTATTTAACCCTTCCAGTGCTGTGATAAGGAAACCTGTAAACTTAGCTAATATAGGCAGCAGGCTCTTGTGTGTTCTAAAACCAGCCAGACATAGACCTTGATTTAAAGGAGTTTTTTTTTAACCCTTCCAGTGCTGTGATAAGGAGACCTGTAAACTTAGCTAATATAGGCAGCGGGCTCCGGTGTGTTCTAAAACCAGCCAGACATAGACCTTGATTTAAAGGAGGTTTATTTAACCCTTCCAGTGCTGTGATAAGGAGACCTGTAAACTTAGCTAATACAGGCAGCGGGCTCCGGTGTGTTCTAAAACCAGCCAGACATAGACCTTGATTTAAAGGAGGTTTATTTAACCCTTCCAGTGCTGTGATAAGGAGACCTGTAAACTTAGCTAATACAGGCAGCGGGCTCCGGTGTGTTCTAAAACCAGCCAGACTTAGGCCATGATTTAAAGGAGGTTTATTTAACCCTTCCAGTGCTGAGGCTACTTTCGTCCAAAGATTTTTGAATATCATCTAAAGCCTGTCATGTTGGTTTTCTATTCATTGGATCCAGCTCTTGCTGAGTACTCGCAGATGGGTACCCATGTGCGGCTAGGGTTTCAGTCAATTTTGAGGTTTTTTCATAATTCTGTATTGGCCAAATATATAGCCACCAGCAGCATAAGGGTTTTAACCCTTCCAATGTTAAGGCTACTTTTGTCCGAAACGCAAGGACGCAATTTTTTCCGAAAATCATCTAAACCCTGTCATGTTGGTATTCATTGGGTACCTCTCTCTGAGTACACTCAGATGTGTACCCATATGCCAGGGTTTCAGTCATTTTTCAGGTTATTTTAATCATTTTAGTTTGTATTGGCCAAATTAGCGACCAGCAGCATAAGGGTTTTAGGTTTATTTAAGCTCCTCAACTTAAATTGGGTCGTTGCCTTCCTCCTTTCTTGTTCTTTTTCTTAGACTTATCCTTTGTCATGTACTCTTTTCTTTTCTTTTTTCTTCCTTCATCCTCTTCTCAAAATAAAGAAAATTGATAATTCTTAGGAAGGAAATTAACGTTTTGTTTGTAACTGAGTGTTTTTTGAACCCCTAGAACCCCCTCTCTAGCTGCAACTGGTATTAACAGGGACAGTTCCTTTGTTCATTCATAGTTTGTTTGTTTGGATTTCAACTTAGTGCTTCTTTCAACGGTTTAGGTCACATCGGAATGAGACAAAAACAGCTTACAGGGAAGAAATCCCTTTAGTATACAATTGTTATTGTTTATTTTAAAGGGTTCTTACAATCATTAAAAGCAGAGGAAGAGGAATCTTGCCCTTGGGGGAAATCCCATTTCCCTTCACATTGACTGTGTATTGTGGTCTCAGTTAACTTTGTTTTGAAAACAAACCCCCCATCCTAAATCTCTTAATCCCTCCCTCAATATCTCCTAATCTCTTCATTAACCCAGTTAAACATGCCAATGATTTTGACCACAGATCATCAAAAAAGGAAATGTTTTCAAAATATACGATTTTGGAATCAATTTTGATATTATCAAGATATTTCGATAAGGTTTTTTTAGCCTTAACCCTTCCAATGCTGAGGCTACTTTTGTCCGAAACGCAAGAATGCAAAGACTTTTGAAAATCATCTTAACCCTGTCATGTCGGTATTCATTGGAAAGCTCTCGCTTAAGTACTTTCAGATGAGTACCCACATGCCTGCGTTTAAGTCATTTTTCTGGATTTTTGCATCATTTTGTAATGGCCAAATAAGCCATCAGCAGCATAAGGGTTTTACAAAGGAACAGCAAAATTTTAGTAAAATATTTCTCAAATTATTTCTGACTGTAAACGGTGTATTCCCTCATGTGTTAGAGAATGTGAGCATTCTAGATGTGACGTTCATCACTATGGAGAAAATAACCCTAACTCCCAGTAAACTATGTTTTGACAACAAACCCCCTGCTGAATGTACCCCTAATCCCTTCATTAGAACCCTTTTAACGCCACCCTCTGGGGGTACAGCCCTCTGGGGGTACGTACAACCCCTCTGTTTTTCTAGCCGCCCGCTAGCTCATCTCCAGGCAATTGGTCAGTTTACCTAAGATTTCATGAGAGCGAGGGGTTACCTTATACTGCACAATAAACACTAGGTATTGCATGGTCTGACGGTGCATCGCATTGTTGGCGGACAAGAAAGGAAGCAAGTATGCGTAAGATAATCCTGTGTTTGAATTCTTCATTGAATTGCGGTATTTTAAGGTACCTCTGTTCATGATCATCTTCCCCCTCTTCCTGCCTTTGTACCCAGTACAACAATGTATTAAGGATCATACCCACCTGAGTTGCTAGTAGAGATGATCGAGTATAAGGATGTTAGATCAGAGACTTCAACTTAATCTATGTCTCTGGTTAGATGCACACTTTAAGGGGGGAAGGGGAAGGAGAGAATTGCACTTCCGGACAGGTTCTATGTTTATTGTTCATTCTCTCTCTGTCTCTCTCTGTCTCTCTCTCTCTCTCTCTCTCTCTCTCTCTCTCTCTCTCTGTCTCTCTCTCTCTCTCTCTCTCTCTCTCTCTCTCTCTCTCTCTCTCTCTCTCTCTCTCTCTCTCTCTCTCTCTCTCTCTCTCTCTCTCTCTCTCTCTCTCTCTCTCTCTCTCTGTCTCTCTCTCTCTCTCTCTCTCTCTCTCTCTCTCTCTCTCTCTCTCTCTCTCCTCTCTCTCTCTCTCTCTCTCTCTCTCTCTCTCTCCTCTCTCTCTCTCTCTCTCTCTCTCTCTCTCTCTCTCGCTCTCTCGCTCTCTCTTGCTCTGTTTTGCAGACACAAGCTCATCCCTCATTGTTGCCACTGAGTTGGCCACCATTCTTCCTCCTCAACCTTTAATCTGGTGACACCTTTCAAGGCCACTTGAGTTTGTGGGCATCCCTTTAACTCCAGATTTATGTGGGACCAAAATAAATCACAAACAGGGCTAGGTCCTCTTGACCATCATGGTGGCATTTCTTCTACGAGAATGAGCAGTAATTTATTGCAATATGAACATAGGTTGGCGGTTAGTAATGTTCAAGTGAGGAAACCCACATTCACGTCCAAAAATAATGGGCGTTTCCTTGTGTAAATACTGGACCCTTTCACTTAAACTTCCCTATACTCAAACTTTCCCAAACCCCGACCTTGAGGTGCACCCAGTACCTTACTTAGCATAGGCTAGCTTAAATAACTGATGGTTTTATGATATATATATATATATATATAAATATATATATATTTATATATATATATATTTATATATATATAATATATATATATATATATATATATATATATATATATATATATATATATATATATATATATATATATATATATATATATTATTTATATATATATATATTCACTCCAACTATTCAGTACCAATTCTCTTTGTACATGTCTTCTCTATGCTCTTATTTTATTTGCATTATTTTCCCTCATTGAAGAAGGTTCTCAGTTGAGTTCCTGCTGTGTAACAAGGTGAGCCTAATTACTGGTCACTGATAGTGGACACCGGTCAAGCCTGCAGGAGGGAGGGCAACGTATGTTTTTGGTGCAACAAGGTAGAAAATTGCTTCTATACATACCTCCTTCGCCCTTCGGAGAAAAGCATTGTCTGAGTTTTGTCCCAAATTAAATGTAGTTTTCTAAAGAGACATATTTAGCAGTGGTATAATCATTCTTGTCAATGTTCCCATTAGAAATAGTTCTGTTTTTTTTTCTCTATTTTCCTACTTACATCTGAGATAGGTCTATGGATACTGAAATATTTTTTAGAAATTAACCTTTTCTTTAAAGTAAATAAAGTTGTTTGTTTTGACTGATTCCTGATTAGCATTTTTGTGTTTGAATTTTTTTCAAAAGATGCTTTTGTCTTACTAAGGAATCTTATAAAGGAGAAATGATCATCAGTACTCGAGCTTCAACTCTCCTTCAAACATTTTGTAAATTCATGCTCAATTCGTTAGTTATCTTCAGAAGTGTCAGAGATCCAGACGATAAGGTTTAGCTCTTGACATGAATGGGTCTAATTAACCCTTTCATGCTTAACCCTTCCAATGCTAAGGCTACTTTCATCCTGGGAGTAGTAGACAGGGAGTGGGCACTGTGCATGCGTCATCAAATTTCGCTGCCTCACACCACTATGAGTCATAGATAACATGTGTACCCCAGGATTGGCTGCCTGCTGGTTTCACAGGCCCTGGGTCAGACTGAAATTGCCGCGAAACCAATCACGTGACCAATACTTCCCCAGGCTACACCGCGTAACCCGAGGCGCACATACCGTAGCACTGTGCCTATGGGGTTGTGGATCAAGGGGATGTATTTCTCTGTTTCATCCAAAGTGCAAGGATGCAAAGATTTTCGAAAAACATCTAAACCCTGTCATGTTGGTACTCATTACTTAGCTCTCACTGAGTACTCTCAGATGAGTATCCATATGCCAGGGTTTCAGGCATTTTTCAGCTTTTTTGCATCTTTTTGTATTAGGAAAATTAGCGACTAGCAGCATAAGGGTTAAGACTTCCAGAAAGTGGCGTCTGGATCCATAATACTTTTGAAAATAACTTTGAAATTGGGAACGATTTTACAAAATTTCTGAAAGAGAATTGTTGATGATGTTCTGATTTACATTTCTTCTTCAAATATTTCCTAAAAACTGCTTTTGCTTGAGAATTAGCAAAATACATCTTGGAAGGCGGTTTTAGCCATTGAAGTAGGCATGAAAGGGTTAAGATTTGTAACACCCTGGACCACCAGTGATTGTGCCACCCTTTATACCCTTTTTTAGGCATTGTTCCTGTGTACCCTGAATAGAACACCCTTTTTAGGCATTGTTCCTGTGAACCCTGATTAAGACACCAGCTGGTAATTACAAGGCTACTTTACTTGTGTCTTGTGATAATGAGACATTGAACATGATCCCTAGAGGATGGCACTGTGAGGGACGACGGTAATTGACTAATCAAGGAAACTATAGTCACGGTCCTCAGGGACCTTGCATCCCATCCTTTGAGTTGAGGGGTTAAAGGGAGCATGTTTTTGAGGTTAATTGATCCTTGTGCTGCTGGTGGCTACTTTGGCCAATACAAAGTCATGCAAAAATCCTGAAAAATGATCGAAACCCTGGCAAATGGGTACTCATCTGAGAGTACTCAGTGAGAGCTTTCCAATGAGTACCAACTTGACTGGGTTAAGATGATTTTCAAAAATCTTTGCCTTATTGTGCTTTGGACATAGTAGCCTGAGCAGCATTGAAAGTGTTAAGTGTGACTTTAAAGGTATGACGCAATTAGCCTGAATTTCTTGGCTGTTCTTTGTATTTTTCTGTCATGACATGTTTCTTTCATGTCAACATGCAGGCACCAACTAGTCTAGGTGGCCGTAGGCGGTCAATTTAGTTGTAATGGTTGTAAACTTCCAACCACCCTCCAAGCATACTGCAGTGCCATCTATCCACAAGGGATGGCATTAAAGTATGGCCTGGAAGACAGCTGGCTAGTTGTGCATGGATTAATGGGTTACTTACTAGTGGCTGATACTGTATAAGAATAGGTTCCTAGTCCCTTAAAAGTTGACATCCCCTTCTGTGCTGACCAAGCAGCGTGGTGTAGTACCAGGTATGGTAGATAGATGGCAACACCTGATCCTCTGATCTCTAGAGGTTTTAGGTCATACTCAAACTGAATCCTGGTGAAATAAGTGTAAACTAAATGGACCACTATGGCACCTAGACTATTTGGTGCTTGGTAACAGAAAAAAAAACATAACAGAAAAATACATATGACAGCCTAGAAATCTAGGCTAATAGGTTACTTACTATAGTAGCAAAGGTTTGCTAGTAGCTGATACTGTATGGGCATTTATGGTATATGGTGGGTTTTACAACAGAGATATCAACATTTATTGGCACTTTCCCTCTTGTGACTCTATAGGTTACTCTCCCTCTCCCTTGTTCAGGTGTGTACTCTCAAGCTGGTGAAAGTTCATTGGTGCATTTTGTCAACACCATTTGCCTCAAGTGTGGGTAAATTATAAGGTAATAAAACCTACATATATAGCCTAGCTACTAGGCATTACTGTGTTTACCATTCTATATATATATATATATAATGTAAATGTAAATGTAATCTTTATTTTAAGTCGTTATATCAATTACAAGAAACACGAGCTACCAAGGAAGTCTTGGCCGACTGGACCAACAGCTTGAAGTGCCCTCCGAAGCACTGGTAAGCAGCAAGGAAATAAATTTCCTTTTCTGCGCCCCCACCGGGAATCGAACCCGGGTCGTCTTAGTCCCTGCAATCTAACATTTCCCTATGAGTTTATCAACCATTGTGGTACTTTCAATGGTTCAGTTCCAGCAATGATCCATAGATGGCGCCACATGTTTTTTTAATTTTTTTTATTGGTTTCAGCCATACTCAAAGAGAGACATCTATCCACCTGGTGGGATAAATATACACTAATGTGGCCACCCTGACCACCTTGACTTCTTGATGCCTAGCAACGCAGAAACCTGGAGACAGAAAAATACATATAACATCCTAGAATATACACTATTAATTCTAGCCCTATATTGCTCTATTTTTCTCTATTATACATAGGGAAAGATATGGATGAATTTACCAGGCTTGTGAATCCCACTGATATATGAGGGTACCTGATTATTTATCTAGTTATAAATTCTCCTGTATGTGCTCAGGAGTCCAAACTCTCCGTCCCCCATAAATTTACAACTGCATCGTGAGCACTTATACAGAGAGATAGACTAGGCTCCTAGTCCCTGAAAAGTTCACATTCCCTTCTGTGTTGACCAAGCACTGTGGTGTGGTACCAGGTTTGGTAGATAGATGGCACCACCTGATCCTCCTATCTCTATAGGTTTACAAACTGTCATAATCAAACTTAATCCTGGTGAGACAAATGTAAACTAAATTGGCCACTATGGCCACCTAGAATATTTGGTGCTTGGTAACAGAAAAATACATAACAGAAAAAATACATATGACACCCTAGAAATCTAGGCTACTGCGGCCCTTGTGTGTGAGGGTAATGTTGTTATCAGAGGAGGCCCCATAAAGTCAGCAGTCAGCAGCAGCAGCAGCAGGCCAGTCTCACTGACATATAACCCAAAACAGTCGGACCATTTCAGCATTATCTTTCCAACCAAAGCATTTCGAGGAAAATATTTGAAGGAGAAATGATCATCTGAACCCCACCTACAACTCCCCTTCAAATATTTTGTGAAATTATGCTTAATTCTTGTGTTATCATTAAAAGAGTCTTAGAAGCAGACGGCATTCGTCAAGAAGATATGTAGTCATGAATGAGTTAAAGAGCCCTCTCCACATAGACTCCACAGTCCTCTCGAACCCTTATGCTGCTGGTGGCTAAATTTGCCAATACAAAATGATGCGAAAAACCTAAAAAATTACTGAAACCCTGGCACATGGGTATTCATGTAAGAGTACTCAGCAAGAGCTTATCAATGATTACCAGCATGACAGGGTTTAAGATGGTTTTCAAAAATCTTTGCATCCTTGTGCTTTAGATAAAAATATCCTCAGCATTGGAAGGGTTAATAGTTGTAGATTGTACACCCACCATCCATATACCAGTATTACTAACAAGACTTCTTGTGGGTCACAGAGAGCTATATCTTCAGTCTACACTAAGCAAGTCCTACACCATGTACAGAACCCAAATTAGCAGGATATAATGTGAGCACGCCATGAGGGAGTCTCGAGTTATCCATTGTTTATGATAATACTGCATTATTATATCTTAGGATAGTGTCAACTGGCAAGTACAGAGCTCAAAGGTAAGGAACATTGATGTCGGAAAGCGGGGAAGAGTGAAATGTAAACTGGAGTAGTGTCTGTCTACAGTTCAGATATGCGTCAATTTCTAGTTCATTTCAAGAGAAACCATTTGTATTGAAAGTGAAATCTTCAGAATTTTTGTCAGGAAATTTCACTGCCTTGATTTCTATTTTAATCTGAATTAGAAATCTATCATTTGTTTCAGTAATTAACTATAAGAATGTTGATGATCCTAATTGAATGTTTTGTTATGTAACTACGCCTCTCAAAACATGCAGTTATTAGTGGTTGATAACTACATCAGTGAAGATGAAAAAGAAGATGATGTTGAGGAAGATTATGACAATGGTGATGATGACGATGGTGATGATGATGAGGATGATGACGACGATAATGATGGTGATGATAATGATAGTGATGATGATGACGATGGTCGAAGCAGTTATTAGTGTTGAATACTACTTTAATGAAGATGAGAAGGAAAAGGAAGATAATGAGGATTATGATAATGATGATAGTGGTAGGATTCATAAGTGTTTATTTGAATGGTAATGTAGGTGATGGTGATGATGACAATGATGATGGGGATGATGATGATGATCAGATTATGATGATGATGATGATGAGGTTAATATCTAATGAGAACAGTGGTTGAAAATAAGGAGAAAGATGATGATGATGCTTTAAGTGTGGTGTAAATTTTAGCGATGATAATGGTGATGATGATGATGATTATGGCAATAGTGATAATGCTGTGGATAACTCAATGATGAGGATAACATCATGATGATAATCACTATGATTTAGGTGTACTTTATGACTTGTTAACTTTTGGAACCGTTCCCAGAAAACTGACACTGACGTGGGTGCATGAAGTCTCGACCTAACCTGGTACTGTTCTACTTTCTGACAAATACAATTTATCGTGAAAATACATGTAAGCTGCCGGGTGAAACAAGATATGGTAATCTATAGTGGTGAGCTTGTCAACATCCTCATGGTGAAACGCTGAAGGATTTATTCATTTTGGTGATGGCTGTCCCCAGAAACAGTACATTTGGTGAGGGAGAAGCAATTTTTGTTTAACCTTAGATGAATAAAAGAATGGATATGAAGCGAGAGACCAATTACTGTATATAGTGAAGGCCTGTCATAGTGTTACGTCACTAGGAGACAAAGACCAATGAGGGCTCTTGAATCATTTATTTAGAACTCAATCTCAGAACTTCATTCTTACATTTTTCTCATAAGTTTATTCTCAAAAAGTATCACAGGTCCTGATGTGTTACTCGTGTCAATAATGTTTCTAAGCATGAAAGGCTTAACCCTTTCATGCTTAGTATTTCCCCTGGAAGTATGCCATCAGATTTTCTGATTTTGAAAATAACCGTGTAAGAAAGCTTCAATTTTGCAGAAAATTTAGAGAAGGTTATTTTGTGGTTCGCTTGCTATTACATTTCCCATGCAAATATTTTGTGGGTTACTTTGGTACCAGTACTCTATAAAGATAATCTTTATTTCAAGTCGGTAATAATTTCACATAGTAAACACGAGCTGCCAGGGCTCTTGGCCGACTCTCAGTTCTGAAGCTGCTTTCGTCCGAAGCACAAGTATGCAATGATTTTTGAAATCATATTAAACACTGTCATGTTGGTATTCATTAGATAGCTCTTGCTGAGTACTCTTAGATGAGTACCCATATGCCAGGGTTTCAGTCATCCTCAGCGTTTTTGCATCATTTTGTATTGGCAAAATTAGCCACCAGCAGCATGAAGGTTAAATGATGTCAATTGATTTTCATTTTTACACAAACTTGTTGAATCATACTCAATGTTTGTTTAGAATATTCCAAAAAGGTTGAACCATTTCTTTGTCATCTGCTGTTGGCTATTTTGTGTGGGTGTGCCTCTTTTCTGGCACTCCCTCTGGCATACATGTTTAACCTATTAAAGCCAGATGTCATCTGGATCCATGATACTTTTCCAAATAACTCCGGCTTTAGGTATAAATTGGAAAAATATTTCAAGGAGAGTTGTGGGTAATTTCCTGATAAACATTTCTCTTTCATATATTTTCTAGAAGATGCGTTTATCATCAAGATATCATCGAAATAGTCAGACGCGTCTGCATCTGAGATACTTTTCCATATAACTCTGGTTTTAGGCATAAATTGAGAAAATATTTCAAGGAGAGTTGAGGGTAATATTCTGATCAACATTTCTTCTGCACTTATTTTCTAGAACATGTGTTTATTATCAAGATATCATTGAATTAGTCAGGATGTTCTTGGATGTTACTACGAGCATTGATGGGTTAAATTGCAGAGGCGGTCGGTCGTCGCAGAGTTTTCTAGTGACAGCTTTTACACATCAGCACCTCTCCCTGTTCTGGCAGCCCGCAGTGATATATCTGGTGTGTGGGTGTTTAGTATTTAGGCTAACTATTCCCTTAATCCGTTCATGCTTGGAAATTTCCTTGACTATTGTCGTCTGGAACTGTGATACTTTCGAAAATAACTTTGAAATCAAGTATAATTTTCAAAAATATTCGAACGGGAGTTGTTAGCTATTTTCTGATTTACATTTCTCCGAAATATATTTTTAGAAAATACTTTTTGCTAGAGAAATATCAGCAAAACAATAAGGCGTTTTTTTTTGCTGCTGTAGGCGTGAATGGGTTTACCGGTAACTTAGCGTAAGGCCTAACCCTTTTGCATGTGGAGTGTGCGAATGGTCTGACAAATTACAATATCTATAACTTAGAATGTGAATATGTATTTAGAAGTATTTGAAGTATGTTTGAAGAGAGATTGTTTAATCTATTATGAACAGCAACTTTTAGTAAAAACATCTCTTATGATTTTACTTGCAGATTTTAATAATGATTAATAATAATTGATATTTGATATAGCGCCCTTTCCACCTATAATGTTCAAAAGCGCTTTAGAGTCATTGGACAGTTGTCATGGTCCATATAGTCAATTAAACTCCTTTCGAAATAGCAATGTTTTACTTGCAGTCAATATTCATGCTCTATTCTCTTTAGCCCTCCCCATTTCAGCTTCCCATTGTCTAGCTCTCTGCATATCACCAGGGACATCATTACACTAGATCAACATCTCTGATATCACCAATACAGTCAGGACAATTTGTGTGATTTTGGCATGAATGGGTTAAAGGGATAAGTGTACACAGTGTGCGTGTGGGGCTTGTGTTTTGATGGTTCCTGCAGCCGTAGCACATACCAGTCAGTAGTCAGTGGCAGCCTCAGCAGCAGCAGCAACAGGCTGGGCAGTGTCTGATAGACTACTTGTTCCTGGAGAGGTGTCATTCCCTTCTTAGTTCACCAACCATGGTGATGAAGTATCAGCAATGGCTGATAGATGGCACCACCCTATCCTCCTATGGATCCATACTGAACCTGGACTGAGATCATCTCATAGTAGGTCAGTGAGACTCACGACAGGAGACAGCTATTTAACACAGGGATTGACTTGAACATTTTCAGACAGGAGCATATTTGGCTCCTAGGATTTTTAATTTAGGAGTGGGGAGCACGCTTGTAAGGTTTTGCCAGAGTCACACTGCCCAGGCTAGAAGGTTGGGCATGCTTACTCAGAAATTCTAGAAAAATAAGTGCATGCAGATGCATTTTTGGGCTCTGTTAGGTAAAACAAGAAGCTAAAAATTGAAAAAAGGAAAAAGAAAAATTCTCAAATGTATATGTTTATTTGCTCTTATGATTTAACATCTGGTCGCAAAATCACATGATTCAGGGGCAAATGCACATGAAACAAACAATAAGATCAATTTCTGTAAGGCAAAGAAAAAAATATTGTTTGTTTCCTGTAACGGTCTGAAAAAAATAGGGTAGTAAAATTAAAAAAATTGCATTATTTTTTTGGTCAAAAATGTGTGTTTTATGCATGATTTACGTTGATTGGGAGCTGGGAGAGCTGAGAAAACTTTAGGGAAGGGATTTTTTTGAATAAAAACTTGTTATCTAGAGTAAATTTTTTAGGCCTAAGGCATAACTTGAAGCAAGTCTAAGCAGTGTCAGGAGTCTGTGCTAGGAGTAGAGAGAGAGAGCACAGGAGACAGCTCTGGTCTGGCATTGATTATGTCTGGTGCTATACCAGACATGAGACATACCTACTAACCTACATATGTACTTCCCAACAGTGGTGAGCTAACCCTCCCCGCAGGGACTGTTTACAAATGTCCCTCCCAGCCGTGTGTGTTTCGTATACCCTGATGGTAAGCTAATCCTTGCAGCACTGACTGTCTGCATGAGTGTCTCTACCAGCTTCTCCCAGCTTCTACCAGCCATGTTTAGAGAACCTTAATGGTAAGTTAACCCTCCCAGCAGGGACTGACTGGTGCTATACTGATCCTACTATAACCTACATAAAAGTATCTACCTCTCATCAGTGTTTGTTATACCCATATGGTGGGAACCCTCCCAACAGGGACTGTTTACATACATAAGTGGCAGGGTTCGACTTTCCCAGGGGCCCAGGGGCATATGCCCCTAGATTTTGGTGTGGACCCCTAAATTTTTCAGATTAGGTGCCCAAGATTATAGTATGCA
Organism: Maea johnstoni; assembly: GCA_963942565.1. Lineage (NCBI taxonomy): Eukaryota > Metazoa > Annelida > Polychaeta > Spionida > Magelonidae > Maea > Maea johnstoni. The sequence continues at coordinate 14,665,609 of OZ012696.1, read as the reverse complement.
TATTAACCAGAAATCCTGTTTTTGACCATTATTTTTTTTATCAAAAGACCTTTTCGGGCCCCCAGCTTATGATTAAGTGTCAGACCCTGACCTGGGGTGTCATTGATACCCAGCAAACCAACATTTTGTGTTGGATTATATTGATTATCATATTAAAAGAGTCCTCTCATTGATAAACACTATTGTCACTAGTGGATGAATTTTAAAATTTGGCATGTTTGGAAGATTTGAATGGTATGGTCAGTTCAGCACCTCCTTTAACTCTTATTCATATTGCTGGATCAGTAAAATCACTGACAATGAATACAAATCTAAATTAAACTAAGGGTACCTGATTTTTTATTTGGCACCTTTATCTAGTAATCACAAAAAAACTCCCAACGTCAATATTTTTGATTGTGATGTTAAACTTATATGCCTTGATATTTATAGAGGCCAACGTTGTATCTTGACTAAGTAATCCTCAGACAAAACATCTGGCTGTAGTCCAGATTTTAGTGTACCCTTAACCCTTCTAATGCTGAGGCTACTTTCATCCAAAGCACAAAAATGCTAAGACTTTTGAAAAACACCTAAACCCTGTCATTTTGGTATTCATTGGATAGCTCTCGATGAGTACTCTCAGATGAGTACCCATTTGCTAGGGTTTCGGTCATTTTTCAGGTTTTTTGCATCATTTTGTATTGGGCAAATTAGCCACCAGCAGCATAAGGGTTAACGGTCATCCTGCTCCGAGCCTGGCCAGACAGGAGATACACTAATAATCTCATTAAGAGGGTGCTTTGTCCCACAGGTAATATTGGTACAGTGTCCTGTTATTGGCATCTGATTTTCTCACTGGCTGCACTGGACATTCCCATGAATCTATTCCATTGGCTTTTCCATTCAGGGAGTTGGTCAGAACTAATCCCTAAGGAAAATGGAGCAGATTTAACTACGCCTGTTTTCTAGGGCAGATGAAATGTTTTTATAACCTTCTCATGTCTTTAATAACACCCAAGTTGTACCTAATTAACTCATGCACATAACTAGAAAGTCATACAACTCTCCTTCAAATATTTTGTAAAATCTTTTTCAATTCTAAAGTTGTTGTCAAAAGTATCATCGATCCAGACAACAATTTCTGGATGAACTCTTCAGTGTTAAGGGGAAGAAATGAAATGGACCTTTAAGTTGAGTTGAACCTGCCAATAACTAAATGGTAACAACTAATGGGAATGACCCAGCATGAAAGGGCTTTATTTAAGGAGTTACTCGAAAATTTTGTGTCTGGATTTTTACTATTTTTTGAGAATAACTTGGGAGTTCAGAACTGTTTTACAAAATATTTGAAGGAGAGTTGTCGGGAATGTTCAGATTAATATCTTCCTTTAAATCTTTTTCTCAAATATGCTTTTGTCTATAAGATTTCACCGAACATGAATGGGTTTAGGAGTTATTTGAGAAATTTACGTCTGGATCTATACTATTTTTGAATATAACTTGGAAATTCAGAATTTTTTTACAAAACATTTGAAAGAGAGTTCTTGATCTTGTTCTGATTTACATTTTGTCTTCAGACTTTTTTTCCTGAATATGCTTTTGCTGATAAGATTTCACCAAAATTGTCTATCTGCTTTTGGCCGCTGCAAGCTTGAATAATGTGGGAATTCAAAAATATTTTGCAGGATATATGAAGAAGAGCTGTTGGTCATGTTCTGTTTAACACTTTTTCTTTAAATTCTTTACCTAATATGCTTTTGCCTGTAAGATTTCACCAAAATTGTGCGGTGACTTTTGGCTGCTGCAAGCATGAATGGCCGGGTCACAGAGATTATGCCTAGAGATGCGTGTGTGAGCAGGGTTTGACATTCCCAAGGGCCCAGGGGCATATGCCCCTAGATTTTGCTGTGGGCCCCTCAATTTCTTTTAGACTAGGAGCCCAAAATAGCATGTATATTAACCAGAAATCCTGCTTTTGACCACTATTTTTAATCAAAAGACCTTTTCGGGTCCCCAGCCTAAAATCTAAGTGTCAGACCCTGGTGAGTCAAAATAGTTGTAACCAGTTATCCTGAGAATCTGCTCGGCTTAGAGACGGCTTAGAGACGGAGGCAAACATTGATTCCTGCGTCATTCTTCCCAGATATTCTACCCCCCTTTAACACATACTTAACAGACCCTGCAACACAATACTCACACAAATTAATCTCCTCTTGACTTATTTGCTCTGCAATAAAAGATTCTCTCACTGGAATGGCAATATTTGCTTAACTTCCAGAGAGTCCAAAAGCGATGAATCGAGAAAGATATGTGCGCAATCTAGCTGACTAACCTCAGATTTTTGCGATTTTTCTCCATGGAGTTTTTAATGGTATTAGGGATTAGAGTTGGATAGCATGAGGCTGTTTCAACATCCCCGGGGGATGGAGGGGTTTAGTTTCTATTATCGTAAGGGATGACAATAGATGGTGCTTGCTTAGGGGGCATTTGAGGGGAAAATAAATAAACAGTGTACAGGTATAGGGCGCCTTATAACCCTTTAATGAATGCTAAGGCTACATTTCAGCCAAACCACAAGAATGCAAAGATCTTTGAAAACCATCTAAACCCTGTCTTGTTGGTACTCATTAGAAAGCTCTCGCCGAGTACTCTCAGATGAGTACCCATATGCCATGGTTTCGGTCATTTTTCAGGTTTTTCGCATCATTTTGTGTTGACAAAATTAGCCAGCAGCAGCATAAGGGTTAATATTAAGATAGTCACCTGGTCGGGTTAGTAGACTCTCGGGCGTACGCGGGCTCACACGGGCAAAGCACACGGGCAACGATGGAGGTGTTGCTGTTTTTCTGCGCTGACCTTATCATGTCAGCGGCTGATCTGGGAAATTGCTTGAGCAATGCTATATGCCATGGCAAGGTATGGTTTTAGGAATTTCATTTTGTGTAACTTTTTCTGTTAATATAGAGGCTCAATTTTGACAAGCTTATTGTAAATGAAGATTATTATTAGTATCATTATCATTATTATTATTATTATTATTATTATTATTATTATTATTATTATTATTATTATTATCATTATCATCATTTTCATTATTATTATTATTATTATTATTATTATTATTATTATTATTATTATTATTATTATTATTATTATTATCATTATTAAATGATGAAGGAAGTCTAAATACCAGCCTAACCTGGAGTCACTGGCAACTTTCTCACATAGCTAGAGTAGGATTTATTTAAAGTATCCAGTGGTGTGAGATATTGCAAAATAGGTTCTAGCCAAGGGGTTCAAGTTCCTAGTTTTAGATTATTTTTTTGATTTTTTGAAGTTGGAAATTCTTGTCTGTCTGAATGTTGGATTTTTAGGAAATTGCCTGTTCAAAAGACAGGCTGGACAGATCTTTAACCCTTATGCTGCTGGTGGCTTATTTGGCTAATACAAAATGATGCAAAAAACCTAAACAATTACTGAAACCCTGGCACATGGGTACTGATCTGAGAGTTCTCAGTGGGAGCTATCCAATGAATACCAACATGACAGGGTTTGAGTGGTTTTCAAAAATCTTTGCGCCCTTGTGCTTTAGACGAATGTAGCATCAGCATTGGAAGGGTTTAACTAAAGTCCCTGAAGTGGTCTCTCAGTCAGGTTTTACTGCATTTCTTAGATTGCTAGACCACCCAGATAACTTGCTTTGACAAATGCGTTAGGCCTAAAAAAAAGTTGTTTGTTTCCTGTAACCCTACCTTAACAAGTTTTTATTCAAAAAAAAACCTTACCCTAAAGTTTTTTCCGCCCTCCCAACTCCAAATCAACGTAAAACATGCATAAAACACACATTTTTGATCAAAAAAATAATTCAAAATTTTTTTTTACCGACCTACCTACCCTATTTTTTTTCAGACTGTTACAGGAAACAAACAATATTTTTTTCTTGGCCTTAACATTGCTGTTTTGATACTATTTGATATGTAATTAACTTCCCTGGTCCAATAGCCATGTTTAGTTTTTGCTCTTAGCTGATTGGTTGAGATCTATCTTGGCTCATCCCTTCAGTAGCAGGAAGTTTTTAGCTAATGACTTCGCACACACTAACCCTGTCTGACTTGCACACACTATAAAGCCCTGTCAGTCTGACATCCTGGTGCTTTGCTGACATCAACATGGATTTATAGTGCTAGACTTCCTAGAAACTTAGACTAGTGGCCTGGTTGCAAGCCACCTTTACCCTTTTACTGTATATCTAGGGTATTCAAATGGTCTGACACATAAGGAAAATTGGAAATATCTCTACAACACTAAAATACCATGTGCACTTCCAGTTTTTTGTCTTGTCAAGATGTAAACGGTGGAAGGCAACCTAAATCCTAACAGAACCTGAATTGATTGAAATATAGTTAATAGAAACAATTCCCTAAAGAGAGAGAGAGAGAGAGAGAGAGAGAGAGAGAGAGAGAGAGAGAGAGAGAGAGAGAGAGAGAGAGAGAGAGAGAGAGAGAGAGATTTACGCGAAAGAGTTTTAAAAAACAATTCTGAAATCTTCCTTTCTCAATATAATTGACATAAAAAGCAACATTTGACAAAGATTTTTTTGATGAGAACTAAACTGAATTTTGGGGGGATGAACATTTTTCCAATGAGAGGGTTATAGAACCATTACAGTAGTAAATTCCCACAAATTTATTTTTGGCCTCCTTGGAGTTTTCTCAGAAATGTCTTGAAATGCCAGTAAGAGTGAATGACACTTTAACAGCCACAGTAGAATCACTGCCACCAACTCTGTCTGCTCTGTGAGTACCCCATAGGGGGCAATTAGGATGGGGTAGTTTAAGTGGGTATTGTCATGGGTTGTGGGGGTGCTCGGTTGGGGTTCCTGCACCCCACCATGCCCGTAATAATGACCACTTCCCCTCTCTGCCAGTGGTCAGATCATCCTGGTGGGGTTGAGGGAGGGGGGGGGGGGGGGGGGGGGGGTTACCCCACACACAGAGCCTGCAGGATCAGTACAATGGGAGAAAAGGAAATGTTCAACTCAGAGGAAAAACCTTCCCCTTTAATTGCTCTGGGAGTTGAGGAGTTACTCAATTTCTAAGGGATTTTCTGAAATCAGAGAATTATAATAATAATAAGCAAAAACATATTTTTTGTACCTCTCACACATAGCTTTCAGCATTTTGTAAAAATGAAAAAAATTGTTTCTGAAGAAATTTTGGAATCAATTAACACAAGATAGATGAGTCTATATATTCTATGTATATAGCTGCTTGAATAGTAGTTACAATGGTGTTGATATGTATGGAAGCTTTTTTGTGAGCCCATTATTATACCAGAGGGATTCATAATTTGTGTAGAAGGTTCGGTACTCCTTGTACTTGTAATATTTAAGCGCCGCCCCCCCCCCCCCCCCCCCCCCCCCTTGGATTGGGGGTTGAGGTTTTACTTTGTCTAGTGCCACCCCCCACCCCCTCTCTGCTTGTCATAGCATGTTGGGTGGGATTCTGGACACTATTCGACTCGCTATCTAAGAGTGAGGGTCAGGCTTGTGATGTCCTTTCTGATGATGTGGTAGGTAGACTTATGATAATGATTGGTATAAATCATCTATTTTGTCTAGTTCTGATCAAAAGCATGTGCTGTATAAAGATTTATGGAAACCTTTACCATAACGCTAAACAACAAGCATGGACTTTCAACAAAGTATAGCTGGCTTCCTAGGATTTCCTTAGTGCTTGCTGAAAGGATATCTCTTATTATTGATACATACATGTGTTTATCTGAGAGAGACAGAGAGAGAGAAAGAGAGAGAGGAGAATATAAAAGAGAGAGAGAGAGAGAGAGAGAGAGAGAGAGAGAGAGAGAGAGAGAGAGAGAGACAGAGACAGAGAAAGAGAGGGAGACAGAGAGAGAGAGAAGAGAAAGAGAAGAGAGAGAGAGAGAGAGAGAGAGAGAGAGAGAGAGAGAGGAGAGAGAGAGAGAGAGAGAGAGAGAGACAGACAGAGAGAGACAGAGAAAGAGAGGGAGACAGAGAGAGAGAGAAAGAGACAGAGAGAGAGACAGAGAAGAGAGAGAGAGAGAGAGACAGACAGACAGACAGACATAGACAGAGAGAGAAAGAGAGAGAGAGAATATTGGACACATTTGTATAAAGGATACGGAATACAACATTTTGTTAACCCATCTGGAGCATGTTTTTTTCCTCTCAAACCATCCCATTTAGCATTGCTGTCTAAAAAGAACTAAAACTAGAAAAAGAACATACATCTTACACAACCTTAAGTACCACTGTTAATGGCATCCTGTTTGGTGCTTTCAGAAAGCTCATTCATTTTGTCCTCTGT
>OZ012696.1:14657006-14659083 GCA_963942565.1 Maea johnstoni | reverse complement strand
CCATGACATGGCAAGTGCCTTCTGAACCCAGGAAACTTTTGAAAATAACGTTGGAACAAATCATAAATTTACAAAATATTTGAGGGAGAGAAGTGGTTTGGATTTTGATAGACATTTCACCAAGTAATGTTCTCAATTAACTGCTTTTGTGTGTCTAATATCACCCAAATGGGCTTTGGATGCTTCTTGCATGAACAGGATAAATATTTCAAGTATTGATTTTGTAAGAACCCCGTTTTGCTGCTAATGTGGGCGCTTGAACCTGGTTGGTTACTCTAAATGATGACGTGCAATGAAAAATGCAATATGTTATTTTACATTTAAATCATTATTCGTTGGTATGGCCACCTAAATCTTGCTTTGTCTGCATTTTATATGGGCTTAAGAGGTGCTTGCATTGAATATGGCTTTAATGGGTGTCTGCATTAAATATGACTTAAAGAGGTGTCTGCATTGAATACGGCTTTAATGAGTGTCCGCATTAAATATGACTTAAAGAGGTGTCTGCATTGAATATGGCTTTAAGGGGTGTCGGCAATGAATATGGTTTTAATAGATGTTTGCATATATATGGCTTTAAGAGGTTTAAGGATTAAGTTCTCACTTTAACCATTTCCCTTTATTTGATTATGTCAGATTTTGATAAAACCAAGCATAAAGGTGGTATTTTACGGTATAATGGTACGTCCCATATTTCTTCAGACCGTTACAGGAAACAAACAATTTTTTTATACCTAATCACAATTTTGCCTAAGTATGGCAGAAAAAGTGACGATAATCGAAATTCCAAAGTTGCAAAATTGACGATAATCGAGTCCTGTACGATTTGCCCTATATTGTTTATACTTAATATGGCAGAAAAAGTTACGATAACTGAGATTCCAGAGTCCTGTACGATTTGCTGTATATTGTTTATACTTAATATGGCAGAAAAAGTTACGATAATTGAGATTCCAGAGTACTGTACGATTTTCCCTTTATTGTTTTATACTTAATATGGCAAAAATAAGTGACAATAATCAAAATTCCAAAGTCCTGTACGATTTGCCCTATATTGTTTACACTTAATATGGCAGAGAAAAGTGACGATAATCGATTTGCCTTATATTGTTTCAGGGGGAGGAGCTTAAGGACCAGCACCTGTCACTCAAGTCGGCCTGCTGTGCGGCGCTGACGGAGCTCGTCCTGAACGACACCAACGCCCAGCAGATCGTCCAATCAAACGGCATCTTCCTGCTCGGCGGACTCATTCTCAGAGGAGAGGCCACCGAGAGAGAACGAAAAGGAGTCGAGACACTACAGGTACAAGAAAAACGAAGATGATAATGAATAATGATCATGATATTATCAATGTTGAATATAATAATGATAATAATGATGATGATGATGATTATGATGATGATGATGATAGGAATATTAATAATAATAATAATAATAATAATAATAATAATAATGATAATAATAATAATAATAATAATAATAATAATAATAATAAAAATAATGATAAAAGTAATGATAATAATAATAACAATAATGTTGAAAGTAATTATAGTAATGATAATGATAATAATGATAATAATAATAATAATAATAATAATGATGATAATAACAATAGTTATGATAATAATTATATAGTAATAGAAATAATATATAATAAAACTATAAAAGTAATAATAAAACAACGATGTTGTCAGCACAATATTAATAAACTTTTATAAATGCCTTTTTAACCCAAAACCAGGAACTCAAAATCAAAATCTTAATGGACCTTCCTTTAAATAACATGTTTATTTACAATTTGCCAAACTTATTTTTCAGGCAAATGCATTTCGGGCTTTGCGATTTCTGTTTAGCATGGAAAGGAACAGGCGGCTGTTTAAACGCCTTTTCCCTCCCGAGCTGTTTGAGACGTTTATTGATATCGGGCATTACATCAGGGACATCAACCCCTACAAAAAACTGGTGGAAAAACTCAACAAGCTTCCAGTAAGTGAATTTCACTTTTATATCATATACACACACACACACACACAAATTACATACACACATAACCATTCACACACATACATACATACAT
>OZ012696.1:14642006-14654506 GCA_963942565.1 Maea johnstoni | reverse complement strand
TTATTATCATTATCATTATCATAGTCAATAATGATATTGTTATCATTTTTAACAAGTGGAATGTAAAGTCCTAGGATCAATTTAGAAAACAAACTGATAAGAGTACAATACTTCTCACAATAGTTTGTGATTTACTTTTCAATGAAATCATATTATTTCTTGCTAATAGATCATAAGAATAAATATGCACTATGCATTTTTGAGAAGGTCTTACCTAATGTTTGAATTTGTCTATTTGCAGATGGTTTTGGCCCTAAGGTATCTTCACAAGGAGAAGGGTATCGTCCATCGAGATCTCACGCCTAATAACATTATGCTGGGAGAGAACGATAAAGTCACCATCAGTAAGTACTCTCAGAGAAATACATCCCCTTGATCCGCAACCCCATAGGCACAGCATGCTAGTACCTAGGGTATGTGTGCCTCGGGTTACGCGGTGTAGCCTGGGGAAGTATTGGTCACGTGATTGGTTTCGCGGCAATTTCAGTCTGACCCAGGGCCTGTGAAACCAGCAGGCAGCCAATCCTGGGGTACGCAGGTTATCTATGATTCATAGTGGTGTGAGGCAGCGAAATTTGATGATGCATGCACAGTGCCCACTCCCTGTCTACTACTCCCAGGTACTCTAGACTAGGTTCCTAGTCCCTCAAAAGTTGACATTCCCTTCTGTGCTGACCAAGCAGTGTGGTGTAGTACCAGGTATGGTAGATAGATGGCACCACCTGATCCTCAGATCTCCATAGGTTTTATAATCAAACTGAATCCTGGTGAGATTAGTGGACCACTTTAATGGCCACCTAGAATATTTGGTGCTAACAGAAAATACATATAACAGCCTAGAAATCTAGGCTTCAAGTACTCCAGTCCTCGCTGTATTGTAGGGTTGGGTAGGAAGTCCATGACTCATGTTGGGTACTGTCTTAGATGAATAAAAGAATGGATATGTAGCGAGAGACCAATTACTATATGTGCTGTAGTAAAGGCCTGGCTATCCCAGGGGTCTCGAATCTGGCATAAATGTGACATCACTATGAGACACTGACCAATGAGGGCTATCGTATCCTTTACATTACAGAGAAAATTGCACACCAACAATTTTTGGGCTATTTGCCGCAGCCAGCTTGTTCAGGTTTCAAAAATCATTTCTTCTTTTTTCAGCTGACTTTGGTTTGGCCAAACAGAAGCAGAAGGACTGTAGTAAGATGACATCAGTCGTTGGAACTATCCTGTACTCATGGTGAGATCTCTTCCCATTATCCACTTATTAATATGTGTGTTAATAACAAAATCAATTCAAAAATGTAATATAAACTTGCAGTTTTCTCATGTTCAGACCCCTTTATATCCTTTGTTCATATCATTTCCTTGCTTTGAAAGCTACTACTTTCAATGGAGAGGTCAGCTAATTACTATCACTGCCAGGCCCCTAACTAAGGGAATTGCATGTAGGCAACTACAGAAATATTTGGGCATTTATAAATCATAAACTATACACATCCAAAGTTTGTATCACAAACATGCTTATATTCCATAGCAAAAGTATGTATACAACTGAGAAAGAAATTAACATGGGAGCCCCTAAAACAACATAATTGTCAAACCTAATCTCTTATAAGAGTTGAAAGATTAAAGTTGCTTTTCGTTGTCATTTTTGAGTACCCTAAAGCAGCCTTATTGTCCGACACAATCTCTCATATTTGGAGAAATCTTAAAGTCATGTTTCCGTCCTCTTTGTTTCAGTCCGGAGATCGTCCAGAGCCAGCCGTACGGCGAGAAGGCCGATATCTGGGCGATTGGCTGCATTCTCTACCAGATGGCGACACTGAATCCTCCGTTCTACAGCTCCAACATGCTATCGCTCGCCACCAAGGTACGGAAATAACTAGGGATTGTCCGATTAATCGGACATGCTGATTATTCACTCATTTAACCTCTGATTTTGATGATCGATTGCAGTTTTATAAGATCGATTATTCTTTAAGTTTTTTGAAAAAATAAAGGCTACTTTCGTCCGATGCACAAAAAAGCAGAAATTCATGAAAATCATCTTGACCCTGTCATGTTGGTATTCATTGGAAAGCTCTCACTGAGTACTCTCAGATGAGTACCCATGTGCCAGGGTTTCAGGAGTTTTTCAGGATTTTTGTCTCATTTTGTATTGGCCAAATTAGCAACCATCAGCATAAGGTTTAACCTTGTCATGTTGGTATTCATTGGAATGCTCTTGCTGAGCACATTTGTTGAGTACCCATTTGTCAAGGTATTAATCATTTCTCACCTTTTTGTCTTCATGTCATGTTGACCAAATTAGCCATCATTAACAAAAGGGTTAACATATATGTGCCTGACCTTTTCGGTGTTATATCTCAAATGAAAGCATATTTTGAAAAATATTTGGAGGAGAAATGTTCATCAGCACTTGGACCGCAATTCTCCATCAAATATTTTGTGAAGCCATTTTTAATTTTAAAGTTATTTTCAAAACTATCATTGTACCAGATGACGGTCAGTAGGACCATTTGTTTATGGTGGAGGAAATTAAAGTGCCCAGAGAATACCACCGAATAACCCCAAGTCACTGTCATTTTTTGTCACCTACACATTTTTCCAAAGTTTGTTCACCCATGTATTAATCTTAATCTTCATTTTTCTTTTCAGATTGTTGAGGCAGATTTTGAGCCTATTCCTAAGGGCTATTACTCCGAGAAACTGATCAGTACTGTCAAATAGTAAGTTTTATATTTGCACTTGATTTTTAAAGAATTTGCATGAAAAAAGTCATGTTTGTATATACTCAAGCATATTAAGCTTCTGCGATATAATGAGGTTGACTTTGATAACTTTTTTCTATTATGTAAGTTTTTACTAAAATGTCGTCTGTGTATTCCTGTGCACATGTTTATTTATTTGTCTAAAATTGTTTCTTTGCCTTTTACATGTCTGTGATAGAATGAAAATTATAAAAAAACGTTTTTACAAAGGTTCTAGTTCTTCCCATTAGAAGAGAGTACTTTATTGTTATGTTTAAGTTTTCCAAAACTTATACATTTGAATTTTGCAGTTGTATTACTGTTTTGTAGCACTTATACAGCGAGCATTTAAAAAGCTCTATATTCTCCCCTGAACTTTTCAGTTCCATTATTGTAGCACTATTACAGTTATTATATCAATACTCAGAATTTTTTGGTCTGTATTTTCAGTTGTATCACAGCCTCGCCTGAGGAGCGTCCGGACATCGTTCAGGTTGGCGGCCATATTGCGGAGAAGATGATGGTGCACATGGACTCGGTGCGCCTCGGCCAGGCCAGCATGGAGAAGAAACTGGAGCGCGAGAGAAAGCGCACGCAGAAACACTTCTACGAGGCCAACAAGAACATGCAGAATTACCATCGCCTCTTTCTGGCATCGCAGGAGCGCTACGATAAGCTGGTTAACCTAGCCAGCAGTGGGGGCGCCGGTAGTCTCAAGGTAAGACATTAAAAACCGCCTGACGTTTTTTTCGATATCTTTCTAACAAAAGCATAATTAGGAAAATATTTGAAGAAGAAATGTTATTCAGAACTCAACGCACAATTCTCCATCAAATATTTTGGGAAATTATGATTAATTCTCAAGTTATTTTCAAAAGTAGCACAGGTCCGGAAGACATGAGTCAAGGAGGTCTCTGAGCATGAATGGGTTAAAGACATAATCGCCTTACGCTTTTCGTGTATAGATTTCAACGCACAATCCTCTTTCAAATATTTTGTGAATTTATGATTGATTCTAAAGTTGATATTAGAAGTATCATAGGTCCAAAAGACTAGTAATTCAACCAAATATCTCCTCGATACTCTGTTGTGCAGAGATATCTTGTACGGATTATGATACATTTATACATTATTCTTTACAAATGCTTTACTTTTTTCAGGATGGGGAACTGAGTGATAATGTTTTCTCTGACCTGGAGAACTCTCTGAATAAGAGTAGAAAGCAGCGTAATGACAGCACAAGTACTAGTACTAGCACCAGTAATGGTGACGACTTTCACAATGCCAACGACAGAGGTAAGCCATACGACTCTTTATCACAATAGAGTTTATTCCTTCTAACAGGGATTAAAATGTCAGAATATACATTTGTGTATGTGTGTATATATATATATATATATATATATATATATATATATATATATATATATATATATATATATATATATATATATATACATATATATATATATATATATATATATATATATATATATATATATATATATATATATATATATATATATGTATATATGTATGTATGTATATATATATATATAAATATATTAATGTTGCTATCTATGAAAAATAGATATTGTGGTAAGATAGAAACCAGGATCCAGGAAAAACATTCCTTCTCTTTACGATTATTCCTAAGGGGTATTTCAGTTGCAAAGAAACCATGCCTAGCTCTTGTGAACACCACACACGTGTAAAACCTCCAGTTGTGACTTTTATTCCACGTTTTACTTCAGGTTGGCTGAGCGATGACGAGGAATGCAGTAGCGGTAGCGACAGCAAGGAAAGTAGCGGTGGAAGCAAGGACATCGCGACCCTCAATCTACGCGCCCCGCGACCCCCGGGCCTGCCCCGCGGAGGCCAGGATCATACGAGACGGAGGCTGGAACAACTCTCTCAGCAGTTATACTTAGACATTCCCTCTAGTGGTGAGTTGTGGAACTACTTTGTCCCTTTTCTCATTTAGAAATTCCCTCTAGTGGTGAGTTATGGAACTACTTTGTGCCTTTTCTCATATAGGCATTCCCTCTAATGTTGAATTTTGGAAGTATAGGCATAGGCAGTCCCTCTAGTGGTGAGTAATGGAACTACTTTATAACCTAGACATTCCTTATGACTTTTGGTCCACCATAGTCATGTGGCATATCAAAATTAACTTATTATCAAGCACAGCATTCTGACAGTCTATTAACTAAGTTTTGAGCTATGTAGGTAGTCTTTCCGATTGATGATCCAGGCTCTTCTTTAAATCAATTTGATTATCTTGCATGCATATATGTGTGCATGGTTCTCACGGTTAAGTTACCACAAGGGTTAAGCAATGGGTTTTGGTATTTTTTGCCATATATAAAGAAATCAGTTATTTCCTTGATTTTCAGCAGTTACTTGAAATGATTTTGTTGCACTTTCAGCCAGATGTAGTCGTGATTTTGAGATCAGCTCAGATGTTAATTGAGATGTGATTCTTTTCGTACTTTCAGCCAAATGTAGCCGTGATTCTGGGATCAGTTCGGGCGACCCGTCCCCCAATAACAGCTCCCCTCCGAGCACCAACTCTTCGATAGATCCTCGCTCGGAAAAACCACCAGCCATCCAGCGATCTCACAGCGGAATCCACCTGGACTCCCACGTACGGCGCGTCACTAGCGGCGGGAAAGTCCGGCCAAGTAAGAAACATTCTCATCTCCAAATATTGCAATTTAACCCTTACGTTGCTGGTGGAATATTTGGCCAATACAAAATGATGCAAAAAACCTGAAAAATTACTAAAACCCTGGCATATGGGTACTCATCTTAGAGTACTCAGCGCAAGCTATCCAATGAATACCAACATGACAGGGTTGTTTTTGTTTCTTAGATTGAGCGATCTTGTGCTTTGGGATCATTTTATTTTTCTACCCGTCTATGGTAGATCATGAAGAAAACCCAAAAGATTTCCCGATGATTTTTTGGTGATTTATCGAGCTGAATATTTTTAGCAATTCCACGCACTACTAAATACTAAAATGATACTTATATATTTTTTTTTGTCTCCAGACAGCGCAAACACGGCGACATTGACGATCTCTCCGCGTAAGGTTCGTCAGATTAACGACCCGATCCTCCAGATGCTGCACATCCTCCATAAGATCATCTACATCTCTCAGCTGCCGCCCGTCCTGTGCCACAACCCGCGCCGCTGGGCCATCGACCGCTTCAAGAGGGCGTTATTCGTCCCGCAGAGCACCTCCTTCAACCTAAAGAGCGAGCTCAAGAAGGTGAGATTACAAATTTATAGGTTATTTATCTTCTGTGAAAGATGGTGGGTTACTATTGTTATTTCTGAAAAAAAAATGAGATGAGAATTTACAATTTTTAAAAATTTTTCTAAAAATATAGTGAGAGTTTTTTTAGATTATGTTTTTTTGTGAAAGAAAGATATCAGGATATCTTATCTAAAAAAATGCATTTTAATTTTTTTTTGATTTGTTTAATATTCTTATATCCTTTGCTTTTTATAGGTGAAAATTAGCTTTTTTTTAAACTGCCACTGAATGCTGTAGGCATCAAGTATACACAAGTTATACGTTACATTTATATAACTATTTCTTTATGTGATGTGGTATTGATAGATATAATTTATAGATGATTATTTATACTCTGGTGAGAAATCTGTTTGTGTGTGTTGTCATCTTTTATAAAATTTGAAAGCTGACTTATTTATTTTTGATTCCTCTAGCTGTTGATGGGGAGTCGAGACTTGATAGATTTGAACTTCGGCGTAGGGGGTGACGCGCCATTGTTGAGTAGACAGGCCAGTCTGGAGCAGGACGCACTCAGTGTGAAGGCAGAGAAACCTGGTACGTATAGTGGTTATATATATATATATATATATATATATATATATATATATATATATATATATATATATATATATATATATATATATATATATATATATATGTATGTATATATATGTATGTATGTATATACATATGTATGTATATACATACATATACATATATATATATATATATATATATATATACTTATATTCATAACATTCATACATATATTTATTAACTAATTCTGATAAATCTTAAACACAACAACAAATCAGAGCCAAACTTACTCTAGCCTTGTACATAGGGAAGGTTGACCAAAGATTTAGTTTTCCTCTAGAATTTACTACTTTCCCTATTTCCATAAATCTTCATACTAGATAGGTATCTTTTGAGCGTTCTGTGACTGGTACTTTCAAAAGATATGACTGAAATGATATTATTGAATCAAAAGTATATAGTTTGTCTCAGAAACAAATACCAATCTAAAGCAATATCTGTGTCTTTTTTTCAGCGAGTGGAAGTTGCGAGGGTGCAGGCATCCATGATATAGGCATCACGTACGAGCAGATGCAAGCTATGATCGAGGGAGTTCTAGTCGAGAGCGGTTACTACGACATGTCTCCGGCCGCCCGCCATCGAACGCTGCCCCTCGGGCCGATCGTCAACACCTCTAGCGCTTCTCAGACCAAACGCACTCTCTCCATGGGAGTTTAAAACATTGGATTCCACAACTCCATAGAGCTGGGTGACCAACGCTTCTCAGACCAAAGGTACTCTCACTATGGGAGTTTAAAACATAGAATGCCACAACTCTGTCCAATTGGGTGCCATCGGACGATACTTCTCAAACCAAACACACTTTCTACATGGGATTTTAAAACATTGGATGCCACAACTCCGTTCAGCTGGGTGCCATCAGATGATGCCTCTATTTGGCCAATCGTAAACACCTCTAACGCTTCTTGGACCAAACACTCTCTCCATGGGAGTTAAAAACATCGGATTCCACAACTCGTCCAGTTGCCCAACATCAGATCGTAAACCTCTTCGTCCAGCTGGGTGCCATCGGACGCTACCCCTCGGGCCTATCGTAAACACCTCTAACGCTTCTCAGACCAAACGCACCCTCTCCATGGGAGTATAAAATATTGGACACCACAACTCTGTCCAGCTGGGTGACTTTGAACGATGCCTCTCGGGCCAATCCTAAACACCTTTAATACTTCTCAGACCAAACAATGGCCACTACCGCTCCAGAAAGCATGGTGAATGCAAATGGATTGAAGTCATGTTGAGTCCACAACAGATATTTTATCATATCATGGGATGGAACTATATGGAAAGTGCATTTTTAACTATGAGGAGGTATTTCCAGGAAGTTTAATGTCTGCAAAACACATGGAAGAAGTCCCTGAAATTGATGAAGACATTGAAATTCTATGTAGTTCAAGGCCTTTGAAGCACTATAATTGAAGTTTTAGGATGTTTAAGGTCTACAGAAGTGTATGGATACCTTAATTATGAGGAGATAGAAGTTCTTTGGAGTTCAAGGTTTACAAACACATGGATACCTTAACTATGACGAGTTCTATGGAGTTCAAGATTTACAAAGCATGTGGATACTTTAACTATGAGGAGATAGAAGTTCTATGGAGTTAAAGGTCCACAAAGCACATGGATACCTTAACTATGAGGAGATAAAGTTCTATGGAGTTCAAGGTTTACAAAGACATGTGGATACTTAACTATGAGGAGATAGGAGTTTTATGAATTTTAGGTCAACAAAGCACATGGATACCTTAACTATGAGGAGATAAAGTTCTATGGAGTTCAAGGTCCACAAAGCACTTGGATATCTTAACTATGAGGAGATCGAAGTTCTTTAGAGTTCAAGGTTTTTGAAGCACATGCATCAGGCATGTTTAATTGATTGAGGAGATTGAAGTTGTAGGAAGTGGAGACAACTTAAACTGTGATATCTTGGGAGCTGATTTCAGCCCCCTCCGACACCATCCATTTTACTGACGCTTTAAAATTATAGTTTGCTAGCCAATTGTCTTTGGATTTGGAAAGAAATTTGAAAATACAGGATTTTCTTCCATCTTCAATCTTGGATTTTGAATTTGTGGAACATGAGGATAAGTGTTTGCAGATCAAAGAAAAAACTAGTCAGCAGAGGGCCCTGAAATTACGGATTCCTGTTTCAGCTAGTTGATGAAAATCTGCCATTTTGTCTCTGCGTCTACTAATCCTTTCATACCACGAGTCCCTATACCTCATGTGGCAAGTTTGCCTGTATATATATATATATATATATATATATATATATATATATATATATATATATATATATATATATATATATATATATATATATATATATATATATATATATATATATATATATTTATATATATATATATATATATATATATATATATATATAAATATATTTGTTCATATATATATATATATATATATATATATATATACATATATACGTATATACTAGTATATACATATATATATATATGCATATATATATATACATATATATATATATATATATATTTTATATTTATATATATATATATATATATATATAAATGGGTAGCCCATAAGTGGTCCTTTTTATGTGATCATTTTTCAGTGGTCATATATAATTTTTTATCTTTAAGTGGTCTCCTAGTTGTTTGTACGTGATTCTTTTTAAGTTGTACTCAAGTGGTCACAGTCACTTGCTACGTATTGGGGAATGGTGATTTTTAACAGTATTATGATTGACTTGACTGAGAGGGGTGCTAGTTCTTATGTCTCTGTAGTTGTATACACGGAGATGAAAAATAGTTAATAATAAAATCAAAATGAGAGTATTATGCATTTGAAAGATGTGTGTCATGATACTTGAGATAGAACAAAGAATCTAACCCTTGACCCTTTGTGCTGCTGGTGGCTAATTTGGCCAATACAATAGAAGAAATCTTTGAAAATGGCTGAAACCCTGGCACTTGGTATTCATCCAAGAATACTCTGCAAGAGCTATCCAATAAATACCAACATGGCGGGGTTTTGATAGTTTTCAAAAATCTTTGCATTCCTGTGCTTTGGACGAAAGTAGCCGCAGCATTGGAAAGGTTATGCTTTCAGTCATTTGCAATCAATGGCAATTTCGTGAAATCATAATGAATTCCTAAATAATTGTTGTCAAAAGTATCACAGATCCAGGCAACAGTTTCTTGAGGAAATTTTCCTCATTAATGTTAAACAGGTTATCCCTAAATCAGGTGTGACTCTTATCTGCATTTGAATCATCATTGAAAAATGGTGATTAAAATTATAATCACCATGTATATATATATATATATATATATATATATATATATATATATATATATATATATATATATATATATATATATATATATATATATATATATATATATATATACATATATATACATATATATATGTATATATATATATATATATATATATATATATATATATATATATATATATATATATATATATGTATATATATGTATATATATATATAAAAGTTTATATGTGTAACAAAATGATTACATTGTTATGTGGTGTTTGCATGAAGCTAGAATTTTAAACAAGTATTTTTGTATGTGACGTTATTGTATTTCATAACTTTATCAACGTGTTACGATATTGTACAGAGTTTAGTTGCCAGAAGTCATCCTGAGATACAGACAAAAAAGAAATGAGCAAATTTTTTTTAATTGATTATTGATTATCATTTCCATTTAACCTTTTTGTTTTGAAGAAATGAGCAAATTTATTTTATTTGATTATTGAATTGTTTCCATATAACTTTTTTGTATCGTTTTGAGAGACTACATTGTACAACACAAACTTAAAATTTTGAAAAAAAAATAGTGGTGTGAAATTTCTGAAATTAGAAAGAAACGTATTGTAAGTTATGTTATTTCTTATTTCTTATATTATTTTTGTCTGTATCTCATGTACTTTGACTGTTTGGTCATTAAAATGGCATTGAATGTGTATGAATATATAGAGAATATCAGGTCTATGGAAAGCACAAATAGCAACAGGCATCGCCCTACCATGAGACATGAGAGGGTCTGCCCCGATAGCCAGGTGGTCTAACCCATCACACAACGACTGCTAACTTCCACAGGTCACAAGATCAAATCAGGCCCAAGGCATGTAAGAAGGTTGCCAGTTTTCGGGAGAAAGTTGGTGGTCCTCCTTCTCCAACCATTGGTGATGGTGATCAGAAGTAAATAATGTATGGAATTTAATTGCAAAAGGCATGTGAAAAGGTTGCCAATACTTTTGGAGAAAGTTGGTGGTTTTCCCTGTGTACTTCCTCTTCGATCATTGGCTGAATGGTTTTGCTTCAAATGGTGATTAGAAGTAAATAATACATGAAATTTCATTGCCAAAGGCTTGTGAAAAAGTCACCAGTGATTTGGGGGAAAGTTGGTGTTCTTCCCTGGGTATTCTTCCTTGCCAGGTTATTGGCTACGTATGCTTTTGCTTCAAGAAGTAAACAATACATGAAATTTCATTGCCAAAGGCATGTGAGAAGGTTGCCAGTGATTTGGGGGAAAGCTAATGGTTTTCCCTGGGTATTCCTATCTCCCCATCATTGGCTATTGTTTTTTCATGGGGCAAAAGTGACGATAATCATAAATCATTTTCTGAAGCTAGGAATCAGGTTGATGCCTGTTGTTTATCTGTGCGAGAGAGAGAGAAATAGAGCTTGTAAATATATGCTGTAAATTTTTAACCCAATATTTTATGTATATACAGACCTTGTGGGCTTTCTATAGTGGTTTCATCTCACTGACTCTACTCTGCTTGTAGTTCATTCCTCGTGTTTTAATCTGTAACTTTTATTCTCTGACAATTATTGCCATTTATCTATTATGCAAAGAACATTAAAATAAAATACATCGGTTGCTTTAGTATGTCCCATACAAACCTTTCTCTCAAAGAGTATCTATTATATAGATTTTGTATTTTACACTGAAATTAATGTGAACTAGCGAATATTTTTGAAGGTTGACAAAATCCGAAAAAGTTTTTATTCTTGGTTTTATTTGTTTAAAATCTGAAAAAGTTGAGAAAAATTACCAGATAAGGAGGATATAGAATATTTCTGAATCAATTCACAATTCCACATTTCCTTTCACTTGGAGAGTAATGAAATATTTATTGTCAATTCACCATTTGCACTGGAGACATGTGAAAAAAACATTTTTTACACCTTTTTATTCTGAATTTCACTTTCTGAATCTTTTATTGCATATAGATGTGTTGTCAGAGAAGAATATCCTTCTTCTTTCTCTTATTGCTGTTAGCTAGTGACCTGACCTACATATATGTTTGACCTACTTACCTGACCTACTTAGAGAGAGTGACTGGTTTGACTAACCTAAAAAACTTATAACTATGAATCGATGTGTAAAATATTTGAAACCTTGATTGATTGATTTTTCTTGCTTTAAATCAAATTATGATTTGTTTTATTATTATTCCTTATCCTTCCGTCCAGCATTTTGTGTGATTTTATCGTCCATTATATTTGTTTTGATCAATGTATTATTTAGCCTCGTTTTTATATTTGCTCAACACTGTCAGTTATACTTAGGTGCATTTATCCCTGACTTAGCTTTAAATGGAATGAATCTATACCACCGTCCAGGTTTAGCAAAAAAAAAAAGATGCGATTTATGTAAGAAACAAGTTTGATTTACCACCTGTTGTTGTGGATTATGTTGTTATTATTATTGTTTGTGATTTGATTGTATATTATTCCATTGTTGTTTTGTTGCTATGATTTTGTCTTATCTTGTGATATGAAGTTATTTCATGTGTTGCATGCCCTTCATTTCCGTCCATTTTGTAA
>OZ012696.1:14626780-14636806 GCA_963942565.1 Maea johnstoni | reverse complement strand
TCTTTGTTTGCTATAGTATGAACCCATGTACTGTATAACTGGTTAATTTGGCGTGTACTTAAGTTGGCGTTTTTTTTCAAAAAGGTATTTTCCCTGTATTTATTTTGGCGTCTGGAGCAGTCAGAACAACGCCATCTTTATGTAGACATATTTTTATGCGATCTTTAATTAGGCGTTGATGGGCATTCGCCAAAAAACGCCAAATTAAAAACCACGTTATACAGTATCTCTCCCTGTATGTTATTATTGCACGACTGTGTGCAGTAAATGAATAATACATACAGTAATAAAATCTAAGTCATCTTCGCTTTGACGACAAGATATTCACAAAATGATAACACATCACAATTGTGCATAGGTTAAATACTGTATATTCAGAAAAGATTGCGTTAGTTACATTTTCGCGTTATGCCTCTGACGCAAAATCGAAATTCGCAATGATTAGTATTGTATCTTTATTGACTGCACAAAGAATTGTACAAAATTAGTGCTGCCAATTCGCAAAGATACACACGTAAAAATCGATTTTCTGTAAATTCGCAAAATTTACTCTACACAATCTTTTGGGAATCTACAGTAGTTTGGCAAGTATCCAAATGCTTGTGTATACTCACGTGTGCAGTTAGGACCATGGTCACTCCAAGAGCCGGTATTTATGAGACAATTAATGGTGACAGTGGGTGAGAGATCAGGAAATTCATATCCTGGGTCGCACCGAAAGGTGGCGCTAGATCCTTTCACTTGCGCGACTATGGTAGCATCCCAAACAACTGGTGGTGGGGGACATTGCTTGAATGGCGCAACTGGAATGCAAAAGCAAACATTCCATTTTAAATACTAAATGCAACAAAAAAGCAGATTATTTTCTGACTCTCACTGTAGCATTACCTATATAGCTGAATAAAACAAGTGGATATGAAACCTGAAACTTGAAACTATGAACCTGAACAAGCTGGCTGCGACGAATAGCCAAAAAGTCCCCTTCAGCGCATGTTGGTGCACACGTTTCACTGTAATGTAAACGATACGAGAGCCCTCATTGGCCTTTGGCTCTTACTGATGTCACAATGAGGCCAGATCCGAGACCCCTGGGATATCCAGGGTTTCACTATAGCGCATATGGTAATTGGTCTCTCGCTACATATCCATTATTTTATTCATCTAATCCTATAGATTGCATTCTTTGTATCAGCAATAACACAACTCTCACTGTTTCTTGGTGCCGTTGCTCGTGTTCTACACCAAGAAGATGCGATACCAAATATCGATATCGAAAGGGTAAAAGAATCGTATCGTTTGATATCTGTAATAAAGACACTGCTTAACAATATAAAATCTTATGAATTACTACAGTCTCAGCACAAATGCATTTGGCAATCAATTCTGATGCCGATAGTGCTAAATCTGAACCAGGCAGTTTTATTAAAAGAATTCGTTGAAGTATTGTACTAAGTAGGAAATATCGATACTGCATTGGATTGCAGAATAATTAAGCTGCCAATCCCAATGTACACGGCATTTTATTAATCATGTTTTGTATTCATTTTGGAACATATGTGAATGGGTTTAATTTCAAGTAACCGTGAAAGATGCATCATTAGAAATGTGTAACATGAATATGAGATTGTCGACGTACCTGTACAGTTGGGTGTTGGTTGGTACTGCCCTTGTTGGTTGTAGCCACCAGGGGCGCTGCGATCACTCGGTGTGCCTCCATTCCCTGTACACGTGGTTTTATAGGTGGCGCCACTCGTACACGTGTACTGTACGCTAGTAGAGGACAACTGTCTCTCCTCTGGCTGCTGAAGGTCAAGGTCGAATGTGGCACCACTGGTGGAAGGAGGATCGCAGGTCACTACGGGAGAAACGAAATCCTGATCAGCAATCATCATTATCATCATCATTTTCATCATCGAAAGCATTAACACCATCATCAATACCATCTTCAACATCCCCATCATCATCATTCGCTATCATCATCATCTTTAACATTAACCTTAACAGGTTTGGCGGTGGTTTTCTCTGGGTACTCCGGTTTCCTCCAGCAGTTATAACTGGGGCCAGTTGCTATTGTTGTAGACAATCAAGTTGAGCTTTGAGCCTGAGTTTGAGCCTAAGTCACGTTGATGCAACTGGCCCCTGGTTGGTCATTTCTTAGCCGCAATATGTCAGAAAAAGTGACGAAAAACGAAATTCAGATTGGACATTAACGCCATTATAAAAACATCACCATCATCATGATCAACAGCTCGCATAATTACAGCAACGACAACCACCACATGATGATGATGATCATCATCATCATCATCATTATCATTACTACAGCGAGACCTCATGTACCAACACAAACAACAGTACTAAAACCACCGCTGAAAAATAGCCTGACAATTTTGGTGATATTTCTTTAACAAAAGCTATTTTCAGAAAATATTTGAAAAAGCAATGTTGACAAAAATCCAACCCATAGCGCCCTTTCATATATTTTGTCAATTTATTATTAATTTCAATGATATATTCAAATGTATCAAAGGCCCAGACGAGCATTGTCACTGACTGCTAGCTATCTCTCACCACAGACCGGTTTTGAATCCCACCCAGGGCATGTGAGATAGCTACCAGTGACTTGGAGTTAGGCGGTGGTTTCCATCGGGTTTCCTCCACCAGTTACAACTGGCTAGGCACGCATTAGCCGCAATATGGCAGAAAAAGTGACGAAAAGTGAAATTCCAAACCAAATTCCTGACTGCAACCTTTAAGTCAAAATACGGCAAACTCCCATTATCATTTGGTATCATTGATCGTTGCCATTGTCAAAAAGCCGCAGCATGGCAGAAAAAGTGACGAAAAAAACGAAATCTCAAATTCCAAACTCACCCTGCACACAAGTGAGAGGCTCCAGTGAGAGTGCTATGTACTCCCCGGGGGAGCCTGCATCCCCAAAGGCAAATCCTTCCACGGGGAATGTCGTCCAATTGCGGTAGAGATGGCCACCCTCATCCCTCAGAACAAAGTCATTCTCATCGCAGTTACATTTATCCAGACCTGCAAGAAAAAATGACGAAAATCAATGTTCCACTTTCTAAAATTGCAATAGAGTTATGTACAAGCAATAAAATATCAATAAACATGTAAAGCGAGTTCGCCTGATTTCCCCTGGAATTCTCATTAGTTGCCTGGGCCTACCCTGGTGGCCGAGTGGACCTTTCATATCTCCCGTATATGGTCAATAAAGATACATACCTACATTGCCACTGCTTGCCTGCTGTCTCTCACCACTGAGGGTCTGCCCTAATGGCCAAGTGTCTAGGGTATTGCCACTGTCTACTCGCTGTCTCTCGCCGCTGAGGGCCTGCCCTGATTGCCGAGTGGTCTAGGGCATTGCCACTGACTTCTAGCTCTCTCTTACCACTGACAGCCTGCCTTGATGGTCGAGTGGTCTAGATTATTGCCACTGACTGCTCGCTGCCTCTTGCAACTGAGTGTCTGCTCTGATGGCTGAGTGGTCTAGAGTATTGCCACTGACTGCTCACTGTCTATCACCACTGAGGGACTGCCCTGGTCGCCGAGTGATCTATGGCATTGTAACTGACTGCTACCTGTCTCTCGCCAAGGAGGGGCTGCCCTAATGGCTGGGTGGTCTAGAGTATTGCCACTGACTGCTACCTGTCTCTCGCCACTGAATGTCTGTCCTGATGGCCGAGTGGTAGTGTTACCCAAGCACTCCAGTTTCCTCCACAACTTACAATGAGTCACGAATGTCAGGAAGCGAACGTGATAATAGAAAAAAGGAAAATCTGACCAACCTTTTCTTGTGCACATCCCGTCAACAGTCCCTGTCCAATCAGATACCTTGATTCCACCGAATACGTAATACCAGGCAAAACCTGTCATGAATGAACTCTGGCAAGAAACAGAGAGTCGTCCATAGCTACAGAAGGCCGAGTACTTGACGACAGCTCGTATCTGGTCGTAGGATGCGTTGCCATAGGAATAGGTCATCGGTATCTTCAAACTGCCGGGGTCCTCTGAACTGAAACATCATAGAGTGATCATTGGGATTTGGACTGAAAAAATGTTCACTTTTTTACATTTGAATAGTTGCTAGAACATTGCGTAATTATGTGAATTGTGAGTGCAGGTACAGTACAGACATTTAGTTCCTGCACCAGTCCACCGGACGTCTGCCAGTGCCTGGTTGTACAAACCATGCGTGGGTAGCCCTGGCATACTACACAACTGCACGACCGATTGACACCCAGTTTCATGGACATTAATTACCTCCAAATTGAACGTAGATTTTATTACCTAGCTACGTTAAGGTCATTGATGTGCTTGGATCATTTTCTGACATGTTATACATGGGGTTTTGTACAACCAGGCACTGGCAGACGTCCGGTGGACTGGTGCAGCAACTAAATGTCTGTACTGTACATTGGCTACTTACCCTCTGTAGGTTTGGTTCAGTTGCCTGTTGTGTTGGATTATGGTAAGCACGTTTGGAGCAGCTGCAGTAATATTACAGTAGACCGTAAAGTTACCAAGATCCTCAGGGTTGATGAGGTGATACCCACTCTCAGTAGCTGCGGCACAGCTTGCAGAAACTCCTAGAGAGAAAATGTCGAAGAATATATATGTATGTACGTACGTATGTATGCATGCATGTATGTATGTACGTATGCATCTTTATGTGTGTGACGTGTAAACAGTTACAGCCAATGGAATTAGATGGAACATCAGTTCTTGTCACTCTTTATATCATTAGAGAGAGAGAGTAAGAGAGATTGAGAGAGAGAGAGAGAGAGAGAGAGAGAGAGAGAGAGAGAGAGAGAGAGAGAGAGAGAGAGAGAGAGAGAGAGAGAGCTTAAAGCACATCGGCACACAAAGGCCATTTATTGTCATAAGATATTAACAAAAAAGTGGTGGTCATTTTTAGTTGTTGAAGAATGCATAATAGTCATAAGCGAAAGAAGACAAAGAGGGATAGTGCAGAACCTTCAGATCCAAAGAGGACCTAGGGATCTTTAAAATGCATAGTGTCTACACATCCCCATTCTTTTATATGGCAAGCAAGGTGCCACAAGCAAGCCAATAGGATGAGTCCCTTGTGTGTGTGTGTGTGTGTGTGTGTGTGTGTGTGTGTGTGTTTGTGTGTGTGAGAGAGAGAGAGAGAGAGAGAGAGAGAGAGAGAGAGAGAGAGAGAGAGAGAGAGAGAGATGTTTAGTCGAGAACTTACCCGTGCAGTTCTTCAGTAGTAGGGTGGCTCCAATCCTGGCCACGGCACCATGTGTAACATGGAGATGTTTGGTGCAGTTGGTCTGCTCATAGGTTGCCGCTTTACAGAACCCATCCATCAGACAATAGTGAGCACATTCTCCAATGCTGGGAACATCGATAAGGGAATCCGAGGATTGGGAGGTCAATGTCTGGTCAACTATCTCCCTTGTGAAACACGCTGTAAGAAATATCTTTGATTTTGATAACATTTCTTTTTGCATTACAGTGCAAGCAAGTGTACACGTATAACTCGGTTTTATATCAAATTTTGTCGATTTTGATCGCAATTTTGTCACTACAGTGAAAGTGTACACGTATAACTCTAAGGTTTCATATTAAATTTTGTCGATTTGGAATGCATTTTTCACTAAAGCGCAAGCGCAAGTGCATTGTTTTAGCGAAGTATTGTGCTGAGATTTTCTAGTTTGCAAAACGTGATTTTTTTATTTTGAGAATGGTTCTCTTTACGCCTAACAACCTTTGTGGAAACCCTTACCTGCTGAAACTGTCCTTACATGGACCATTACCTGTAGTAATAAAGTAAATGCAAATAAACATACATTCAAAATGAGAAATATTCTTCTGAATATGAATAAGAATATACATGCATGCAAACAAGTAGCCTGCCTCCCAGGCCATATCTAAATGTCATCCCTTGCGAATAGATGGCACTGTGGTATGCGAGGAGGGTAGTTGGAAATACCATTACAATCCCTCGTATGGCAATTCTTTGAACTAAATAGCCAACAGTAGACCACAAGTCCCCATGTAGTGCAGGACAGGTGCAGAGATACGTTTTTATATAATAAAAAAAGGTAAAACACAGTAAAGCCTAGTGGCTAGGCTAGCAAACAAGTAATAAGACTATAATCTTTGTGTATTTGATTTGGGCTTGTAACTGTCGCACAAAATGAAAATGGTGAATTTTGAAAATATGTGATAGAATATTTATGTCATGTTCTTTTATTTGACCACGTGTCATTGGCTATAAAGATCATCGAGTGCTCTTGAGAGATTTAGATGAACAGTTATCAGCTGAAGTTACAAAAAAAAATGGAAACGAGTTGAAAAATGCCAATGGAAGATGTTTGGAAGCAATGTATCCAACAGATGTCTAGCGAGGAACGCACTGCTGAAATATATTTGAAATATAAGATCTTAATAAAATATGCAGTGTAGTTCGATTTTCGGCATATTGCGGCTAAATCGTGACTAGCCAGTTATAAGTGGTTGAGGAAACGGGAGTACCCGGCCAAAACCACCGCCTAACCCTAAGTCACTGGCAACGTTATACAAATATGACTGAAATAGAGCTGAACGTCAGTGGAAACGCCCCCGACCACTTGACCATATGGGCCGCTTTGATTGGCTGAATAGCAATCAGACATGTTTCTGATTGGCCGAATGGGAATCAAACAGGCCTCTGATTGGCTCTGTAGTAATCAAACATGTTTTCGATTGGCTGATCATAGATCTGATGGGTGGGTCACCTCATCATGGCCTGAACCACAACATCGTAAAAACGTGCCCTTGTTGCAAATGTTAAAATATACATCAGAAGTTGCTCACAAAGAATAAAGTATATCATGCACTTACCACGGCTACATAGAGTAACCTGAATGGAAGACCTGCCATAGCGTTGATTGGTCAATTACCAGTATAATGTACTGTATTTCATTAAATGCAAAATGGAAAAGGTATAAATATACAAGGAAAATAGGGAAGTAGAGCACAATATAGTAGAATAAGTAAATACAAATAATGAAAAAACTCTCAAAGGGGTGGAGTTATGTCAGACAAAATAGTTTTTCAAAATAGGAATTTGGACTTTAGTTTTTCGTCAGTCCTCGGCGAAAAGCACTGCCTACCCCAAGTCAAGTAACTTTCTCGCATGCCCCGGTTGGAATTCAAACCCGGGCAGTGGTTTCAGAATAGGACACTGAGGATGCGAAGAAGGGTAGTGTTGGTAGAACAGTAAATACACTCACGAAACCAAACCAAAATGAAACAATATATAACTTGGAGGGCCAAGAAAAATCTCCCACGACGTTTGATGAGAAACTGGGATATTTTATACTTTATTAAACTCGCAGCTCATACTTCTAGGCAAAATATTCCATGTAAATGAAGCAATGTTTAGAAACAACTATGTCTTATAAAATGTGTTAGTTTTTATGATATGGACTTGTCAGCTGGGATATTCGTCGACGCGTCTTATGCTTGAGTTTTACACAAAGAGTAAAATATATGGACTTCACTGTTACATAATAATGAACTGTTTACCGTGGAAAGTTGTTAGCTTGGTAGGTTCCATAGTAATATACATCAACAGATCCATGGAAATAATGCTTTGCTCAGACATTCAGATAGTGACGTTCGATAGTTATATAATGATGATAATGAAAATCATACTACGGTACTATTTCTACTATTTCTACTACTACTACTACTACTACTACTACTACTACTACTACTACTACTACTACTACTACTACTACTACTACTACTACTACTACAGTATTACTACTACTACTACTACTACTACTACTACTACTACTACTACTACTACTACTACTCCTACTACTACTACTACTACTACTACTACTACTACTGCTAATAATAATAATAATAACAATAACACTACTACTACTACTATTACTACTATTACTACTATTACTACTACTACTACTACTACAGCACTACTACTACTACTACTACTACTACTACTACTACTAATAATAATAATAATAATAATAAAAATAATAATAACATTACTACTACTACTACTACTACTACTACTACTACTACTAATAATAATAATAATAATAATTATAATAATAATAATAAAAATAAAAATAACACTACTACTACTACTACTACTACTACTACTACTACTACTAATAATAATAATGATAATAATAATGATAATGATAATAATATAACAACTTGCCTTATCACTCTGATGGTATTGAGCATAACTGAATTTTCCCATTTGATCACTGGTGTTTTGAATGGGATTGTTTTATGTAAGGTATATGAGAGATTAACAGTTACGGGGATTAGAAGGTCCATGTGCTAATGACAATGTATGTTAAGGATGGCAGAGCATTTTTTACAAAAGCCCTCTAGTTCACATTATAATAAAAAGGACCAGTGTTTTCGCTCAACCAATCAGGTGAGGCATCTTAGCCATGCTTTACCCTCGTAAGGGAGCCGAATGCTTGATGTAGCTGGTCTTATTTATAACCCTCAGCAAGTTTTACGTCCTTTTCTTTCTGGTTTTGGTTTCTACATTATGCATACTACTTATACACAGTCAAACAGGTTCAGAAGTAAGTGGGTAATTACAATATCCCCTTAAGGTGTGAAAATCGATCGACCTTATTTAGTGACCTTATTTTTTGACCTTATCTGCTGATCCAGAAAATGAGGATACGTAGCTCCAATATAATGTCACGACAGTCCCTTTAACCCATTTATGACTGTAGAACTAAAAAAAAACCTACTTTCATTGGGGTTATTTTCTTGATAAATGCATTTTTTGGCAAATGATTGAAAGAAAAATGTTTATCCTAACCCTACCCGTATCTCTTGTTCCAATATTTTGTGAATTTCAAATCGATTCTAAAGTTATTTTCAAAAATATTGAAGTTCCAGAGGATAATTTACAAAAAGGGTGTCAAGGCGTCAATGAGTTAACGGATTCACACATAAAGTATTCCATACATGAATATATCTTGATAACAAATGAATAATTCGTAAACTATTTGACTTAAAGTTGTTCCTGTTGGGTTTCAAAGTGCCTCTGCAAATATTTATAAAGATGACTCTGTTTAATGTTTTAATTCGAAGCCATCACATTAGGTGTGTATTTAGATGCAACTGAGTTAACCCTAGCCTTACCAGAAGGGTTTGCGCTAAATTGATAGAACTCAAAATAGCTCTATACAATGATGTATTTCAAGAATGTCTGTAATATAATTGACAGCTTTCTTGCAATACACATTTTTTCTAAAATACGTTGATTTCAAGGTATTGCGATCTCAATAGTCTGGGCATGAATCGGTTAAATGATCATTATTAACCACTTACTTGTCAAAGAATATGTTTATTTCCTAATATCATTTCTTGAAGCCGGTAAAGATTAGTAGCGTTCTAGACTCACCAATACCAGGGTTAAAACCTGTTCAGGACAAGCGAGAAACCGAGTTGTCAGTGACTTTGGGGTAAGGTGGGCGTTTTCGCCGGGTACTCCTCCACCACTTACACCTGGCTAGTCACGACATAGCCGCAGCATGGCAGAAACGGTGACCACAAATAAAGTTCCAAATTCCAAAAGTTGTAAGCTCTGCTAGCCAGAATTTGAAAGTCCAAGTCTAATAGCATTAAGAGATGCCGTTATGTGGTCACCGCATAAAACTGGTGATCGTCAGATCTTCAGCGGGTCACCTGTCTTTTAAGAGGACAAGTGTCAGTACTCTGCCAATGGGTTGATACAGAAGGTCAAAGCACGATGTTTTTGCACTCCAAGGGGAGACGAACTTTATATAGTGCAGTTCACACTGTCGTAGCTCATATGATTTCGACGTTGGTTCTACATAAAGTACACAGAATGGATGCTCTCATTAATCGTCAGTCCTACATGTCGTAATGAGTTTGCGTATCATAGGGTTCATGGTTTCCACTACAATACTCTAGAATAAGAGCGCGGTCAGAGGACTACACTGTTGTAGATGCGAACTGGATATTTAG
>OZ012696.1:14561780-14621780 GCA_963942565.1 Maea johnstoni | reverse complement strand
ATATTCTTAAATGTTCAATAATGGAAGTTTTGTGCCATTTGGTGAAAAGGATACTTTTAAATTTAACTTCGCATGACATGAATTCACAATATATTAGAAAGAGATGTAGGCATCGTCAAATTGTAATTAGTGGTTGATTTAATTGATTTAAGGTCAATTTTTCTGCCATTATGCGACTCAGTCGTGACTAGACAGTTGTAATTAGCGGTTGAAACTGGAATTATCTGGCAAAACCACTGCCTAACCCCAAGTCATTAGAGCAGATCTATAACGTTATAGCACAGACATTATTTTTTACATTTTTTGCATCATTTTGTATTGGCCAACTCAGCCACCTGCAGCATAAGGGTTACGTGTGCCAAACTCAATATCTCTAGTGATAAGCCTGTTAATTTATGATATGTAATTACTTTTTGACTGCCCATAAAAATCTTCGTTTTGGCCAGAATATTGTGAAATCTTGGGTATTTATTCTGGGAGAAGTGTGCCTTTAACATTACGCAAAACAATATTGCACTACCATAACAGAACTTTACTTTTTTAAACATTTTCCTTATAACCCTTCCAATGATGATGCTACTTTCTTCCGAAGCACAAGGACGCAAAGATTTCTGAAAACAATCTAAACCCTGTCATGTTGGTATTCATTGGACAGCTCTCACTGGGTGCTATCAGATGAGTACCCATGAGCCAGGGTTTCAGCCATTCTTTAGGGTTTTTGCATCATTTGGTATTGGCCAAATTAGCCACCAAAAGCATAAGGGTAAATAATATAGATGATGTTTTGATGAATATTTCCTTAATGTTAGACATAACGTAAGTGTCAGGAATCTGGCAGGTGGTTAATAAAGTTGATAATTTTGTGTTCATAGTCAAATGAGACATTTCCTGGGGAACTCTAGTTATGAAAGGGTTAAATAATGTGAGTGATAGCTTGGTAATGCTTTCAGATACCTTCAGAAATGTATAACAATTCAAAAATCTGTATTACTTTCACAGATGTCACCAAGGATGTTTCAATTGAGAAAGTGAATTACACTTTGAAAACTTGCTAGACAGAAACAAGTTAAGGACCGATATATATATATATATATATATATATATATATATATATATATATATATATATATATATATATATATATATATATGTATATATATATATATATATATATATATATATATACATATATATATATATATATATATATATATACATATATATATATATATATATATATACATATTTATATATATATAAATATATATATATATATATATATATATACATATATAAATACATATATATATATGAATATGTATATATATATATATATATATATATATATATATATATATATATATATATATATATATATATATATATATATATTTATACAATCATCTTTACTGGGAATCAAACAAATTTTCAAACCAATCCTGAATGGATGAGAACTGTGATATCTAGAAAGGTAACATGTGAAATAGAAGTCAATTCTCTCATAAGAAATCTGCATTTAGACATTTTTTCCGGGCCACATAGTACAGGAGAGTCAAACAATACCCGTGGGTATCTCTTTTCAAACATGCACACCAGGGGTTATTTGATGCGTACAGAAAGCATTCAAGGGAAAAGCTTGAAAACTCCTATGTCCTGCAGTCCCCAATACTTCAGCACTGGAAATTCTTATCGTGATTTTCGAATAGGCCTACTGGTATGAATAAAATTTTCAGTGCTGAAATTCAACCCATTCTCACCTGGAGCATACAAACCATCTGCTATATATATATATATGTGTATATATATATATATATATATATATATATATATATATATAAATACACACACACATATGAAAATATATCGATAATAAAGCATCATTAAGAGAGGTATTTGATAGACAGGTGTTATATCTAATGAATCTAACAATACCTCTTCAAATACTTATAGTAAAGAACTTTATTTTTTTGAGATATTTTCAAAGTTGTCAGACCATCTGCAAACTCTAGATGCTAATGGGTAGTAAAGAGGACAGGCAGGGTATAGCTTTCTTTTTTTCATGCCTTGAATGACTTGCCTGCGTGAGACTATGCAATTAGACAGGGAAGAGAAACAGTCAAAATGGATTTGGAAAATATTTATTATCTTTTTCAGCCGATTTAACCCTTCCAATGCTGAGGCTACTTTCGTCCAAGGCACAAAGGACGCAAAGATTTTAGAAAACCACCAAAACCCTGTCATGTTGGTATTCATAGGAAAGCTCTCACTGAGTACTCTCAGATGAGTACCCATGTGCCAGGGTTTCAGTCATTTCTAAGGTTTTTTGCATCATTTTGTATTGGCCAAATTAGCCACCAGCAGCATAAGGGTTAATACTGAATTCTGACTAGCCAGCGGTGGAGGAAACTTAAGTACCCATGAAAATTACTCACCAATCGAAGTCACTGAGAACTTTCTCACATGCCTAAACAGAATTCAACTTCAGACCATTGCCAATATTGAGGGACCGCAAGCAGTCATTTGAGTTTGAATTTGTTTAGGGTCACTTTTTCTGCCATATTTAGACAAATTCGCAACTAACTAGTTGTAAGGGGTGGAGGAAAAAATGAAAATATTTCATATGGTTCATATGTATTTCCTCTAACAAATTTACAGTTTTAATGCTCTTTCCCGTCTAATTGCATCTTATCTGCTGATAATGGATGTGTCCCAGCATCAAATATAAATAATCAAAAAAAAAATGGGAAGGTTTTTTTGTATTTCATGTTTATGATGATGCTGATCTTTGACTGTCTGATGATGATGCGGTGTCTCGATAGTGCTTCTCAACCTGAAAAACAAGAGAGAAAAATGTTACTGTTGTATTGTATATTAGGGCTGTCATTGATAACGCCCGTATCGATGAATCGACAAAAAACCTTATCGATTATCGATATTGAAGAAGGCACAACATATCGATTCATATGCAAATTAGAGCTGCACTCACGGAGGGAGATCAACTCATGAGCTCACCACCCGTTTGACTTGTGAGCTCACGGACGTTCTGATTTTCCAAAAAGATATTTATTTTCCAGCCCAGCTATTAAGAAATAAATATTTATTGGCGGACATTTATTAACATTGCCATGTTTATTTAATTTCAAAACGTGCTGACGAGGTACAAAGGTCAGTTTAACACTCAACACCGCTTGAATGTATACATTGGAGATTGTAAAGAAGACATGACAGCGATAAGCAGTTATGTATGTTGATAATGTGTGTTATGTGCCCTGTGTTACGTTTGTGTCCCCAACATCGGCAAGCTCATGAGTTGAACATTTCAGCTCGAGCTCGGCGAGTTTGCTATAGTGCTCGAGCCACTCGAGTTTGTGAGTGGTGAGTGCAGCTCTAATGCAAATTAGGTAAATAAACTATTTTTCAGGAAAAGTTCGGGAACTTCAAGTCTTCTACTACAAATACCACTTCTACTACTACAACTATAATTGACCACACCAGGTGTAATCAGTGCTGCAAACTGGTTTCAACCTTTTGGTCTTATTCCTGGGCCACCAAATTTCCAAGTTTGGTGGCCCAGGTCAATTTTTGGTGGCCCAGCAAATTTCAAGTATTTTCACCCCAATATATGTTGGTAATGTCTTATTCTCTAGTTATCAGGTTATGAACATTAAAAGGTCATTTTAAATGAATTTCTTTCTTATTAATTTCTTGGTTTTCTTGCTTTTTCAGAAATGAATGAAGATGGCCGATGCATATAGTTGTCTGATTTCCTGCCTGAAAATGAATAGTTCTCCCAGTAGATGCACCTGTCTTACCTATGGTGATGGCTGGCCTCTTACCTGCACCCGCATGTTCATGTTATGGTGATGGAAGATTTCTCCTGGCCTGGATCTCTTCACCAAATCTCACCTCTGAGGCATTCTACCTATGCATAGTTTAGAATACTCCTTACCTTTCTATCTCTCACTCTGTGCTTTGAAATTCTATTTGTGAATGTGGATGTTCTTTGTTGCAGCTACTTATGTTTTTATCATTTTTTGATGAAACCTTTTAAAATCATAGTCTTAACAACATTGATTGAACTACGACTACCTAGAACTGGAATTCTTATCAAAAATATATGCATTGAATGAATGAATAAAATTGGAGTAACAAAGAAACATTTGTACTTGAAAAGGCCATGAGAGGAGAAGGGCATACATTGATGATTCTTATGTATAGTGACATATTTGGTGTTTTGAGGACATTCTTCAGTACCCTAATTAATCATGCACAACACATATAATCTAACATTGAAACCCTACATCAATGTGAGTGTGGTACCGTAAGAGTGTTTACTGTTAAAATGTCCAAAAGTATCATGAATGCACAAAACCACAAATGCATGATTTCAATGGAAACAGGTTTGAAAGAGTAAATAATGGGCAGCACTTTCTCTAGACATAGACCATTTGATTATCATAAACCCTTTTTCACCAAGACCCCTACCATAATGCACTCACCACTTTTTGTAATAATGAAATAATAATAATAGGGCTTGATCAAGTTGATAACAATAATACCACTTTCATCCAGCTCCAGCCACTTTTCCCCATTTTCTTAAAAAAAATAATCAGTAGGTAAATTTGTATTCCACATATTTCACAACAAAGCAAAAAATTGATTGAAGCAAACAATCTTTAAAAACTATAAATGTTTTAGATTCAAAAAGTAACAATATCCTTCATGAATTTGAAAAGGGTGCACCTTTGTGAAGCACTCCTGGAATTAAATGTTTATGAATTTTAGCATATAGTAAATGCATCCGCAGATCCAGAAACTTCTAGCTCTGAGATATTTAGCACTACTAAGAAATTTATTTCTTACAATAACAATACAATGCTGCTAGAGTGGTTAGTGGCTCCAAAAAGTATGATCACATTACACCAGTTTTAAAAGATCTTCACTGGCTGCCCATCAGGAAAAGGATTGAGTTCAAGATTCTGCTTTTGACTTTCAAGTGCATGCAAGAATGTGCCCCTCTATACTTGAGGGAACTGTTAGTCAAACAAGCCAATACAAGGACTCTAAGATCAAACACTAAGAACTTATTACAGATACCACTCACTAATCTGAAAAGGTTTGGTGACAGAGCATTTTGTGCCTATGCACCACATCTTTGAAATGAGCTCCCTGACAACATCAAGGCTGCTGATAGTGTGCAAAACTTCAAGAAACAGCTGAAAACATTGCTATTTCGAAAGGAGTTTAATTGACTATATATGGACCATGACAACTGTCCAATGACTCTAAAGCGCTTTTGAATATTATAGGTGGAAAAGGCGCTATATCAAATATCAATTATTATTATTATTATTATTAATACAATTGCAAAGGATAAAAGTCCTAACAGAAAGATAATTCAAATGAAAATGAATAATTCAAAGATTAAGAGATAATCAAACAGAGAAAACAGGATGCATGAAAATGCAGACTAAGTAGATTGATCTTAGAGGGAGAGCACTTAAAACATGGTGCACAAACAAAAAGAGTCAGAATACAGAAATATTATACAAAAAGTCAATGAAAAACAGCATTATTTCCAAGAATGACAGTTTTGTTTTTTATTTTCTCAACTGAAACATATGAAAGAAGCTTTAAAAAGGGAAATAGAACCAGAACCCTTTCAAGTCTCTCCTTCATGTTTAAAATGCTTTATTTATTCAGAATTTAGTGGCATTCATGAAGGAGAGATCTGACCAGTAATGCAGTGTTTTTGCCAGCAGGGTGTTTGAGTGCCATTAGTTCACTCAAATAGCTGCCGAAGACGTCCACAGACTCCAGCCGTGAAATGAGTCATTACACTCCAAACACGTGCTCTCCTATATGAGAAGGTGTGAATTGTTGTCAGAGCCGTACTCAGACATCCGGTTGTCTACGGTGGGCTGCTCGCTCGATAGAGCGTGGTATGCCTAGAGTGTGGCCAGCAAACATTCTTTAACTCCATAGGGAGTACTTTGATAACTTTCCACAGACACTATCTCTACTCCCCTGGCGAGACTAATTGGGTCACCCGTTGTCAGACTGGGAACCCCATGCAGTCTGCTTACGATAACATAGCATGCCATGAGAAGGGCCAGGTACTGTGGACAGGGAAGGCCCTTGAAGGGTCCAAATGGTATGGTTGCTGTAGTGGGCGATTGAAATTCTTGATTTTATCGCCCACTATAAAACTTGGTCGCATTTAGCGACCCTGCGACCATCACTTTGCACCACTGTGTAATGAAAATACTCAAGTTACTGTGACGTCGGAAATTGTATCGGAAAAAATCGGAACAGAATCGGTAGAAAATTTTCCAATAATCGTATCGGAAAATTTTCCTTATCAATGACACTCCTAGTGTATAGAACTGACAGTGATAGAACATGTACGCAAGTTATATATCAAGGAATAAAATGTATTTCTACTCACAATTTTCCTAACATGATTCATGGCTTGGCTGCCCTCTTTCCCCCTAAGGCAATCCACTGTGTATGGGGGTATAATGGTCACCTCCTCCATGACAATGATGTTTTTTCCTTCCCACTTGATTTCTGTTATCCTGGAAAAAAAAGTGATAACAACAAGTGATAACTAGTGCTCGGATTCGCCGCTAAAAAACGGCTCAAGCAATCGCTGAAACTGCCGAGCGATTAATCGACATATTACGAGCCCTAACTACTCATTGCACATGCGGTGAAATCAACAGCTGAGCAAAATTAATTGCTGTCAATCACGCAAATTTAGAACCGCCCCATGCCTGCTTAAGTCAATGAGCAACGTAAATTGCTGTCAATCACGCTAATTAGAACAGGCCCATGCCTGCCTAAGCCAATCACGTCCTGCTATTGTGCGATCTCGATGGGATCCCACGTGGGAAAGACGTTAGCAAGATGGCGGATAATTAACAATGTGGCTTTATTTACATTTTTGCCGAACTCGGCGAGCTGTAATGGCGGCTCGAGTGCTCGCCGCCGGCAGCGATACGAGCAATAGCTCGAGCCGCCGATTGATTGTACTAGCACTAGTGATAACATGTTTTTATGTAGATACTCTTACTAAAGAGATACTCTACTAAAAAATGAGACTGCAAACTATTCCATTAGTATAGTTGGTATGACTGTATTCTTCCGATTAAGCGCACGGTGCGGATAGAGGTTGGGAAATTTTTCTGAAGTAGGGGTGTTGGCGATCTTCCGCTTTACCGCACACCTCAATGATTGCCGATCGGAGGGCATTGGCCGTTATTGCACCTGTGTGCTCTCGTTGTTCAGTTAGCTTAGACATTTGCAGCTACAATCGAACCATGTGAGATC
Organism: Maea johnstoni; assembly: GCA_963942565.1. Taxonomy (NCBI): domain Eukaryota; kingdom Metazoa; phylum Annelida; class Polychaeta; order Spionida; family Magelonidae; genus Maea; species Maea johnstoni. The sequence continues at coordinate 14,614,448 of OZ012696.1, read as the reverse complement.
GTTAATTGGTCAAAAGTATGATCATGCGGCGAATATGAACAGAGAGCGCGAAGGAACTGTTGAAATTGCGGAATTCAGCGCTGGTTTGCAGACACGGCAAGAGGAAAGGTATGTAATTTTGCTTTTCTTACTTCTTCTGGGGTACGTTTTACAAGTTTTTCGTGACATTTGCCCTGGTCATTCACCCTCTAACCGTGAAAAATAGGCCCTGTGCGCTTATTTGGGCATGTGAGCTTAATCGGGCATGTGAGCTTAATCGGAAGAATACAGTAATAAGTTTAAATAAGTTTAACCACAATACTGTAGGATTTTTTTAGTGTTGTCAAGTAAACTTGTAGCACAAAACCTATTTAAGGTCAAGGAAAAGTGTTCATCAACCAATGACTTTAATCTTATAGACAATCTCATTTGTACTTTTAAAAGTTTCTTTTTTTTTAAACACTGACTTATCCTTCACATGTTCGTAATGTACCTTTGAATTTTTCATTTACATAATTTCCATTTGTAATATATATATAATAATGTGGTCTTTGTAATAGCTACTTACAAGTATCTATCTAGATATATATATATATATAGGTACATCTAGATCTATCTTTATCTACCCATCTTTACTCATGAATATCTATCTAGATATTCTATCTTTCTATCTATTAATGGTGATTGCTCGGAAATTACGAGCAACACATGCTTCCTAATTCCTATGCATGTGTAGCCTAGCAATGGCCAAAACCCCCTAATTTGCACCAGATTTCCTGAAATAAAATGTTTCCTTAAGTCTCCTTATTATGCCATTTTCTGGTGCACTGATTCTCAATTGCCGCTGTACACTGTATGTGTGCCTGGCATGTGCCAGCGTATGCCGAGGTGCAATGTTGTTTTAAATCATTCACCTTAAGATCTTGTCAAAGTGGTCGTAAAACTTGATATGGACTTGAGTTTTGGTCGCTAGATTTGCCTAGCGCTCCAGTTCATTTTTCGGGCAGAGTCCCAGCACTACTATCTAGATACATATAAGTATATATAAATACATACATACATGCATATATGTAGGGCTGCACACCGTTAAGAATTAACGATTTGATATGATACTGATAACTTTGAAACGATACGGTTTCTTAACGGTTTTTTAACAATACCGCGTGGGACGAACTTCTGAAAAATAGCCAAACTTTCGTATTCAAAACCTGTTGTTTTTTTCCATGAAATATGATTTCAAATTCTTTGAATAAAACAGAATCGTATATTTGATTATTATGAGTTTTATTTTGCCATAGAATATTAAATTTGAACGAATTATCCATTAAGAATTAAATACGAAAGTATTGATGCCAATGGCGAGCCGTTGTTTCATTGAATCACGGCTTAGGAAGTGCTCGGAGCGATGTCAACAGTAAGGTAAGGCAGTTTCCTCATAGCTGCTTTATCGGTTTTTCAAACCGGTTTATTTTGGGACGGTTATCATTATCATTAGGCAGCTTAATGATCGGTTACGGTCTGCAACCGGTTTCCGGTGTGCAGCCCTACATATATGTAATATTTGTTATTTGTAGATAATACATTTGGGGACTATATGCATACTTACGTCTTTGTGATTGAATTAAAAACTTTTTGTCCTTCTGGACTGACCCCGACTCCCACCCAGTGCACCTTTCGTATCTTTTCATCCACATTTTGTCTTCCTTTACTTGAGAGCTGAAAGAAAAAAGATAGTATCTTGGGTGAGAGAGAGTTTACAGGATTTCTACTGGACAAAAACTTATGGCACAGTGAAAATCATACCCTGTACTGTGTTACCCTCATGAAATCAAGATTATCATTATCAATAACTATTAATCATCATTACTATTATGTCGTTATCATTATTATCATTGTTATCATCATCATTATTATGATTATCGTTAGCCGCAGGGTCTTAGCCAGCAGGGTGTCTTTTGGACTCCCTGGTCCATGAAAAATACCTGATTTTAGGTAAAAAGACACCCTATATTTTGTTATGTGTTTTTTTATAAATACTAATTCCAAGTTAAATTTCTAGAAAGTTTAACTTCAAAATAACAACAATGACATTTCTTGAAGAATTAAGCATATAATTACTTTATTTGTTTATGTTCATAATCAGTGTAATGAGTTTTACTTTTTCAATCAGGGATTTTGGACACCCTATATTCTTAAAATCCCAATTTGGACACCCTGTTATGAAAATCCTGGCTAAGTCCCTGTCGTTAGGTACTCACCTTTGCTGTACTGAGGTAAGTGAGAGGGGGTGGAGGTTCTGTTGCATCCTTAATTACGGAGAGATCACTAACTAGACTAAGGTTGAGTAGTCGTACATCTTGAGTGTTGGGCTTCCCGCTTGCAGCTGGTGTTTCTAAGACACTGTTAAGGACATCATAAACCAGTCAGTGACAAAATAATCATTCTTTCATAATTAAAATACCTGATAATAGCTTGCCAAGCAAGAGGCTCAAAGCAATGTGTGGTCTTAGCCAGCAGGGCGTCTGGGTGTCTTTTTGGACCCAAACCCTTAAAAAGCATCCCTCAGGACACCCCAAATTTTTTGTGAAGAATTTCTTAAAATGTCAATCTCAAGCATATAATTGAATCTTTTCATCTCCATATAATTTCCATGACATTGTATAAGGATATTATGCCTTATTTTGATAAATTCATACATGTTAATGGTTTAAATCTGAGTACATTGTGGTCCCCCTTTGGACGCCCAAATTTACAATTGCCAATTTTGGGCACCCAGTTTTTTCTAAATCCTGGTTAAGACCCTGCATAGGATACAGGCCAACTGGTACCTTGAAATTTCTTCAACCATTTTTTTTTTGTTACTGAAAGTTAAATTGGGAAGAAGATTGCTATGTGTGCATGTGTAACTTGTTTCCACAAGGTACAAGCAAGCAAAGAATGGTGTCATGATGATGGTGATACAGAATACCCTAAATGACGTTACAGATTACAAAGTTGTAACTTTATGACTGCATTTAAAGGGGCCTGCAGAATTATTACCCAGCTTTGCGAGCAATTAAAGTAAATATTTAGTAAAACTGAGACTCAGAGCTAAAAATATGCCGGGAAAACAGTATACTAGTCTTTCAGTTACCCCAGTTAACATGAACTATACACCATTTAGTGTGCTCACTATTTTTTCTATTTGCTGCACATGGGGGTGGGGATGGGGGAGGGTATTGTGTGAATGAAATGCTTAGCAACCCCAGATTATTCATTAGTGACATGATAATTCAAACCTAAATTATTAAGTAAATAATAGTGCAATATATATATATAAAAATAACCTATCCAAGTATTGATTAATTCATCAAGATACAAATGATTCAAAGGGATGGCCAGGCTCTCCAAAGCCATTCCTTATTGAGTTATTCCACTCCAAGCTCCACATCCAAATATCATGCAATCAGGCGATTGTATACGAAACAAAAGAGAAGACATAATCAGCTATAAAAGTATTCAGTAAGTAGACATCTAAATATCAACTTGACATCCACTGACTTTGAGTTTGCTGCCAAGGATTTGAGTTGAGGTGAATGTCTCTCAAAACAAAGCTGACCGGCCTGAAAAGGGAGGAAGCGTGAGACAAGTTCTCTTAAACGATTGCTACGAAAGGATACTCAGTGCTAGCATCTTGGTGCCATAGTCAAATGCGACGACTTCTCCCTGAATTTTCTGGCCGTGACATGTTGTACAAGCCACAATACACCCAACATTGAAGTAATCGCCTTCCGCCGCCATGTTGATCTTCATTTTCGGCTACCAAACAGTTCCGCGGCGAATGGTTATCAGCCCTATGATTGGTCAAAATAAATAATAAAGAAAATAACACTTTTTCTTCCTTAAATTTTTATCTCCACTCAAAGGAAATTTTATATTCCAAATTAAATTCTTGTATTATTTTTGTATATTTTTGAATACGTAAAGAACTACATATTAGGACGCGCACCTGTTTTGCTCGTAACTGCGGGATCGCAAGCGCTAATTTTGAAAACACCCATTTTAACTTTCAAGTTGGTGACTTTTCCACTGCCATTGATTACTATTCCTTACTATTCTGATTGTTAACATTGCCTGATTATCATGACAACAGTAAATCTAGAATCCATGAGTGACGAGGAAATACAGGCAAGTGTGATTTTAAGAGTGGCAAGGTGATGATTAAGTAGATCTTGTGGATGTGTGTCACTGACTGTGCTTTAGTTTACTTTTCTTTGCATATAGATGGCAGCACAGTTTACATGGGGATGGTTTGTGCTTATTTTTCTAGGACAGTATGGACATCATGAAGTTTTGTTTTTTAGTTTCTTTGCATAGTTCTTGTCCTTGCTAGCCTGGTTATCAGAGTGAGTTAGGTACGATGCCGCTATGTGACTATATATATTGGGCGGTAAACTCCAAACTGTAATACTAATAGGTTTGATCAGAGCAGCGAGATACATCCCCTTGATCCGCAACCCCATAGGCACAGCATGCTAGTACCTAGAGTGTGTGCGCCTCGAGTTACGCGGTGTAGACTGGGGAAGTATTGGTGACGTGATTTTTTCAGAAAGAGGCTGTCAGGATGTTGGCTGGAATCCAGGCATGCGCAACTTGTTTCGCGGCAATTTCAGTCTGACCCAGGGCCTGTAACCCGAGCGGTTCCCGAATTAGATGGGCTCAGCAAGCAGCCAATCCTTGGGGTACACATGTTATCTATGACTCATAGAGAGGCAGCGATATTTGATGACGCATGTACAGTACCCACTCCCTGTCTACTACTCCCAGATCAGAGAGAATCTATTTACATTTAGAAATAAAGGCCTTAAAAAAGTTGTTTGTTTCCTGTAACCCTACCCTAACAATTTTTTATTCAAAATAATCTCTACTCTTAAGTTTTTTCCGCCTCCCAACTCCCAATCTACGTAAAACATGCATAAAACACATTTTTAACCTAAAAAATAATCCCCAAATTTTTTTTGCCAACCTTAACCTACCCTATTTTTTTCAGGACTGTAACAGAAAACAAACAATTTTCTTTTCTAGGCCAATTTTCTTTTCTAGGCCGGAGCGAAATAGAATCTGCTCCGTACCGAATCAGAAATAGATCTCACTGGTTTGATGTCCGACTAAAACTCTAGATGGCAGCACATTTTTCAGGGTTGCCCTGGTGCAGAGCTTTCAAGAGACCAGTCAAGGGCCTCTGGGGGCTGGGGCAGAATAGAATGGTGTAGGATAATAGACATATATAGTCTTAGCCAGCAGGGCTTAGAACTGCGTGTCATTTTGACACCGAAACCCTAGATATTCACCCCTTAGGACACCCAAACTTTTTTCCAAGAGTAATTTTGTAAAACGTCAATATCAGGCATATAATTGAAGTTTTTCCACCTTGAGCAGTATACTTCCCATGATGTTGTATAAGAATGTTATCATCATTATTTCAATAAGTTCATACATGTTTATGGTCGAAATCTGAGTAAATTGGACGCCTAGGACATTAACAGTTGCCAAATTTGGGCAACCCGTTTTTAAATCCGAGCTTAGACCTTGGGTGTGGTTGTTGGGTTGGGGACGTGGGAGAGAGGGAGATGTAAAGTATCCTGGCTAAGACCCTTATGTAGACTAGAATGGAGCTCAAGAGAACCTTGATAGTGAAGCAACGTCAAAGGTCTCTGAGCGAAAACTAAGGTTGGGCCATGGATATGTTTACTACCTATAATCTTGGATGATGAAAAGAATGGATATGTAGCGAGAGACCAATTTCTATATGCCCTTTAGTTAAATGCTGGACTCATGCCAGTAGTACCAGATAAGGCATCAGTGCAAGGTTACGTGGGAACAAGGACCAATCAGGGCTCTCGCATCGATTACATTTCAGAAAAACCTTATCTCCGCCACCAGCTGGGGGTGCCCAGGGCATGAATTTGGCAGCTATTAGTTGACACTGGTTGAGGCTAGCATGTTCAGGTTGACCGGCTGGTTTCTAATCCACTTGTGTTTGGTCATCTAAGCTATAATGTAGATATAAGATACCTTATTTATGTGTTCACACTGGCAGACATCTCTATTTCTAAAAGAAAAGAAAAATAGCAAGAAAAAAGTGTTCAAAGTATTCAAAGTAAAGTTTCCAATGCAAACTTTGCACATGACTTGGAAACATTTGAAGCAACCCACATGGACTTAGCCAGGGTTTAGAAACTGGGTGCCCAAAATTGTTAATCCTAAAATCTTTGAGCGTCCTATTTTTCAAGGGATACCATAATATACTTAGATTAGGCCTAAAAAAAGAAATTGTTTGTTTCCTGTCACAATCCGAAAAAAAATAGGGTAGGTAGGTTGGTCAAAAATGTGTGTTTTATGCATGTTTTTCGTTGATTGGGAGTTGGGAGGGCGAAATAAACTTTGGGGTAGGGATTTTTTTGAATAAAAACTTGTTAGGGTAGGGTTACAGTAAACAAACAACTTTTTTTTTAGGCCTTACAAGCATATACATGTATTTACTTATAATATACAATGTTAGGGAATGTATACAGGTGTGAAATGAATTGAATTTTATGTTTGAAAATTATGAATAACTTAATTACTCACAAAATTCTTTGGGTGTCCTGCAGGGTTATTTTTGAGGGTTTGGGTGTCCAAAAGGCTAAGACTGTGGCACTCAATTTTTTTTAGTGTTTTTCAGTTTCATCTCTACTCAGTGACACATGTTTGAGATTCTTACCAGATTTTTTTAGATTTGTGTGAAGCTCACGTTGCCTTCTCAATCTCTGTACTTCAGCGTTATTTAGCTAAGCTTCGAGAAGAACATAAAGATGTGCAAGATGTGATGGTCCAGTTGAAGAAGAATGTGATAAAACTGCAGAAGAATGTGGAACAGAAGTAAGTTTTAAACCCCAAAATTTTGAACAATAAATGGGCATGAACCCTAAAGTTCATGTTTATTACAATAACCAAGAGATTTTACTTAAATGCATGGTTTTCATGGTAGATAAAATAAGGCCACTTTTGAATGGAAACTTTTCAAGACCATGATGTGTAAGCAGAGGATTCAATCGAAAATTATCAATCTTTTGTTTTAATGAATGATTAATCAATGATCCTGGCAAAATGATCAATTATATCGATTAATCGTCCCAGCACTACTGATAAGGCTAGCTTGCGAAACTGGACTCTGACTCACTCCACTGATAATACTTTGCAAAATTTATAATGCTGTGTTGTATGGAGTCATTAGTGGCATACAATGGCTGACTTCAAGTATGGTGTTAACACAGATGTTAACATCGGTGTTAGTGTTAGCAGGGGTGGTAACACGCTATTTGAAGTGATGGGCATATGTTAGGTGGTAACACACATCTATCCCATAATGTCCCATAATATGTGTGTTAACACAAAATGTAACAGAAAATGTTAGTGTTGATCTGTGAAAGGTGTTGAAAAGAGCATGGTCCCCATATACTTTCTGAAGGCCTTAACAGTAACGGCTTAGGTGTTAACACCGTTTTGACTTCAAGTCCTATGTTAGTGTTGGGTACCATCTTCAGCCACTGACGAGCCATTGCATCTAGTTAAAAAGTTTAATTCACTTCATTTTGAACTACAGTTCATTGATAATGATAATAATAATGATAATAATAATGATAATAATAATAATAATAAAAATTATAATGAGAATAATTATAAGCTATAAATGAAAATGATCTTAACAATAAAAATGAAATTAATGATAATTTTCTTTTTAAAGTTTGTATTATCCTAATAAAATATATGATATGAATGACATGTGTCTGTATTAAACTGAAAGAGACTAATAGTTAAGTATCGCATTCCCAGCTTTTTGCTGTTCTTTACTATGACAAACATTATTTGCTCGAGCAGGACACACATCTTCAAAAATGTAACATCATTGCTAACATCTCTGTTGGCCTAGATGTTAACATCTTGCACTGTGTTGAGGGGCTGGGATTAACAGATCCGTTAGTGTTACCATGTGTGTTAAATGTAACACCGTACTTGAAGTCAGCCAATGCTACCTTAGCCTACCTAGGGTTTCAATCTCACCTTAGAACCCTTTAACTGCATTAGGGGGCATTAGGGCTTATATGTGATTGTCTACTAACTGAATCCCATTGCATCTTCCTTTCCTTCTATCATTCATTGGTATTCAGCAGAATGATAACCGAGAATCATTTAGTATTATGATAACCAATTGTATAATTGATTAATCAATCGTTTTGCCACATCTATGCCAAAAATAAACGTTACAAATGAGCATTGATGATCACCCTTATGTTTGCATAGAAATGAATAATTTTGCTTTGAAATTCTTGTCTGAGTTTTCTGTTGATGCACCAAAACTAATTTTATTTGAATGGCCCTTGTACTATTATAGGTATAAAGAACAAGAGAGCCTCAAACCTGAATTCTCTAAGGCAGAGCAGTTAAAGGAGGCCCTGGAAAATGGACAGGCTGTAAAGAAGAAATTAGAGGAGTCCACTAAACAGCTACAGAATGTAGAAAACACACATGAAAGGTATATTAACCCTTCCAATGCTGAGGCTACTTTCGTCCAAAGGAAAAGGACGCAAAGACTTTTGAAAACTATCTAAACCCTATTGTGTTTGTATTCGTTGGATAGCTCTCATTGAGTACTCTCAGATGAGTAGGTACCCATATGCCAATGTTTCAGCCATTTTAAAGTGATTTTTTTGAGTCATTTTGTATTGGCCAAATTAGCCACCAGCAGTTCGATGGTTAAGTTGGCTTACTAGTAGAGCTGCACTCACGGAGGGAAATCAACTCATGAGCTCACCACCCGTTTGACTTGTGAGCTCATGAGCTCACGGACGTTATGATTTTCCAAAAAAATACTTATTTTCCACCCCAGTTATTAAGAAAAAAATATTTATTGGCGGAGATTTATTAGCATTGCCATGTTTATTTAATTTTAAAACGTGCTGACGAGGTACAAAGGTCAGAATAACACTCAACACTGCTTGAATGTATACCTTGGTGATTGTAAAGAAGACATGACAGCGATAGGCAGTTATGTATGTTTATAATGTGTCTTAGGTGCTCTGTCTTACGTTTGTGTTCCCAACATAGACGAGCTCACGATTTGAACATTTCAGCTCGAGCTCGGCGAGTTTGCCCCAGGGCTCGAGCCACTCGAGTTCATGTGGTGAGTGCAGCTCTACTTACTAGATTTCTAGGCTGTCATGATATGTATTTTTCCTGCCGTCCAGTTTTCAGTTACCTGGCACCAAGTAGTCAACCTCATCTGACGTCATGGTGGCCTGAGTGGCCAAATTAGTTCACATTTATCTCACCAGGTGATAGGGCTGTCATCACTAACAAATTTTTAGCGATTCGATAATCGAAAAGATTTTTACCGATACAGCACTTCGATTCGATTCGCTATCGATTCACACTAGAAATTGCTGCACGCTTGGTTTTCGGCTAATATATACGCAATTAGCCCACCAAGCATTACATTTTCATTACCCGTCAATCCCCGCCCCTAACAATAACTAAAAAGTACCTACAATTTGCGATCTTGCCATTAGCGCCAATGATGTCTACACCTGTCATCGCCCTGACAGGAACCCACAATGCATTGCGCTGACCTGCGCAGTAGTGCGCCAGAGATCGTCCGTCCTCAATTCAACTTCCGTTTTTGAATTGAGGTAAGTTTTCGCTGATTTGGACTTTTTAAAAAAAGTTTTTTGGTTGGTAACGGCAGTTTTGGCGTGTTGCAACGTATCCAACCTGTTTTTTGTTATTTTTTATAACGAATCGATACCCCAGCATTTCTGGCGTATCGATTATCGCTAGGGCTTCGCCAGCGATCCATCGATACCGCCGGTATCGATGACAGCCCTACCAGGTGATATGCATTTATAATACAAAAAAGCTATCCTACCTATATGTCAGAGCAACCTTTGAAAATATATATCCATATAAATGGTGGCAAAACCTTTCAAAACAGAATATTAATGAAAATAGAACATCTTAAGATTTGAAATATTCAAGATTTTAGAATGTTGAATAATCAGAATTTGAAAGATGTAATTAAAAATTGATTAATACTAAGTTTATATAAGTAAATTAGGAATATATGATAAAAGTCATGCCTGTTTTCTAATTATTTCAGGGAGAGAACAATCTTGGAGGAGAAACTTGTGAACGTTGAGGAATCTTCGAGAGCTGAGGAGGCGGCTTTGAATGATGAGAAAGATAGTCTTCTGAAGACAATAAAAGGTATTGTAGAATATGTATTGGGCCTAAAAAAGTTGTTTGTTTCATGAAACCCTACCCTAACAAGTTTTTATTCAAAAAATCCCTACCCTAAATTTATGGAACAGGGGGTCAAAATTGAGGATTTTTGAAATTTAGGGGGTCGAAAGTTACTTACCCAATTTACAAGAATGATCATAGCAACTTTATATATTGACTTAGCAAAACAAAATGTGCTTCTCTATGTCATTTAATGTACCTATTGTCTTCTAGGACTGAAACTTTTGAAATATTTCCTTGGACTCAAACAAATACAGAAAATCTTGCAAAATACAACTGGGTGTCATTTTCCCAAAAATCTTGTGTTTGGGAGTCGAAATGACTCCCTGGTCGTTGCCTGGGTAAGTCCCTGTTCTGCCCTCTCAACTCCCAATCAACGTAAAACGTGCATAAAACACCCAATTTTGACCAAAAAAATAATTAACTTTTTCTTTCTACTGACCTACCTACCCTATTTTTTTCGGACCGTTACAGGAAACAAAATTTATTTTTCTAGGCCTTGTATTAACCCATTCACACCTGGAGCATACACAAATTTCTCAATTGTCTGACACCTTAGAAATTTCCAGGACTTGACTGCCTTGGCATGTGAACATGCCAGGCACTCTTAGCCAGCAGGGCCACCGGGTGTCATTTGTACAATTGACCAATCAGCATCGAGAATAACTACAGATGGAATGAAGAAGTCCAATACCCACCGACAACCTGTTTTCTTAACAATATTGGTTAAATAAGATATCACTACAAAGCAAAGTACACATACATGCAAGTCAAGAGAATTAGGTGCAGTGGACTGTATGCAAAACATTTTTTTGTTTGTTTTCAAATAGAAAGGGCAACAAGAAATATTTGTGAGCGACCAGATTTTGGATCCAGATTTTGCCCCTCCTGACCAACTGGTTGTCATGAGAACAGGCCAGGCCTAATATCGTGATAAATGTTACCAATACAGAAGTTCATGTTTCTGTTGGTTTTAACTGCCTTCACATATTTTTATGAAGTTTCTCTATTTAAGTTCACTTTTGCCATCTAGATTTCATCACAATTGGCAGACTGTTTTCGGTCGCTATGAGCATTAATGCGTTAAGATTTTTTTCAGAGCTATATATGAATTATGATATATACTTTTGACAAGAATCAAGAATGATTTTACAAACTATTTCAAGGAAAGTTGTTGGCTGTGTTCTCAATGTGTTCGCAAATATTTTCCCTTATTTTGTTTATAAAGGTTTGAGACTGAAAGACAATTGTTAATCTTTTTGTTTTGTAGAGTTGAAATCTCGGAAAGAGGAATTACAAGTGAGAAAAAAGAACTTGGCTGAAGAAACGCAAAAAGGTAGGTAGCCATCAACATATAAGCACTTCCCTAGGCAAATGAATATTTCAAGTAAAATCTAAAAAAAAACCATTATTGTCTCAAATCAAACAGTTAGTAGGGAAAGATGCTAAGTATCCTTACTATGAAACTCAGTCCTGAAAAAACGCAATCTGAAATCTTTGTAAACTTCTCCATCCTAAAATTATTGATTGATTATTCATTTTCATAGGAAAATATTGGAAGAAGAAATGATAATCAGAACACCTTCAACAATCATCTGCAAAGATTATGTAAAATAATTACATTTAGATTAGGCCTAAAAAAAGAAATTGTTTGCTTCCTGTAACGGTCTGGAAAAATATAGGATAGGAAGGTTGGTAAAAAAAAATATTTTTTTTTTGGTCAAAAATGTGTGTTTTCTGCATGTTTTATGTTGATTGGAAGTTGAGAGGGCGGAAAAAACTTTGGGGTAGGGATTTTTTTGAATGAAAAAACATTGGGGTAGGGTTACAGGAATCATACAACTTTTTTAGGCCCTCCTAAGCATGAATGGGTGAATACAATGATTCTTTATCATTTTATATTTTTGATTCCAGTTCAGTCACAGATTGCTGAGGAGCAGAAACAGGTAGATGCCCTCCCTGCTGAAAGCTGAATGTGACCAGGATAACAGCTAGAATGGAAATGCCAGGCTTTATTGTGGTCCGAGATTTATCTGAGAGTTAAACCATGCTAATCAGATTTGCCTTTTCAGGCCTCAATGCTAACTCAAAATGTTAGGATCTACTGGTCCTGCAAAATTTTTACTGGCCCTACAAATTTTTCTTTAACATAAAAAGAAAAAATATTGCATAAAATTCACAGACAACATTTACTTTAATTTATTTTATCTTTATTTATTTCTTTTACTGTCCTGAAGCCGTTTTGGGCGATTTTTACTGGCCTGGGGCCAGCGGACCACTGTTAGTGTCGAGCCCTGCTTTTCTCACATTTTGGAGTTCAGTAATTGCTTAATGGCCTAAAAAAAAGATGTTTGTTTCCGCTAACCTGACCCAAGCAAGTTATTTATCAAAAAGGTCCAAACCCAGGGCACAACATTAACTTTTGCGGCAATTTTCTCAGTAGGGCAAGTGAGATTGGGCTTTCACTTGCCAAACTCCAACTTTCACTTGCCCTTGAAAAATTGTATGTTTCATAATGTTTCATTTAAAACCAAGTAGAACATGGTGCTGGCACGTGAAAGCATATTTTCTAGGATAAGCTTGGATGCCATACCATAAAATTTGCACATGTTCTCAAAATTAAACCCGAAATATATACACGGTACTTGCCCAGTGGGGCAAGCAAGATACAGTTTTCACTTGCCCTTCAGCTATAATTTATAAATTCTACTTGCCCAGGGCAACGGCCAAGCACCAATGTTGAGCCCTGGACCCTAGGAAACGCACACCCTTTTTTTGGAAAGTCAGTATGAAAAGGTTTTGTGTATACAACTTTAATTATTATCAGATGTGATTGTAGGGCATTGTAGGGCATCATTCATTGTTACCCACATGTTCTCTGAGTCTATGGATTTTCTCTCTCTTTCTCTCTCTCTCTCTCTCTCTCTCTCTCAATACACTTAGGATCTAACCAGCATTCTAACGATCATGTACCAATTTGAATGCGCCATTATTTGACCCTAATCCATTTATACTTGTATCACCCAGCTTGACTTGTAATCTCTCAAGCAAAAGCAATTTAAACAAAGTATTTGAAATAGAAATGTTGCGTAGAAGCTAACTAACAACACTCCTTAAGATATTTATTTAATTCATGTTTAATTTCAAAATCCATTTTAAAAATGACATAGTTCCAGATGACAATTGTCAAGCAAATCTCCAGCCATGTCAATAGGAGAATTTAGCCAAGCGCTTTTATTAACATGTAGAAAATGTAGCACTCTGCAGCTTTTTTATCATTATCTTAATTTTAGTAGATCTTGGTCATAAGACACGCTACATAGTTCTACACTATTTTTACCCTATATATTTAGTGCCAGAGGCATTGTGTCAATAAATTGGCATCTATATTTATTTTTTAATAGAAAATTCTTAAAAACTCCATTCAGGAGAGGAAACGTTTATTAAAGTCAGATGGATTATATATCCATTATCAAAATCCTACACCAGGTACATACCCTAACTCTAAACCCTGAATTGATCTATAGTTTCCTTATACCTCTTTTGCTATCAGGGACGTAATAAGAGAAAAAAAATGAAATTGAAATCCAGTTCTTTTTCTGAATACCTGCATTACTGAGACAGAAAATAAAATTTTGAAATTTCACCCAATTTGCATTACAAATATGCCTTCACCTTAAGTGATTTCCCTTCTATATTTTGAAATTCATAATAAGGCATTGCATTTTACTTTTCTTGATACTGTAGAATAGGAGTGGTTTATTCTGCCGAACTTTTCCAAGTGGGGTCAGTTCAGGTTAATGAAAATCGGATGTATTATTCCTGTGATTAGAATATTAATCTACAATATTGGCTTTTCGGAATAAAAAGATTCTGAAAAATCCAAAATCACTAATTCAGTTAATTTGCGCCACAGATTAATTACCTATTCTACAGTTGTATATTATTTTAAATGACACTCCATCCTATGCCTGCATTACATACCGGCTGAAAGATGGAGAGTTATTTTTAACCCTATACTACATATGTTATCCCGTGGGTTGATAGAAACGTAGTTATGTTATCTGTACATAGTAGTTATGTAGATAAGTATTGTAGATGTCAATGAGCGATACTTCTTTTACCACAGCCACAGAACTGTAGCAAAATGTTTTATCTATTTCTATGAATGCTTACCAATTTTACCACTGCTGCAGATCTGTAATAATGTATCATATTTTTTCTATCAGGGCTGTTTTATTTTAATGCAAATGTCAGTGTTTTATGTGGTTCTATGGTGGCTCATCCATTTAAACACAACTGTAACATCTATGTTTCATGGATTTCTATATGGAGGGCAGTTCCATTATTTTAAAGGTGAGATGAATGAATGAATTATCTTAACCTTATAAGGCCAAGAAAAAATATTGTTTGTTTCCTGTAACGGTCTGTAAAAAAATAGGGTTGGTAAGTCGGTAAAAAAAATGTTTTGCATTATTTTTTTGTCAAAAATGTGTGTTTTATGCAGGTTTTACGTTGAATTTTTAGGGTAGGGATTTCTTTGAATAAAAATTTGTTAGGGTAGGGTTACAGGAAACAAACAACTTTTTTAGGCCTAACCCTGATAGTCATTTGTCATTCTTTATATCTCTTGTCTCTTGTCACAATGCAGTGATTGTGTTTTTGTTAAATCTATAATGACTGCTTAATTTTAATACCACTGTGATAATGATAGTGTTTTATGTATAATTGACCCTTCCAAAGTTAAGTCTACTGTCATTCAAAGTACATGGGCACAAAGATTTTTCAAAACCATCCAAACCCTGTCATGTTGGTATTCATCGGATAGCTCTTGCTGAGTACTCTCAGATGAGTACCCATTTACCAGGGTTTCAGTCATTTTTAAGGTTTTTTCATCATTTACTATAGGCCAAATTAACCACCAAAAGCATAAGGGTTAAGTGTTCAGGGTTGTTCCATTATATCAAAAGATTGGAAACACCAATACATTATTTCAACCAGTGTCTTAGCCAGGAATTAGAAACTGGGTGCCTAAAATTAGCCATTGTAAAATTTTGGGGCGTCCAAATTTTTAAGGGGACCACAATATACTCAGATTTCAACCATAAACATGTATATATTTATCAAAATAAGGCATGATATCCTTAAACAATGTTATAGGAATAATATGATGATGGAAAATTTCAATTTTATGCTTGAAATTGACATTTAAAGAAATTCCTCACAAAAAGATTTGGGTGTCTTAAAGGAGTGCTTTTTTTTAACCCTTATGCTGCTGGTAACTAATGTGGCCTATACAGAAATATGTAAAAAAACAACGGAAAATGACTGAAACCCTGGCAAATGGGTACTCATATGATAGTACTCAGCGAGGGCTTTCAAATGAATACCAACATTACATGGTTTAGATAATTGCCAAATATTTTTACGATATTGTGGCTAGGACAAAAAGTAGACTCCGCATTACAAGGGTTAAGGATTTGGGTGTCCAAAAAGACACCCAGACGCCGTGCTGGCTAAGACCATGATTTCAACCCTATGCCCTTTTTATAAAATTCATTTGTCATTTTCTTCAATACAATTTGTTCTCGACTGAACCCTGACAATTTAAACACATTACTGTGACTGTATGTTATCTATTTATAAGAGGGTTGTATGATTTTAACATAGAAGTGTAACAGCGTATCATGTATTTCTATATTTTAGCCTTAAGGGATGTTAAATTATATCGAAGGAGTAGCAACACCAATAAATTATTTCAACACTATACTGAGAAATTGAGTTTGCTGTTGTTCTTTCAATTGACCCCCACAATTCGATTTTCTGTTAGTTGGAATACCCTAACTCTTGAACTCATTTTTTATTAGTGGGATCAAAGACTTGAGGAGAGAGATATACAACAACCTGAATGGAATCTATTGCTCAGCTTGGGTACTGCATGCAGAGAAATAGATAGCCTAATCCTAGGCCAAGAAATTTATTTCACGTCTTTCATAACTTACCTTATGTTTATATAACATTCTAAGATGTCTACCCATATTTAGTTCTATATTGGCTCACCAGGCGGCCAGCATGGATGTATTTGGATTTCTTGATTCTGACTGACAGGTGTGCCCACCCATGGTGCCATCTATCACAAGCCACAGGAACTAACACCTAGTCATTACACAAATGATAGCGATTAGAACAGAGAAAAGCATAATCTAATGAAATCATAGACTAGGAGCTAGTCTAAGAAATAGATTGTTTCTCACTATAGTTTGGCTGATATTCACATATGCATTTATTCCATAATTTTCTTTGTACCACAAATTTCTTTGAGCATCATGCTAAAATCTAAATGTACTTCCGTTAACTCGGGACCTTCGTTCTTTAATTGAGACTTCCATGTAAAGATTGACCAATATCTTGGCCATTGTACAAGAAAACCCCAATAAACTATATATTTTATGAAAGCTGAGAATCTGGAGAGGTCAAATATCCTAAACATGTTTTATGATACCATCACAGTTCCCTTGGGGTGGGGCCTAAAGACAGTGATGCGGATTTCTAATACATATGTTTTTGCAAAGTACCTCCTGGCTTCATAAAGGTTTAACACAGTTGATATTTATATATTATATAGAAAACATCCTTGAGCAAATTCTACTTTTTCATTCTTTTTAATTTTTGTTCCTAAAGGAATTTACAGCAAGTTAATGTTTTGATCAATATTTTTTTGTTGAATCTTACCTTTCTTCATTTTTGAAGTTGAATTAAGAAACAACTAGAGCAGATATAAAAGAAATGAAAAACTAGAATCTGTCCAAGGATGTTTTTGGTAATGTATTTAAATCTCAGCATTCTAAGATCGATATTGAATGAATGGGGGCCTTTTAAAAATGAGAAGTATGGTGATTTCAGAAAGCCTTCAAACCAGCTGTTAAAGGGGAACTAAAGGCTCACATACATATTAGCTTATATGAAAGTAATACACTTCAAGAATAGGATGCTGTCCTCCTTTTCCTCTTAGTGATCCCATGAGGGGAGAAGTTTGTGTATTGCCAGCAGCCTCAGCCACCCCCTAGCAGCCCCTGGTAGCGGCCATGTTTTTCAACTGCTATCAGCTGTGAGTCAAATGGGTGGCAGCCCACTTCATGTCCCCTAGATCTGAGCAGTGTATCATAGACTGTATAAGTGCTCTACACACCAACTACCTTCGAATGTTGCATAACAACTTGTATGAGTATCAAACAGGTAAATGGTAAAATCATGAGCAGCAATTGGCTGTACAAAAATACAGGGTAGTAGAATTATATTTCATATATTTCCTGTTGTTAAATTCAGACAAAAACAGTGGCTAGCATCACTGAATTCCTGTCCTGAAGCATGTAATTTTATGTCCAGACCACTTTGCTGATGCGTTTTACACCAGGAATCATAAATGCAGTCAAGATTACTCAACTGGATGGTGCTGTGCCATTCAGTGTTTTTGTTTTCAACCCTTCTGTATCAACTGCTACAAAGCAAGCACAGAGAGACAGCTTTAAGTTTATTAGCATACAATTCTAGGTACCTAAACATGGTCATCATTAATCTGTACAATTGAAAATAGACTTTAGGATTGTGTTGGTTGTCTTACAACTTGGGTTTTGTTTAATATCTAGGTCCCTTTGGCAACAACAAAAGGAAGTAACAACTCATTAAAGGAAAAGGATAAACAAAGGGTTAATTATAACCTTGTGGCATTACACATCTAGATCCCAGGACACAGAAGTTAGTCAACGCAGGAAATAGCTAGCTATCAGTACTTGGAACATCAATCATTTCCCTCGGCTTAGTATTTGTGTAGGTTACATGAAAGAAAACAGTTGTTGTAGAACAGCTAGCTTCAAGTAAAATCAAATACTGAAAATCTGGATGATTGGTGATGTACATACTAGTATTGTTTTTATTCAACCCTTCCTTCATAGTCACACAGGTATCCAATGTATTTGCATATGACATATGTTTAACTATGTTCATGAATTTTCAAATAACCTTATGATTCGCTGTCCCCCAAGTCCCCTTTTATAAGTAATCCTGACTGTAGTTTGTGATTCCTTACATAATACGCATCAGGGAAGTGGTCTGCACATAGAACTGCATACTTCAAACAGGTGGATTTACAAGTTTCAGCAAGGACCAAGAAGAGAGGGATACGAAGGGAGTGCCCAGTGCCCATTGGCGCTTATGGAACGCCCAGTGTGCCAAAACCACATGTTTCTGAAACATGTGAGATGTTTAGGAAACATGTGAGATGTTTAGGAAACATCACGATATTTCACAAACATCTTACATGTTTACAAGATATCTCTTAATTTTTTGAAGTGATATCACCTAATTGAGAGATGTTTCGCAAACATCTCTCTTATTTAATGGATATCTCTCAAATATAGTTTTGGCACAATGGCGTCAGGTCCGCCTGGCGTGTCAAAACCACATATTTCTGAAACATCTGAGATGTTTACGAAACATCTCTGACTTCGAGAGATATCACCTAATTAATTTTGTTGATATCGCGATATCACATAATTCAGAGATATTTCCTAAACATCTCTGAATTATGTGATATCATGATATCACCTAAATGTGAGTGATATCACTTAAATACAAGATGTTTCTTAAACATGTACATGTTTAAGAAACATCTTGCATTTAAGTGATATCTCTTTTAGTGCCTGATGTATCCAAAAGGGTACTGTCCGAGATATCACGTAAATGAGTGATGTTTCAGAAACATGTACATGTTTAAGAAACATCTCACAATTAGGTGATATCACTCAAGTGATACTGTGATATCACTAAAACATGTACATGTTTAGGAAACATCTCTCAATTAAGTGATATCACGAGTGATATCACTTAAATGAGAGATGTTTCTTAAATATCTCTGACTTTATTGATGATTTCTGTCAGACATATCTAGTAATCCGCGATGTTTCTGAAACATCTCTCATGTTTAGGAGATATCTCTGCATTTAGGTGATATCTCATAAATATGGCGAACGATGTTTAGGAAACATGTACATGTTTCCTAAACATCTCACATGTTTCAGAAACATGTGGTTTTGGCACACTGGGCGTTCCATAGGCGCTGTGATAAGCTCATAGGCTCAAAGGCGCATTCTATTTTCGGAGAGTGTGACGTCACTACCGCCATTACCACACAGAGACGGCGAGAAGGCCTTGCCGGCCATAACGGACGTGATTTTTCAATGTACCAGGTAAGCACATTTAAATGTAGTTGTCATCATTTAACACCATGTTAGTAACCGCATAAAGAGTGTAATAATGTATTCTTGAGGCATGCCAGTGCGTGGAAATGGTGTTTTATCGTCTGCACAGACACGCATGTTGTCAGCACATGTTTCAATTAAAATGGCTGACGAGAAAAAATTATCTTTGTCAGATTTACCGTTCGATTTACTCGATTATGTAACAACCTAGAGTATTATCCATTGTATCATTTTAAAGATTATAACTTAACAGTGTGCAAAAATGTAATTTTGATGCGGTATTTCGTGATTTAGTCTGTAAAATCTGGCCGTTTTGTGACGATGATTTCAAAGTAACTATTATATTTTCTTTCATTTCTATGTGAAGTCGTCACTGAAAAAACGTCGCACGTATTGTCTAACGTAAATAATAACAATCTTTTGTCACATTATGGTAAAAGAAAACGGCTTTGACTGGCAAATGGTTAGGTTTATAGCTCTTGGTAGACTTTTTTTGTCTTGAATTGTGTATTTTTCCAGATAGTTATTTAAGCTTATAAATCCAACATGGCTACCACTAGATACTAGACTAAGTAGTCGAGGAGACCTTGGTTATTTTCAAAATATTCGTATAAAGACCCACAGAAAATAGCATTATGTGGTCTCATTTGAAAGAGGAGGTATTAGAGATTTGCGTGGGCTAATATTTGTGGGCTTCCCCCACTTATTTGTGGCTTTATTACCATGTGTTTGATTGGTAAATGAAATACTTCCTTTCCAATTTCAGCTGTCAGCAGGGAATCATGCTACAAGCAACAAGGTCAGGACATATTCAAATAGGTAGGATTCCCCACTTGTATACATGTACTTTACTTTTTCCTGGAGGGGGGGGGGATATACTTTTAAAACACATTTAATGCTGTAACTGCCATCCTTGCTAGCATGAATTCAATTATTTACTTCTTGAATAAAAGGTGCTTCAGTGGGAGTTTAAAAAAGGTAATCTGACATACCTAGAATACAGCCTGTATCTCTATTATATTAGAGATCTGCTGCTATGCACTCAATTTGTAAAACTACAATGTAAAAACACTTTCATGCTGTTCCTGCCACTTTTTCCCAAATTTTTCTTAATCATGTGGTTGTAGGTATATTTGCTTTGCACAGATTCCACCACAAACTTATGAGTTGAATGAGTTAGAGTGAACTTAATTCAAGAAACTTTGACAGATGGTCTTGTTACGAATCACATCTACCATTTGTTACAGAATCACACTTTCTGTAAGAATCAATATCTTTCATTAAAAGAGTGCACTATTGTGAATTCTTCTGCTTTAACAAAAAGTTAAGTTAGTGTACTGATATAAAGACATAATTTCACTTAATTAGGAATCACATGGCAGCAGAGAGTGGGTTAATATGTCTCTGATGGTAGGTAACAGATGACAATGTCTAATGTTAGAGGGACCACTTCCCCACAAGGGCAATTGTTAGACACTTAGAATAATTGATTTAACATTGAAGCTTCTTATAAATAGATCATTAATCAGAAAAGGTTTTGAAAAACATGATGTTACCTTCTGCATTCTCAGAGGTAGATTTCACTCAATACCTTGTCAGTTTTATGTCACTTCCTGTACACATCAGGGTTGTTATACCCCAGACAATGTAGATTCTGTTTTTCCTCCACTATCCCTTCTCATTAACACCCCTTATTGTTCAGTCTGGGAAAGGAGGATATGATTTGGGGGGAAATTGCATCTACCCTGATTAACTGAATGGGTGGCTTCAGGATTAGGGATGTAGAGGTGAATGGAGACATTGCAGTTGCAGACAGGATGGAGGTGTCAGTCAAGGTACACATCTGTACACTTACCAATTGATATCAAACTAGCTGAGTTATGAATGAATTATGAACATTTGTAGTTAATGCCCAATTTGCTTAATACTTATAAAATAACTATGTAATGATTCTTTTTAAACATGCATTTGTGATCTTATTAACTGTTCAGTTGGATATTTTTTTCTGGAGTAGATCATACATGTCTATTGGGCGAATGGAGAATCCCTTGCTTAATTAACATCTATGATCAGTATGTGCTGAGCTAGAGAATGCATTTTGACTGTGATGGTCTCAAGGTGTACTAACTCAGGAACTGGTTACAAAGTTGTCTTGTCCTATACCAATCATCCCTGTAGTACCCAAAATATACTGACTATTTTGTTGTTATCTCTTTGATCAAAGCAGTTTAAAGAATTATTGAAGGGGACATGTTGAATAAAATCCTACCTTTGATTTTACTGTGAGTTCTTACATGAACTTAAAACAATATTTTCATAAATTCAGATTTTCAGACATGAATGGGTTAACACAAATGTGTTCTCAGTGTGCATTTATGCATTTAGTAGCAAAAAACATACTAACAATTTTGTAATAACTTTTGACAAGAGCATCAAGAAATATTGAAAGGAGAAAGGAAAGATATTAACCTGAACCCAACCAACAAATCAACCCTCCATCAAATATTTTGTGAATTTAGATTCAATACAAAGTTATTTATTAAGGTAGCACAGGTCCAGATTTCACCTATGAGATAACCAGGCACAAATGGTTTAAGCGAATTACATTAGTGTTTTAATGCTTTGGTGCTCTGGGTAAGAATTGGTATCATCTGCTTTTCTGATAGAAGTGGACCTGTGGTAGGACTCTTTTCAGCTGATAGATATATCTGCCTAGAGTCTCTCTCTTTTGCTATTAAATGCATTTCTTAATACTCTCATATGTGGTGGTATATATTTTCATATCTTATTATATATTTCAGTAGTCAGTAGTTTCAATTTATTACTTCATTTTGCAAATATTTGTCTAGCGCTGGATGGTGATAGTTTTTATGAAGCCTGCTGAATCGAAAACTAACCTATTAAGGTTGGCCTGACATAAGAGAATGTACTTATTGCTTTTAGATGAAGATCTATTTGTAAAAATTATTAAAATACAATATATTTATATGTATATATATATATATATATATATATATATATATATATATATATATATATATATATATATATATATATATATATATATATATAACTGAGTATCAGTGCATTAAGGTTAGTAAAACACAAGCTTTTAAAGCACTAATACCATTATTAACCCATTCAAGTCTGGAGTGAATGGGTTAACTTGGGTGTGTCTCTGTGTGGTTCATCCTGATAAATAGGGATCATTTAATGTCAAAAACATTAGAAGAAACAAAATGCTCAGGCATGGGTCATTCAAAGGGATAATATATTTACTCTTCATTAAAACTTCAGCTGGATGAGTGAGTAAAATACAGTTGAGAAAACATTTTAATGAGATTTCCAGAAGGCAAATTTTGTAAGACAATGAATAATATTGGTCTGTCCTATGGTTATGGAATTTTCTTGTAATGTCTTTAAGCAATACAACCATTAGCATATATGAATTGTCGTTTAGACCGTTTTCTGAATTCTTTAAAAGTATCACAAATGAAAAAAAAATGATTTAGAATCTTAAAAAAGCTAGAAAACATGATTTCCCCAACTCATAGCTCATTTGGCATTATTTCACTTACCTGCTTTGCCTCAGAAGGGCATGAAGATCAGCTAATTTCAGTTGTTGCCATATTGGATAGATGGCACTGCATGATTTGCATAATAATGTAATTACAGCCATTGTGAACTTCACAGTGTGAAGGGCACATGTTGCAGTGAATGACTCTTGCTTTTCTTCTCTTTAGAATGGAATTGATGAGGTGCCACTGTACAACCCAGCGCTTCTAAAAGATGTTGATTTCTCAGAGGCCAAGGCATCATACAAACCACAGATTAGCCCAACTAACCCTGGAGAAGGGTTGATCATGCGGCCCTTATGTTTAGCTGACTATGATAGAGGTAAGTCTTACATGCACTCAAATTAGAGACATAAGGAAAGGTAAAGAGCAACTTCACAAGACTGTAACATGTATGCATCATTGAAGTTATATTAAAGACTGGTGAAAACTAACTTGGGACACCTAAACTACAATGCTTCTGAGATGCTGATGTACAGAGTAGCTGTTTGTCAGGATCTAGAGCATCAGCAAATAGAGCTAACCAGAATTATTTTACATACTTCTGCTTGACTTGTACTTTCTAATCCATGAAAGAGGAGCATCCATACCATAACTAAGTCTTCAGAGCCTCAGGCACAAACTAGTCTTCTACCTTAACACTTTCATGCCTAAATAAACCCTTGATAGCGAACTCTGTATGCTGTGAGACAATAACTTTGATTAATGCATTTTTAATTCTTTTTAAATCGTCACCCAAGGGTCTGCATTCACAAAATTAACATGGTATGTACAGTATTTGAAAGAGACTTGAAAGTTTGGTTTGGTTTTGATTAAGGCATCTCCTTCAGATATTTTCCAAAGAAATGCTTCATTTGGGAGAAGTAAGGTATTTTGAGCTGCTACAGGCACAAATGGGTAATCCTATTGAAACTGTGCAAACATTTATCTTTTGTAGGATTCTTACAAGTTTTGTCTCAACTTACAATAGTTGGTGAAATCTCCAGGGAAGACTTCAAAGGTAAGACAATAAACAGTGGCTTGTATATCTATAACTATACTATAACTTCTCTGGTGTAATAACAAATATGTTCAATGTACTTCATGTTTACTGTTTATCTTCAGTTCATCTTTTGTTCATTATTTGTTTTCTTAGTATTATTTGTCTATAAAAATGTTCTGTGGTTCATGTATCAATTTTGTAGAATTCTACAGTCAATATATATACATACCTGCATACATCCTCAGATGAAGGGCTATGTCTTTTTCCTTGATCATTCTTATAAATAAAAGTTTTAGATATTGTTTTTAAAATGATATAATTCAAGTGTAGCAAGTAAGAAATATTTTCTTTGGAAAATGTGTTATGGAGAATCTTCTATTCTCTTCTGAACAGTAGTTGTTGTAGTTGATTATATGGAGGTTGAATTGCATCTAGATTATTTTAGATGTCATGAATTTGGAATGTGCAGAACATATGGTGGGATCAATTATATGGAGGTTGAATTGCATCTAGATTATTTTAGATGTCATGAATTTGGAATGTGCAGAACATATGGTGGGATCAATGTTTCACACTCAGTTTTAGCATACTTCTTTAATAACAATCCTTGTAAATAATAAAATTTATGAAAGAACATCTCAACTTTTAGATGCATATAGTCTCATTCACCACGACTAAGCCTCCATGTTTTATAAGCTCAAGAAGTGTAAAATGAGTTTATAGAAGTGTGGCTGTGATGCCTTATGACGCACCTATTACGGTATGAGTTGATTTCATTTATTTCATTTCTCTTTAGAACGGTTTGAAGGCATGAAATCCAGCAAAGGTGGTTACTATGTTACAGTTGTTGAGGACACTACAACTAACCAAGTGATAGGTGCTGCAACGCTGGTCGTTGAGCAAAAATTCATCCACAGTTTAGCAACATTAGGTTATGAGTTATGAGGATTCTCTTGGCTACTTATATGCATTTATTTCAAAATAAGGTAAAGATGTTCATTAATAAATTGATTTAAAACAATCACCTTTCTGAGAATTTGATGATACATTTTTTTCTAGGTTTTGTAAAAATATTTGATATACTACAGATAACTACAATAATCTGATAATGGCACCTTCTATGATGTTGAGGTATGGTTTACAGGGTATTAATTTCAAAAGGAAATCTGAAACGTGTTTATTTGAGATAAAATTTATGTAAACCCTATAATGAAAAGTCAAGCTATACTTCAAGAAATCTGAAATGTGTTTATTTGATATAAAATTTATGTAAACCCTATAATAAAAAATCAAGCTATACCTCAAGAAATCATCTCTGCCTGAAGAAAACCCTTTTCATGTGAAGTTATTTCTTTATGATTTTCTTTCAGCGGGGGCGAATAGAAGATGTTGTTGTAAATAAGTTATACCGCGGCAAACAGCTAGGAAAAATGTAAGTTTTAGCCATCATAATGTCCAGATTTCATCCCATCTCAAGAAACTGATTTTGTATGTGATAGAATGAATATAGATAACGCTTTGAATATGTATAATGGTAAAGATTGCTTTGAAAGAGTAGGATGAGGGAAGAAGTCACAAAGTAGGTTATGAAAGTTTTTGAGCTAGCTAACTGGCTGAGCTATAGGGGGAAGGTACAGGATAGTTAATTGTTTTTGTGAAGAAGTATCAACTAAAGTCAGAAAAATTAAGACTAAGAGTTTTCTACGAACCTTTGAAACTGTTTGATATCTTCAAAAAAACATTATACACATTGATGAGCTTCATCATTTTCTAACAAAAATGTATTACATTATGGACATTCACTGCTCCTCTTATAGAACAACTGAATTCCAGTATTTAAGTTGGAAGATTTTCTCATATTTCCTTCCTTTCTCTTTTTCAGATTAGTGGAAACCATGACATTATTAGGGAAATCTTTAGGATGTTACAAGGTGTCCCTGGAATGTAAAGATGCTACAGTTCCTTTCTATGAAAGTTTTGGCTACGAAGTCTCAGAAGGAAATAATTTTCTGGTACAGAGGTATAAGGACTAGAAATACAGAGGGTTCATCAAGGGTCAGAAGTATGTAGCCTTAAGTTTACAAGAAATCTCTAAAAATGTAACCTATTTTGTTAAATGATTTGTTTTTTGGTTTGTTTGAAGTAGAAATTTCTATCATCTGGATATTAAAAAAAATGGAAAGTTCATCTTTCAGCAAATATTTTGTTAGGGTAGTAAAGGGGTTTAGAGCATAAAAGGAGACCACTGATAGCTCCAGTGGCAATGCTTCTGACCTATAAAAGAACCCAATGGTCTGACA
This sequence comes from Maea johnstoni, assembly GCA_963942565.1. NCBI lineage: Eukaryota > Metazoa > Annelida > Polychaeta > Spionida > Magelonidae > Maea > Maea johnstoni. The sequence goes on along the minus strand of OZ012696.1, from coordinate 14,588,038 downwards.
ACATGCTTATGTTTTGAAAACTCTCATGAATATGACAAAAACACTTCCTAGGGAATTTTTGTTCTAGAGGAATTAAAAAAAAACGTTGCCTTTTATACAACCAGTTGCCAGATCATATGGTTAACTAACCAGGAATGGATTCATTCTTATGCATGGTGCTCAGATGGTCTGACAACTATGTAAAAATTAAAGAATGTACAAGGAAATATTAGAAGAATTTTTGAATCACTAAAGGCATTGAAGTGTTATCCATATCTCATATACTAGTATCTTTTCCAAAACTATAAGATTGTCAAGGCACTCTGGGTATGAATGGGCCAAGTATTCCATGAGCTACTTTCTCAGGATGAGAAATGGGTGATATATGATGTGTGTTCTCAGGATGAGAAATGGGTGATATATGATGTGTGTGTTTTATTTATGGTATGCAGGAAAGAGAGGATGTCTGTTGTCCACAGTAAGGACACTCATGGGTTATATATGTACTACTTAATAATGGGTGATAAAAGGGATCAAGAGGTTACAGTGAAGAATCCTCAATAAAAAAATGTGTTTAAACTATCTATAACTTAGGTCCTTATGCTGGTACTAATCTTCTGTTCATTAAAGGTACTGGATTCTTATCTTAATAAATGAGAGGTTGTGTTAGTATGTTTAACCTCTTCATACTGAACCTCCTCTGACACATCTGCAGGTAATGTAGAATGAAGAAATAAGGAATGATAATTGAATGGAAAGTTCATATGAGTTTAGAGTTAGGGATCATTCTCATAAAATGTGTTCTTCTCTGTTAGAATTATAGCAATGAGTTTGGTATTTGAAAGCAGGGTTTGTTTGGTTCCTTTACTAGTATTAAATTCCCCTTCATCTGCTCATGCAGATGAGTTAACTGTTATAGACATAGGCCTACAAGAACCTTTTATAATCTATGGGTATCTTTATTCTTTTAAAATCACAATTAAACTAACATTTTCAATCTTCATAATCTTCATTGGAACAAACAGTATTTTCGCACAAGGTAATGATAAAACCATGCAAAAGAAGATATCTTTCGATTTGAAGTGTCCCTGCTAAAACTGGGAATGTTCTGAAAAGGTTATATCCCGCCATACTGATGATATTGTGATTTAATTAGGAATTATCATAGTTAATCATTGTTCATATAGGAAAGGCATAATTTATGACAACATATGCTCAAGGAAGTGAGATTGTGTGTATATTCATTCCTATTTGTAAATACTGGGTTAATTGCGGGTATTTATAGTGTAGCAAGAGTGATTGTCGAGTGTAAATACTTATGATATACTCAAGTGCAGGAGTGTACACTAAAAATATATTTTAAAGGTATTTGACAAGCATTATTTTGATCTGATGGAAATAGAAACTTGTATGTGTTTGTAGAAACCAACCAAAGGTATCATAGGTCCTTGTTTAACTCACTTATTTGTAGGATAATAACATTTCTATTACTTATGTGGAAAATATGTTCATGTGAAAGAAGTTAGCCATTAGGGAAAATTTAACTCGTAAAGCTAATTTTTTTTGCAAGTTTTGACTTATGAACTGAGTGCTATAATATGTGAACTGTGTTTTAAATGATTCTATTCCAAGTTCAATATATTTTACCCATGAGTTCACCTTGAATGATGGCATCTGGGTACTCTGATTATTGATTAAATAACTTGATAATGAAAAATATTTTTTGAAAAACATTAGGGTAAAGGCAATGTTTTAGAAGATCCTTTCCATGTGCCCTTATCTCTCTTCATCACCATACATCTTACAAAATCATGTTTTAACCATTAGATAGAAGCCTGTCTATTGCATGCTTTTATGTTACAGCTTTATTAAGAAAGACAGCAAGTCTGAATCTCATGTCCATTTAAAGTCTGAATTAATGTTTCTTAATATTATGCAGTCTATTGAAAGAGAGGGTGACCTTTACTCATTTCAAGGTCTGAATTTACTCATATTGAGTGAAAAAATTCAGAAACAATGATGTGCATTTGTTCAAGAGATGTGGGTTGTTTTCATCAAGTTTTCATTTACCAGTGAAATTAATTAACGAGAAGAAAATATGAATGGAGTAAATATCTCAAATTTTTTATCAGTCCTAAGCTGCCCAAAGCTAGAACATACTAGGGATGTTTTTAAAGAAATACCCAGATCTTTTGTTACACATATACTCTATTCTTTACAAATCCACACACTTTTATTCATAAGCTGTTCTTACAGGGGTGGTCAGGGGATATTATTTACTGCATATTATTGCAGGATATTAAAAGGTTGATATTATTTATACACAGAGGAGTTAGGACAAGCTATTCAGAAGAATAGCATTACATTGATGTGTAGGGCCCGTCAGAAGTGTAACGTTGCATGGTAGAGTGAGTTCCCTGATCCCTGTGATGAAAGTGGATATTGGAAAGTCACCCAGTCACCAACGATTCGTTACATATGAATTGAAATAAGCTTGAAGGGCAAAACACATTTAACCAAATCTCATCAAATTACATGTTGGAATGAGTCTAACCTGGTGGTTATAGGTGTATTGGGTAGATTGTATGCCAAGTGTATGTAATTTTCGCCTTGCCATTGTGCTTGTATTCCATCCGGACTGTAAATAATTCATTGATATCATGTACAGGGTATTTATATACACCTCATAATTGTATAATTCTGAGAACTATATATTTTTTAAGTGACTGAATGCGTTTGAAGGTCATTCCTAGTCAAGGTAGGATTATTCTTGTGAAATGATTCACACTTGATTTTCAATGGGTATGTATGTACATCTATTTGTATGTATGTATTTATATAACCATATATTTCAAACACTATATATATATATATATATATATATATATATATATATATATATATATATATATATATATATATATATATATATATGTGTATATGTATATATATATATATATATATATATATATATATATATATATATATATATATATGTGTATATGTATATGTATATGTATATCAGGGTTCGTACGCACCTTGAAAAACCTTGAAAGTGCTTGAATTTTGTTTACCTCCCATTTTGACCTGGAAAGTGCTTGAATTTTACGATAGGTCCTTGAAAAACCGGGAAATCCCCAAAAGACACGCTATCTTAGCGAGTTTGGACGGCCTTATCACTCACTGCCGCCTTGACCTGTTTGTCGAGAGCGGTACCCCAAGAGATTTAACTGCCCATTAACCAGCCTCTTGGGAGATTAAGGGCAGATAAGCCGCTGCCCGCTGCCGTCTACGGAGTTGCAGTTGTGAGCGCTAATTGCGTAGTGGCCACCTTATCAGCCGATTGCATAACAATAAGCAAACTGAGTCAAGTCAGTTTATATGCCTATTCAAGTATTTATACAACCTCTTGTGTTTGTGAGAGATCGTTACTACTGTGATATTAGAGCATGCGAATTGTGTACTATCAGACGTCATGATACGTTTGCAAAGCAAAGGAACAGAGGCAACACAGGTACTTTTCAAGCCTAACCCAGTCATCTGGAACAGAGGCAGAAGGTAAGATTATTTACTGTATCACTAACCTGGGATGCCACCAGGGGGGTCCATAGATTTTGTCATACATAACATGGGTTTTAAGTTAGAATTAATGCATGTTTACTACCCCTGTCCTGATATAGGTGGTGGGAATTGGGGGGATGATTTAAACAAGTGATGGGATCTCATTCTTACGAACGAGATTACTGTCACACACACCGGAGTTCTGCCCAATTTTTTTTTCAGGTAAAAAACTTAGTTATTTTTGACCCAGATGTTTACCCCTGTTAAAATGATAACTTACAAAAGAAAATGAATAACATACTACCACTACTTTTATAAATAAACGGTAACCTTATGTGTGTGCATAAATATATTACTGTCTTTCTTCATTATTCTCTCCTCTGACATTCATTTTTTTCTCAGTTATCAGTATCTATTGATCCCGTGTATTCCTTGAAAAGTAGAATTTGTTCCTTAAAAATGTCCTTGAAAGTGCTTGAATTTTATTGTAAAATGACCTTGAAAGTGCTTGAATTTTATTGTGGTCAACCAGTATGAACCCTGGTATATATATATATATATATATATATATATATATATATATATATATATATATATATATGTGTGTATATGTATATGTATATATATATATGTATATATATGTGCGTGTATTAGGAGTAAAAATTCATAACATATTCCTGTATTTGCTGCTTTCAGTCCCTTTTGAAGCAACAACTTACAGAGAGGCTGAGAAATGATCTATTCAAATTCTGAACTTTTGAAAAACTATAATGGTTTCCTAACACTTATTTTATTGACATAGATGATTATAGCATGTATACTTTCATTTCATTTATCTCTCTCTAATATTTCATAGATATTCTGGCCTTCACTTCTCTGTCTCCTTGTGAAGGAGTCATCCTCACAACTGTCACCTCACCGGTAACTGAAAACATATCGACATGTATATTCTGGATGATGAAATAAAAAGAAGAGTAACAAGGATCGTCTTTTTATTTTTTTTATTTTCAAGTATTTCCATAACCTATAAAATATGTACATATCTATTTTCTGTCCAGTTAAAGTTTTATAACCCAGTCCTACTGTTAGGGTCAAGATAGTCTGACATCTTAGAAATAATTTTAGTATAAAGACTATGATTTAAAGCCCCATTTGAGGAACTTAGTAAGTAGTAAGGAGAGAGAACCAAACTTTTAGTTACGATAGTGAAATGTTTTCTATGCACCACAGATTTTGATGAATTTGGTTTCTGTGTTTAGTGCTGAAGACGTGTCATTAATATAGAGGAAAACATGATCTGCAATACCTATGAAAATTGCACCTTCCAGAAGCAAATCTCTAAAATCAGCTGTTTTATGCCATTTTTTCTGTAAATTGCCCCATAACTTAACATTTCATGAAATTATGTAAACATGACTCACTCTCTCTATCTACACCTTTTTGGTTCGTTTTCTAAAGCAGAACTATGTAGTTGAGAGTTAGAAATAGTCCACAGGATGACATTCAAGTTGTGGGAAATTACAAAAATCCTACTATTTCACAGGTTCTTACCCCAAAATCACTCACAGCAGGGGTCAGATACATTTCATACTAACACAAAACATTTGATTATCATAGACATCCTTATAAAAATCATTTGTGGCAAGTTCTGAGTTCTAACTATGAAAATTGCACCTTCTAGAAGCAAATCCTTAAAAATACTAGTTTTAATGCCATTTTTCTGTAAAATGCCCAAAAACGTAGCCTATCATGCAAATATTCAAACTATTTAGTTGAAAATTTGGAATAGTCCACAGGATGACATTCTAGTTGTGGGAAATTACAAAAATCACTCATCTTTGATGATTTCCCCCCAAAAATCACTCACAGCGGGGGGTTCCTAGAAGTCACTTTGACGCAACATATTCTCAGATCGAAAGCATCCTCTTGAACACATTTGTAGCAAGTTTTGTGTTTCCATCTCGAAAAATGACTTTTCTAGAAGGAAATTCCAAAAAACATGCTTTAATGGTGATTTTTGGCATAAAATGCCCCAAAATTCCAATACGCATCAAAATCAGACGTGTCATTCACCCGTGCACTAAAGCCCACCCTATGTAGAGATGAATAAGCATGGATGACGACTTGTAACGAAAAACGCCATCAAAAGTATAATTCTGACATTTGGCCAATACTGTCTGCCTCAAGCCTATAACTCTTCCAATTCTGAAGTAACTCTCATCTAAAGCGAAAGGACAGAAAGATTTTTGAGAAGCATCTAAACGCTGTCATGTTCATTGCATAAACTCCTCTTTCCTCATTTTATTTCACGAGTAAATAACAGAGATCGTTCTGAATGAATGGGAGCACCGCTTGTAATTGTTTATCTTAGCAGAGATCGTTCAGTCGTCGTTCTGTGTGAATGAATGAATGGGAGCGGCGTACTTGTTTACATTGTAAAGGAAGTTGGACTCGCACATGCGCAGGAGCCGCTCTAGTTTTGCGAGGAGCTTACCATCCGGGTACCGCTTTGAGGCTATGAAGCTTCGGTACACCGACCGGCCGCCAATCCACTTGTGTTTGCTTATCTAAGGTTTCAGTGACTGCTAGCCACTGTTTTTGTCTGAATTTACCAACAGGAAATATATGAAAAATAACTCTATCACCCTGTCTTTTTGTACAGCCAATTGCTGCTCATGATTTAGCATTTACCTGTTTGATACTCATACAAGTTGTTATGCAACTTTCGAAGAGATTTGGTGTGTAGAGCACTGCAGTCTATGATACACTGCTCAGAGCTAGGGGACATGAAGTGGGCTGCCATCCATTTGACTCACAGCTGATAGCAGTTGAAAAACATGGCTGCTACCAGGGGCTGCTAGGGGGTGGCTGAGGCTACTGGCAATACACAAAATTCTCCCCTCATGAGATCACTAAGAGAAAAAGGAGGACAGCATCCTATTCTTGAAGTGTATTACTTTCATACAAGCTAATATGTATGTGAGCCTTTAGTTCCCCTTTAAAGCCAGCCCTGCATATCCTACAGCCTATTATGATGTTCTGCCCCCTTCTGAAACTTTTAGGGATAATTTGGAATAAGAATATGATTTGCATGTATTGGTAGAATAGTTTGAATGTTTGATAGTTCACTTGGTACCTCAATTACTGGAATAAAAAGGGATTTTTAGCAAAGATTTGGAGGTTTCTACTGGTAGAGGCTGGACCCCCTAGTGAGCACTCCTCCCCCAGCTGATAAGGAAAGATAAGAGACTATTACTGACTGCTTATAGCAAATTGGCTGTCTGGCGATGACTCCACTCCATTACACGTACTCTGAAGTGCAATTGTAAGGTTTTCTCTAATAATTTTATATATGGAATAGATACATCATGCTTCTTGAAACTTTTGAGGGTAAGTGGAGGAGGCAGATCCATAGCTGCACTGAACTATTGAAGAGCACTATATCCATTTCCACAGAGGCATCCTGCTAGAACTGATTGTCTGTTTATATCATAAACTTGTCCTTTTTTTAAACTACTAAGAAAGTCTGCTCGCTTTCCATCACAATCTTCATTTGAACATCTCCAATATACCGCTGATCAATGGTCTCTAACTTCTAATCAAAGCAGTCATGATCAGTGTCCCTTTCCTCAGAGTTCGCAACTTCAATTGCTATGCCACTGTCATCTGAACTAGTACTCAGCGGTCTAAGTTTTCTATAACTGGCACTCTGAATGGTTAGTGAATTCTCAGATTCCTCGTCCCCTTTATATATCCAAATCTTCTGGCACAGAAGATATTGCACTCCATTCAAACTCCCTCTTTCTCTTCCTTCTGAAGCTACTACCCATTGTAAGGATACATCCAGACTCTGCACTGTCCAGGGGTCAGCATCTAAATACTCTCCTAACCCTAACTCTCAAATACAGGAAACCCTGTTCACCTTTGTAAGATAAACCCTAAACATCCTGGCTGACCCACACAAACCAGAATATTTCTGGAGCATTTGATTGGTTTTACCTGAACTGTCTGACCTATACCTGTAAAGCAAGAGAGCAAGAATCACACCTTTCATTCAATACCCTTATTGCAATGCAATAACTCATAGCTGCTCAATGCCAGCTTCCTGGGTAACAGGAAACTTCTAATACACATTTGAATACACATTCTGGGGCCTGCCAGTGGAGCTTACCTCCCAGGGGGATCTGATAAGGAAAGACTATTATGATCTTAGATAAACATCACAGCTGGGTGCCTAACCTGCCTACTCTAATAGAAGCCATATTTTTCAAAAAGTACTTTTTATGTCATTTGTTGTTCTAGTTGAGAGTTCTAGGTTGAAGGAATGTGAAGCTTACCTTTTCAGCTTTCACATATCAGAAAAACAAAAAAAAACACCCTATTCAAAGGTACGAAGGTCCCGAGCCCCCTTAATGCTTAAGGCTTTCTTCAGAAATCGTCGTCTGGATCTCGGATACTTATGACTACAATTTTTGAATAAAGATTAATTTTACAAAATATTTGTAGGAGAGTTGTCACTAATATCCTGATAAACATTTCTTCATCAAATATTTTCCTGAATATGTTTTTGCCTGCAATATTTCAGCAAAATTGTCAGGCTGTTTTAGACGTTGTGAGCATTAATGGGTTAAACAATATCATATGAACTTATTCTAATAAATAATCTAACACAACCTTAAATAAAAACAAGAGTAGATCATATTTTTTACGTAAGTTTATTTTATTCTTTGCTTATGTATTTCATTGAGTAAAAACTTGACCTAAGATTCCCACTTATTGCTTATTGAATTACTCATTACACTCAAGAAAAACATGTATTTATTAAATATCTAACCTCCTTTTGTGAAAGGAACTTCACAGCGTGCAACATAAGCACTTGCCCCATTGCAAGTTGCAAGTGAATTCTGCAATCAGGCAAGCAGAACGAGACCTTGACTTGCCCCGCTTGGCAAGTAATGTTTTGGGCCGAGTCATCGTTATGTAACTCACCTCTGTTTAACAGAATGACGGGGCAAGTGGAAGTGCTGGTAGGGCAAGTAAACATTAGGCGCAGCTTGCCCCGCTCGGCAAGTAATGTTTTGGAACCTATGTTGCACCCTGTTTCAGTTCAAATAGGCTGATGAATACTTGATTCATTAATGTCCAAAAAGGTCACGTTTATCTTGGTGATATCTTTTCAACCACAGCATTTTGGAAAATATGTGGAGAAATGTTGATCAAAACTCAACAGCTCTCCTTCAAATACTTTGATAGATATAAGCTCTGAAGTAATTTTCAAAAATACTGTTGTTCAAATAAGGATATCAATCCACTCTATTCCACATATTTCGTTCTGTAAAAATATTAACTCACTAAGATTTTTTTGCAGGTTGGGAAGTTGGTTAAATTTCTTTGATTTAATTTTGTAAATAGCTTTTTAATTTCATATCAAGGATGTCCTTCCATTCTATACCAAATAACTCCAATCTGCCTATTGTAATTTAAACCCACTTAATCAGTAGTAAATGATTTTCTTCAATTTCATACTATGGATATCCTATCATTCTTTCAAACTTCAATCTGCAAAATGCAGGATAAAGTTTGTAAACTTATCATTGTCTTAATTTGATTTAAACGATTTTAATCTGTCTGTAATACTATATAAATCCCTCAAAATTTCCCTCTAACTTCATTTTATGTTAAATTTCATTTTCATTTTCATACTATGTCAACCAACAAAATATGTTCCACATAACTTCAATATGTGTGTAATAATTTGACCTCCCTAAATATTTGTAAGGGATCTAATGTGTCTTAAATTTTCTCTGACTAAATTTTGTAAGTATTTTTCACTTTCATAGTATGAATTTTAACCCAGTCTCTTCTAGGGGATTTCAAACAGTCTTTTGTGCTGTGTATAACATCTTAGACGTTCCAACAATCTGCCCGTAATAATTTGATGGTGCAGGATCGAAAATTTGTCAATCTTGCTACAATGTCAGGGCTCGAAATTGATTTTTTTCCAGGGAGCCCAGAAGGTGTTGTGTGTAGAAACAGTTCATCTTTGGGCTCCCTGCATAAATTTGAGGGAGCCGCAGGAGAATTCAAGGGAGCCCTGGACTCCTGGCACCCCTAATTTCGAGTCCTGGATGTAATTTTTGTAAAAACTTTCATACAGGGATAAGTATGTTTCCAGGTAACTTCACTCTGTTTGCAGAGCTGTGGATAGCATCTGTAGCCGCTCCAGCAGTTGCTTCTTCTGTTGTCTCAAGTTGTGCTCCACAGCCTTGGCCTCCTCAAGGAGAGTCTGCAATCTTGTGGGGCTGAACATCTCAAAGCTTTCACTTTCACTGGAAAGAAAGAAATGAACAAGTTTATTGCATACAACGTTCACATTAATATATGTAATTTATGAGGAGATTCATTAATGAATAAATGACTTAATACATGTTTGCTTCCACAATATAAGCCATATTTGCATTCATCCCATGTAACGTGCAGATGAAACAACATCTGCATTGATATTAACCCATTAATGCTCACAGCGGCCAAAACCAGCCTGACAATTTTGAAGAAATCTTTCTGGTTTTAGCACAATTGGAAAATATTTGAAGGAGAAATGTTGATCGGAACATTACCAACAACTCTCCTTCAAATATTTTGTAAAATAATTCCCAATTCAAAAGTTATTGTCAAAAGTATCATTGATCAAGACGACAATTTCTGGATGAAGCAAGTATCTCTATTCTCTAGGTCTCTCTCGTTCGATCTCTGTCTATCTGTCTCTTAGACTCTCTCTCTCTCGATGAAGTGACTCTCCCTGCAGAGAGAGTAGCAGGGTACATGGCCACTAAAAGGCTGTATCGGAGGTTTCATATTCAATTTAAAAAGGTCTTTCTTAAAATACCTTGGATGGGATAGTTATTTTATCACAACTAACCTGAATGCCTGAGACCATCTTTCATGTAGCATCTTTGCCTCCTGGCCAAGTTCTAAAAGAGGAAATAATTCTGATATTTTAACACACGGGATTGCAATCAGTTTGGATTTCATAACCGATCATCTGTTGGTGCTAACCAACCAATGGCTTAAATTAATCAGTTTTGTAGCTTTTTGTGCATTCCTTGAACCACCCCTGCACAGGAACCACCCTGCACAGGAACCACCCTGCACAGGAACCACCCTGCACAGGAAAGCAGGTAATCACTTCTGATGCAAAGAAACCTTTCCACCCTGTCATTCATTCCATTTTCATTTTTATCGAGCTTTAGAGAAAAGCATATTTTAAACACATGCTTTGGCACATGTAATACTTAATTAAGGACCCAACATTAAGGCCGTCATCCACTGTTGGCAAATTAATTGTGGGATAAACTGGTCAAACAGTTGGAATAAAAGAAGATCCTTATAAAACTGAAATATATTTGAGAAAAATAAGTATATAGATAAAATTTAGCTATCCATCAGACATCAAGGAGAGGCCTATCTAATCAATTTAATATAACTGATTTTTGTAGGAGCGTGTTGACATACAAAATCCTTTGCAGTATATTCTTTTCCTAGCAAAGAGTGTACATGGCTCGAACAATGCCATAGTTGGTTTACAAGTATACTTGCTATGTTAGTATTGTATTTTCAATTATTCTTAATTCATTTTCTTATTGTATTTCATATGAATTTTGAATTGAATGATTTCTGTCGATCTTCTATGGTCAATAAAGATTTTTCATTCGTTGTTTGAATGAAGTATTTTAGTTTGTCATGGCCAGACAGATCAGAACTTTAGATGAGATGCTGGAACAAACATTAAGCAGGGCAGATAAAAATTCAAAAGGACAAGAAAAAATTAGGATTCATTCTTAGCCCTTCCAATGGTAAGCCTCCTTTCATCCAAAACACAATGACGCACAGATTTTTGAAAACCATCTAAACCCTGTCATGTTGGTATTCATTGGATGAGTACCGAAGTGCCAGGGTTTCTGTAATTTTTCAGGTTTTTTGCATCATTTTGTATTGGCCAAATTAGCCACCAGCAGCATAAGGGTTAAGCAGTGTCTTAGCCAGGATTTAGAAACTGGGTGCCTAAAATTGGTAGTTGTAAAATTTTTGGGTGTCCAAATTTTTAAGGGGGATCACAATATACTCATATTTCAACCATAAATATGTATAAATTCATCAAAATAAGGCATGATATCATTAAACAATGCCAAGGGAATTATAAGGAGATTATAAAATTCAATCATAAGCTTGAGATTGAGAATTCTAGAAATTCCACCCCAAAAATATTGGGTGTCCTGAGGGGTTCTTTTTAAGGGTTTGGGTGTCCAAAAAAGCACCCAGACGCCCTGCTGGCTAAGACCATGGGGTTAAGACTCTTCCTTGATGCTCTAAGGTATGTGTACGTCACACATGTATATTGAGAGATGTTGTTGAGCATATTAGATTTAATGCTATACATATATTAAGGGATATTATCAAGGATTCCAAGGTGATACAGGTGAACTTGGATATGACGGACTCAATGGGACCAGGAAAATTGGTCCGTCTTATGCAAAATCCGTCGTATATATATGACGAATACTCGATATGCATCGGACTGGGGCCAAGCATATCGTCCGTCATATGCAAAAATCCGTCGTACAGTGGTCCATCATATCAAAGTTCACCTGTACATGCTATACGATTCCTTCATCGGAGTAATTGACTGGTAATTGATTTCACCTTTTGCCAGATCACTAATTGAATTGAATTTCTCTACATCTATCTCCTGTGCTCCCTCATTATGAGTTATTTTGTGTGAGTCCTGTTCTCCCTCCATACTCAGCCTAGTCTGGTGAACCTCTGAAATAGAAAGAAAGTATACAATTGTAAATATTGTAGCATTTTTATGGTATAATCAATTAATATCATTTGTGTTGGAGTAATCAGTTATACAATTTATAATCATTGCAATTGTATTGTTTTATATCTTTATTGACTACATCACTTGATATGAAATGATACATTTTAATGCAACTATTGCTCAAAAACCTTTGCTACTTTTCACAGTTTTCACCCCTAAATACACCATTAGTATTGGGTGAAATCTATTGAGAGAAATCTTATCACAAGTAACTATCCATCACTATTTACATCATTATTCATCACTAATTTTGAATTTGATCAGGAGATTAATACAAATCTATAAATCTATGATCAGAAGATTGTAAGATCTTTTATTCTGAAAGAACATAGGACAGATACATATATTTGATTAGAGGCTATGCCAAAATCAACAAATGCATTAGGCCTAAAAAAATTGTTTGTTTTCTGTAACGGTCCGAAAAAAATAGGGTAGCTAGGTTGGTAAAAGAAAATTTTTTGCATGATTTTTTTGGTCATAGATGTGTGTTTTATGCATATTTTACGTTAATTGGGAGTTGGGAGGGCGATAAAAACTTTAGGGTATGGATTTTTTTGAATAAAAACTTGTTAGGGTAGGGTTACAGGAAACAAGCAACTTTTTTTAGGCCTTATAATTTCAATCTATCAGTTTGTGGTAAAAGTTAGAAATCTTTAAATGCATGTATGAGGTTGTCATAGCTAATGTTCTGGATAAAAAGTAGGTATTGGGGCATTTGAGAACTTTGTCAGTGACTTAGGTTTAGGTTCCCTCCACCACTTACATTTGGCTAGTCACAAATTATTATGGCAGAAACAGTGACAATAATCAAATTCCAAATTCTGCCTAAGAAATCAAGGTTGTTGGACAAAGGCATATATATATATATATGATGACAACAATTAACAGCACAGAGTTTCTAAAACAAACATGTACTTTTACACCATTAAAGTTGGACCTAGGCCAGTAAAAATTCCCCCAAAACAGCTTTGGGCCAGTAAAAAAAAGACCTCAACTAGTCCTACCAGGCTAGTAAACATTTAAGGACATTCTTGTTAAAAAGTTTCACCTTAAGAATGTCCCCAAATGTCTTTGAAATAGATGTACATGAAATAAACAAAAATTAATATTGTCAGTAAATTCTATGCAATGTTTTTCTTGTTATGTTTAGGGCTGCACACCGGAAACCGGTTGCAGACCGAAACCGATCATTAAGCTGCCTAATGATAATGATAACCGTCCCAAAATAAACCGGTTTGAAAAACCGATAAAGCAGCTATGAGGAAACTGCCTTACCTTACTGTTGACATCGCTCCGAGCACTTCCGAAGCCGTGATTCAATGAAACAACGGCTCGCCATTGGCATCAATACTTTCGTATTTAATTCTTAATGGATAATTCGTTCAAATTTAATATTCTATGGTTTTGAATACAAAAGTTTGGCTATTTTTCAGAAGTTCGTCCCTTGCGGTATCCTTAAAAAACCGTTAAGAAACCGTATCGTTTCAAAGTTATCAGTATCATATCAAATCGTTAATTCTTAACGGTGTGCAGCCCTAGTTATGTTGAAGAAAAATTTGTAGTACCAGTAAAATTTTTGCAGGACCAGTAGATCCTTGGTATTAATTGTCCTACGGGGCCAGCAAAATTTTGAGTTAGCATTGAGGCCTGCTCAGGAAAAGGAATAAATCAGGTTAAAATTTATACTTCGTTAGAAGTTTATTATTTACCTGGTCTTTCATGGAGTGGAACAGCATCATTTTCAGTGGTCTCCTTAGGGTCAGCTGGTGTTACAAATCCATCCTTCTGAAATTCAGAATGTATGTACTGTATAACTGGTACTTTTGCACTCCCCGTGATAGCGCCAAAATAACATATGCTTCCAGGGCTCGAAATTAGGGGGTGCCAGGAGCAGAGGGCTCCCTTGAATTCTCCTGCGGCTACCTCAAATTTCTGCAGGGAGCCCAGAGATGTACTGGTTTATATACACAACATCTCTAGGTAGCTTTAGAAGATGCAATTGTGCTCCCTTGATAAAATCTTAATTTTGAGCCCTGGCTTCAAATAAAGATCTTGCTTTGTATTTGGTTTAGTTTGAGTGCTTGGATGCGTGAACGTGCAAATTTAAAGTAGCACAAATACCCTGGGCTGGGCTGTAAACCCAAATTTTAAGCACTCCAAATTAAAGCTCTATACTGTAATTAATTAAAATAATTGATAGCAGTACCGGTCTACCATATTTAATATTCAAAACCCTTTGGCAGATTTGTTGAATTTTTTGGTAAATTTACTTTGAATAATCAATTGATTGCTCTAGATTTTGAATGATTGTTTCGAGCCAGCCAGGGGATTCTTTAACTACATAAACAATTAAACATCGCATGTGTGTTGTTGTATATGTGCATGCACAATATTTTATATATATATATATTTGTTTACAAATTATGTCTTTTTTCAGTGCCTGCATGTATGTTGTATGCAACTATATTACATTTTCTTTCAGGCTTTATTAACTCCAGAGATCTGAAAATAAAAACATCAGGCAACACTTACATCAATTTTTGTCTTCTTGGCTTGGTGGCATGATGGCTCCACGTCAAGGGAATGTTCATCCATACTTAGGACTATGTTACCTGGATATAAAAGTTAGATAATATGAGCTCAGTCAGGCATCAGTTATTTTAAGCATATATGATATATCATATATACTCCCAACTGTTCTTCTGAGCGCCTGAGGAAATCCATAAATATGAGAAATAAAACTTAACTAACTTGTAACCTACCTCGAACTTTCTAGTTCCTATTTGTTAAATGTGTGACACAACTGCGAGGGCAAAAGATGTTTGTAGTCTTTTACTTCGATCTATTACTAAACTTTTTTGTAGCAAAAGTTAGATTGGATTTAAGATGTTTGTTTTGACTCTTACCATTCACATCAGTCTCAGTTTCTGAAGCAGACGAAATGAATAACTGTTTCTGTCCTTCACTTCTAGAGATTCGCCGTAGTGTGGCGCCACCTTTAGAACGAGACACTAACTAAATGGTTCACCTCCTGTCCTTAACTCATTAGGGCACGTCTAGTTGATTATCTGTTTCCCATGTCCCGACCAAATTTTTTTTTTACTTTCCGACCGACCCTGTCCAGAGGAGCTTTTTTTCTTCTGAGAACTGCATTTTGAATGAAATAGATAAAGATCGTTTATTTATAATGGAGCCTGCGAATTCAACATTTTTCAAATCTGCACAATTTTCTGTATGAACAAGCTGAAGAATAATACAGAGGGAAATTTGTCTCATGAACATCATGTACACATATTTATACTTCTTGCCATGGCATTGGCAGCATTTCTGTCACAAATGAAGAAATTTGATACCCTATTATAGGTACTTCTGCCTTTTT
This sequence comes from Maea johnstoni, assembly GCA_963942565.1. Lineage (NCBI taxonomy): Eukaryota > Metazoa > Annelida > Polychaeta > Spionida > Magelonidae > Maea > Maea johnstoni. The sequence continues at coordinate 14,572,238 of OZ012696.1, read as the reverse complement.
TTTCCTTTTTTTTTTACCCGACCGACCGACCCTAATTTTCAGTACCTTGGACATGGGAAACAGATAATCAACTAGACGTGCCCTTATCCAAGAGTGGTTGAATACAATTTAGTCCGGCTCTTTCTAAAACTGCGCTAAACTTTGGATACATGCGTTTTCGTTTAAATGTTTTTAATTTCAAAGATGCAAGTCTCACTACTGACGTTATCACACTATGTGTTCGGAATTGGCAAAACTTTGGTTAAACTATTTAGATACTATTATGAATAACATGCGACCTAACTTCAATAATTGCATCACAAGTATTTATTTAATTTTTTCTTGAGCAGTATTTGTGAATAAAATATGTTTCTTAGAGCACCACAATCATGTCACAAGACACGCATCAACACAATTCCAAATTATTCAATTGCAAGTTTGCCTTTAGTTGCAATCAAACACGATCGACATTATCACAAGCGTCTAAAGGGGGAACTTGAAACCCGTATTTTCACATAACTTAGATTTAACCTTTTTGCGCCCAGAGTGAACACCTAGCCTAATAACATTGAACATCATACATCCCCCAAAAGGATTAATGATTAATGTTTGTTTAGAGAGTTACTACTCAACTCAACAAAAGCAACAGGTTTTGGTGAAAATTGTTTTTACAGTACAGAGATATAATAAGTGCACCAGCCGACCAGACGTCTGCCTGTAACTGGTTGTACAAACACCCATGGATGATACGTCAAAAAGCTTGCCTGTGAATCAAAGCTACGTTCAGTTGTGAGGTCGTCCATGCATCCATGTCCAGCGAACTAAGTGGCAATCGGGCTTGCGGTCGAGTAGTATGACCGGGTGACCTATGCATTTAGTGCAGGAATTAAATGTCGGCACTATAACAAGATCTGTTCTTACCCATATACTAAGAACGTATGTGCGCCTCTGGTGTGAATGGGCTTGACGAGAATCTTTTACATAGGACCTTATAAATGTGTAGAATAGAAACAAAAATACATACATAATTGAAAAAAGGAATCAACAGTTATGGGTATCAAAATGAAAATGCTGTGGTTAAGAATGGTCAGAATTTAAGAATGATCAGACACCTTTGAATATATATGCAGATTATGTAGCCAATTGAAACAATCTTATGATTCTGCTATGAATAGTTGGACTGCTCTAGACGTTTTTGCGCCAATTATTTGTTTCATTATTTTGCGAGGGGTAGGTAATCAGCTTTTCTCTATAGAGTTTAGTGAGATTGACCTAGTTCTTCTTCACCTGACGTGCGGTCGCGGGCGCCCTGTCTCCGCACAACTTTGCGTGTCCTACCAAATTACTACACCCTCAATCCAACATTTCACCTCTTGAATTGAGTCTTTCTTGATAACTTGGTGTTTACTGCTTACTTTACCTTTACAAAACCTCCCAATGGCATAAAATGTCAACAAAGCTGAGTTTGGATTTTTTTCACCTCTTCGCAAACCTGCGCTGACTTACGTGTACTTATATTGTGACAGACAGTCAATAGTACTCTAATACTCAAAACCCCAGCCGGGAATCTGCCGCGACCCAGTGGTAAACCCTTCCTATGCTGAGGCTACTTCTGTCTAAAACACAAGGACGCAAACATCTTTGAAAAACATCAAAACCCTGTCATGTTCAGTCGGTATTAATTTGATAGCATGTGCTGAGTTCTCTCAGATGAGTATCCATGTGCCAGGATTTCAATCATTATTTCAGGTTTTCTGCATCATTTTCTGCATCATCATTAGCCACTAGCAGCATAAGGGATCAAACGCCAGACTTATATGACCTGAAATCTCTTAACCCTTTAACTACCGGGTGCTACTTGCTGGCCGCACTCCTAGAGCTGTTCGGGGCCTAATCTCCCTGGTTGACTTTGACAAACTTGTTGCAGAGTGCTTTTGGAGGAATATCTGCCTTGGTAGCTCAGCAGAAACCAGTTATCAATTAGTGAGGAAATTCTAATAGGCCATTGAAGCGTAGATAAATAAAAACAAGAGGATATGAAACCAGCCGATCAGCCTGAACAGGCTGTCTGCTGCAAAAAGCCCAAAAGACGTGTCCTGTGCGTATTGGTGCGCAAGCAAGTTTCTCTGTAATGTAAACGACACGAGAGCCTTAAGGTCTTACGATACTCTATACCGGTGACACCTATTGGGTATTGGACAAACTAAAATAATTTATTACAATTTACCTGACGTCACTGGAAATATTGATAAGAAATTGAATTTTATTGAATATGTACCAGTTCTGATTATACCTGCCTATTATAAATAGTATCCTATGAGTTTTTTGTTTTTGGCTACAGTGATTTCCATATTCATTGAATTTGTTGTTTTGACACATTTTCAGGAATAATGTGTGATAATCCAAGTGTATAAAGTGGGGTTCCCTTTCTTAACAATATCTTATATAAGTATGGGCATTAACAGTAACTATTGAGTAACTCTTTTCTAACATTTTCATGAAATTTGCCCCCAAAATGTCCTATTTCACAAACTTTGACCATCTGTGGTTCGAAAACTAACCTGATGACCTATCATTTTCTTTATGTCTTCTTATTAAGAGCATTGTGTAGATAGTGTAGACAAAAAATGGTGAAAATTAAACTAGGCAATTCTGACTTATATCCATTTTGGGTTAAAAACTCGTTTCTCGAATTTCTTGATTTTGCCCAATAATTCCTTTGTAACAGCAAAAAAATAATTTCAACATGGCAAAACAGTATTTCAGGCAGTGTCAGTATTCTCAAGGGATAAATCTAGCAAAGAAAGACACCAATTTTGGAGAAAGTGATGTTTGTGACATAAATTGCATTAATTTTTCAAAAATCTGTGAAAAAAAACTAAGTTGATGACCTCATGATTTTAAGTTGTTTTGAGGATCACTGTGCTATGTTCTTTCCTTATGCAAAATTTCAGGAAAATTAAACTGAGATTTCTAAAAGTGTCGTAAGACCTTAATTGGTCTTTGTCTCATGGTGACGTCACACTTAGACCGGATTCGAGACCCCTGGCATAATATAACCAGGTCTTCACTATAATAGCGCATATAGTAAAATTTACCAATACAGAAAGCTGGATCTGTTTTTTCGTATGTTTTGAGGTTGTGGGGGATACAGGTGTGTGAAATAGAGCGCAATAGGCATATTTGCGCTCAAGGGCTTCCTGTAGCACCTAAAAGATTAATTGATTTGTTCGAGTGCGTTTGAGGACGTATATTGGTCATGCGGATCGTGTGGTTTAACCCTTCCAATGCTAGGGTTACTTTCCTCCGAAGCACAAGGACTCAAAGGTTTTTGAAAACCACCTTAACCCTGTCATGTTGGTATTCATTGGATAGCTCACACCGAGTACTCTCAGATGAGTATCCACGTGCCAGGGTTTCAGTAGTTTTCCGGGGTTTTGCCTCATTTTGTTTTGGCCAAATTAGCCACTAGCATCATAAGGGTTAAGAATCTCACTGCACTATTCTCACTTTCGTCAGGCTTTGGTTAGAATCATAGCCCCGTGTTTGCTGTGGTTACCATCACACGTTTGCTTATATCTGGGTTTACAGCCAAATCCACAAGCACGACTCCAACCCAGAGAATATCCGAGGCTAGGTGATAGGAGGGATGAGAGGAGTGCAGGTAATTTAAGATAGTGACGCTGGGCACAATAGAGCGCATCTAGGCAAAATATGGTCGAGGATGTTTAGCGCGTCGTTACAGGCCGACGCGCAAGGTGTTGCTATCATTATGGCCAATGAGGCTCTAGTTTCAATATCAGCGCTTACGGCAAAACGCGACTCTGACAAGATGGATTTTCGTCTAATGTATTTTCCAACCAAAAGCACATGCAAGCACTACGCAAATTTTCATACTAAGGGTCCAAGACCCTTTTTAACTGCAGAACTTAATCGGTAAAGCATGCCCGTAGGACTGTCTGTCATATTGTTGTTCAGAAGATTACATCTATTACGAAACATCATATCCTATCCTAGTATGAATTTACAGATATCTAAAAAAATATGAAATGTTCGTTCAATAAATGATTATTTGGCACGTGCATCTGAAAAACGTGTATTTTTCATAAATTATTTTTGAAAATTAGGCTTATTGCTACAAATATTTGTAATAGTTCTACCTTTGCTGCATTATTACCTTTTAGAGCTGCACTCATCACTCACGAACTCGAGTGGCTCGAGCACTAGGGCAGGCTCGCTGAGCTCGAGCTGAAGTGGTCAACTTGTGAGCTCGTCTATGTTGGGAACATAAACGTAACACAGAGCACCTGACACACTTTCTTATAACTGCTTATCGCTGTCACCAGTAGATATTTATTTCGTAATAGTTGGCCTGGAAAATAAGTACAGTCAAACTTGCCTCAACGACCACTTCTCTTAAACGACCACTTGCCTTGAACGACCGTTTCAAATCCCCCAAGGCTATTCCCTGCATGTATATTTTACCTTGATTAAGCGACCACTTGCTTGACGCGACCAACGACCATGAAATCTTATCCCTAAGAGTAAATGGTCCTTCATTCAACGGCCACTTGCATGCCTAGACGCCTTGTATATTGGAAAGGGCACAATAAAATAATGAAATAATCGGTAAAAAAAATGAAAGTATATCATTTCTGAGGGCTCTCAATTAATGATATTGTTCAACTTTTATTTTTCTGAATTGTTTTATTCTTAAAATATTACGGAAGAAATTTCAACAAACGCAGCTAAACAAAACAACCTCAATAATTCGAGATCATTGTTGGAAATTCTTTGTTTTTTTCATAACCTCGCTCAGACCCTCAACCCCTTCTTACGAGACCACCTCCCTAAAAGACCACTTGTGACATTTCCCTTGAGCGGTCGCTTAATAGAGGTTTGACTGTACTATATTTGAAAATCCGAACGTCCGTGAGCTCATGAGCTCACGAGTCAAAAAGGGTGGTAAACTCATGAGTTGATCTCCCTCCGTGAGTGCAATTTCTCAATTTGCGAAACTGTCTGACAAATGCCAAACTGTTCGTATTCGATTGACGGATGACTTCTAACTGGGGCATCAGGAGATTTTGTTTACTTTATCTGCCGGTAAACCACCACCTACGAAACGACGAAATATTTGCTCTGGGGCAGCTGTTCAAACCACCACCTGCAGATGTTGAAATATCCTAGTCTATTTACAATAAACATTTGCGAGACGAATCAAACACGACCTCTGCGGAAAATTGGCTTTTATAAACAGGTTAGGACACTCCAATTTAGTTTTTTAATTTTTTTTCTATTTTATTTTTTTAGAGTCTACCGACTAGGACTTGTAGCAATAAGTTTCTAACAGCCTATTCTAAACTAAATAAAATCAATCAATCAATAACTACCCGTAACCTGAAGGGTGGGAGATATACATCTTTAAATCTGAGGCTCTACCACAGCATTGATCAATTCCTGTAGTTGATTGAATCACACTTACAATGAATATTCTTAAAACAGTTTTTATTTTTATTTTTGGAGTCTGACAGAAAATTCCTAAACCACTCTAGTCCGTAAGACACCAAAGTCGACTTTTTTCTTTTTTTTTGTGTCTGACTGAATTTTTTTTCCAAAAAAAGCTCGTAAGACAAGTACTTAAATTGTAGTGGCCTTAAAAACCAAGAAACGTCGATCACATGTCTATTCATGATCATCTTAGTTAATACATAACTCCGTGAATTTGTCAATTCATTCTTCTTGGCAACAGTCTTCTTCAGCTATGATACTATAGAAAATAACTTAGCAATAAAGCAAATATTTGCTTAAAATATAGATTTGTTGTGGATTGGTTTTTGAAAAACAAAAACAATTTTCTCAATGGTGTGTAAAATGATTTGCTCAAAGAGATAACGCCAAAAGATTCAGGTCTTACTTATTTCGGATCTTATCGGAAAAGTATACCAATTCAAAACCGAGTCTACCATGATTTTAGTTCGGATACCGTTTACAAAGTGATCACTTTGAGATATTTTAATTTCTTAGTCATGGCTGATGAGGGTGACTACCCCTGGCGCCACATATGCTCAGCCACAGACACTAATATATAGACATCGTTTTGTATTGACCAAATTATAGGTTCATACTAATGGATTTCGTCATCTAATAAAGGTATTCGGTTTATAGTCTTGTATCCACCGAAGTGCTCACACGACCTTCCTCCCCTAGCAGGTCTGTACACACGGAAACCATTTCAATCCCCCGGGGGATATTCCAGAGCAACTGGCAGGCAGCATATAACGCACAAGCTCTAAGCACTGCCTTATCCATGCTAGGTACCCGTTTGGCAGCTGGGTAGACTGAAGCACTATGGAATAAACTCTCTTGCCCAATGACAGACCAAAGTGCCCCGGCCGGGAATTGAACCAGCGACCTACTGATTACTAATCCGACACCTACCGGTAACCAACTGAGCTACTTTGTCCCCAAATTAGCCACCTGGAGCATAGGGGTTAAGCAAAAGATTAAGACCAGAACAGAGAAAATCATTCTATTTAACCAGAGCAAAGGAAGGCATTATTGAACCACACTATGAAATTAAACCAGGCTGTGGTCTAAGGCCCACCGGCTTGAATGGATTTTAACCAGTACTTGGCTATTTCGATTAAATCTTTCATGTGAAATCTTTTTTCTGAAAATATTTGAGGGAGAAATGTTAATCAGCACACAACAGACAACTCACATACAAATACTTTGTAAAATCATTCTAAATTTCCAAGTTATTGTCAAAAGTATCATAGATACAGACGACAATTTCAAAAATAACCCTTGTACATTAATGTGTTAGGCCGCGCTGATCTATCGTGTAGAGTGTCGGGTGTTTCCCTCTGACTCTACTAAAGGCCCAGTCACACTAGGGTCCGACTATCGCACGATTTTAAAATCGTGCGATAGTCGGACCCTAGTGTGACTGGGCCTTTACTAACATCACGCCCTACTCCACCGTGACACAGACAGGCCTTGTGTCTGTGTGCTGATGCACCCTCAGCCTCGGTCTGATATAGGCGAGGGGGTAGGGTGACGGCACGGCAGTATATGCGAGGGGAGTTGAAGCAACCAGACAGGTATGTGAATATTTGCATTGCGTGATTAAGCCTATTCGTTCTATCGGCTGTAAGTTTAGGAAGTATTGTAATGCTCATTGGTTTATGGTCTTCTTGTGAAAAATCAGGAGAAAAAATCGAAAACAAAACAGAAAAGAACACAAACGAAGACTCCTTATTTGACGTACCCGCAGACGCGCCCAAGAGGGTCGGCGACAGACATCGTAGTTAACCCTTATGATGCTTGTGGCTAATTTTGCCAATATAAAATGAAGCAAAAATGACTGAAACCCTGGCATATGGGTACTCATCTGAGATTACTCAGCGAGAGCTATCCAATGAATACCAACATGACAGGGTTTAGATGGTTCTCAAAAATCTTTGCATCATTGTGCTTCGGACGAAAGTAGCCTCAGCATTGGAAGGGTTAAACCACACGATCCGCATGACCAGTACACGTCCTCAAATGCACTCGAATAATTTAAGGTGATTGTCTAGTACACCAAGATTATCACCACTAGGTGGTGTCCTTGGCTGGCCCCTAAGAATGGATATCAAAACATTGGAAGGATTAAATGTGAATATTTCCGGTATGTTCTGCCCTATCTGCAGGCGAACCCGAAAGCTTTAGGCGGCATATACCGTAGTATGTTCATAGATCTGTTTTTTTTTCATTTTTTTCATAAGATTGTTCGCTTTTGCATGAACCTTCCAGGCCTTGAGATCACCTTGAAAGGTATCATCTGGATCTAAAAGATAAAGATAACGTATGGACTTACTTGAAGAAGAATCCTTGTTGGTTATGATTTACATTTTCCTTTAAATATTTCACAAATGGTCCCTTGTCGAAAATGTTTCACGTACTTAGTCACCCGGAACGACTGTGGTAGATTTTGATATCTTTCACCAATAGGTCAACCTAAATACCGTAACTTAAATTATAAATATATATATATATATATATATATATATATATATATATATATATATATATATATATATATATATATATATATATATATATATATATATATATAGAGAGAGAGAGAGAGAGAGAGAGAGAGAGAGAGAGAGAGAGAGATTATATATATGTAATATACATATATATACACACACACACACACACACATATATATATATATATATATATATATATATATATATATATATATATATATATATATATATATATATATATATATGTATATATATATATATTCAAACGATAATCAGTATTATGGGGAACTTGAACCATTTCACATGATCAATATTAACACAACTACTTGTTTATAATAGTAAAAGCAATACTGGCGTCACAAATAGAGACCGGGTCAGCACTTCAAAGAGCAAATATAGACTATTTTCTCACACCAAATAAAATACTGATACCCTATTTCTACCTCATATACATTCATAGTTTGACGACATGATTAACCACTTAACTAACCAAATAGGTGAATTCTCGAAAAACACTGCAGATTGATTGTTCTACAGAACAGTTACATTATATTTCAATCAATAACTATACTACTCAAATAAATACAGAAATACGCAATGCTACTGAAATATATATAACTAATCAAAATAGTTCTACGGTATCTGTGTGACTGATTGTGTGTACCTGCACTAACAGTAACATTAAATATCAATCAATAACTATACTACTGAATTAAATGTAACTACTCAAAATAGTACTATGAAAACTAAATGAATTCCTGTGGCTGACTTTGTGTACCTTCACTAACAGTAACATTAAATTTTAATCAAATACTATACTACTCAAATAAATATATCTACTCAAAATAGTACTCTACTTAATGTATCCGTAGCCGCAGTCTGGTCTAAGGCGTCGCCACTGACTCCTCGACATCTCTCACCACGGCCGAGGTAAGTGAGAAGGTTAATACCAATGACTAGGGGGTTAGGTATTATGGTATCCCCCAACCACTTACAACTGGCTAGTCTCGATATTTTTTCGAAATATGGCTGTACGAGTGAAGAAGAAATATAACTTCTAAATTCCTATGATTTGGTGCGATATTGCTAGCCATGGAGACGATATCATAGAGACATGAGAGATCATATATATATATATATATATATATATATATATATATATATATATATATATATATATATATATATATATATATATATATATATATATATATATATATGTATGTATGTATGTATGTATGTATGTATGTATGTATGTATATATATATATATATATATATATATATATATATATATATATATATATATATATATATATATATATATATATATATATATATATATATATATATATGTATATATATACGGTTTATTAGGACTATTTCTGTTGTATTTTATCAGTTAGAATACCTAGCATTCTTAAACCTGTTGAATAGGAGATGTCAAAAGCATGTTATGCATGCATGCTGCTTAACTATTAAGATAAGTCCGCTTTGGTCCATTGGCAAGGACAGTGGCTCGCATGTGAGTGGACGCGGGTCTGCAGCACCTTATTAGCATGTTGGCCTGGTCGCTATACAAGTGTGCGACGGCGTGAAAGGCTGTTTATGCCATCATTGCAACTTCAAGAATCCTTTGCAGTAGTTGTAAATAGAAGGGAATTTCCTCCTGGTTCATGGTGCCTGTCTTGTTCGGAAATGACCACTGCTGCTCATAGGGGCTTGAAACTAATCCTCATCCCATCTCTTAACGAATAGTTCCAAGGGGTCTTTCAGTTGGCAAGAATTCAACCTACATCAATCTTTAAGAAAGTTTGCTAATTTATATATTCATTATAAAGTAATTTTCAAAAGTTAAGTATCACAGATTCAAGCGACAAAACATCTCTAACGTGAATATGTCAACCTTTATGCTGCTGGTGGCTAATTACGCCGTAACAAACTGATACTAAACCCCCGAAAAATGACTGAAACCCTGACACATGGATACTCATCTGAGAGTTCTCAGCGAGAGCTATCACAAGAATACCAACATGACAGCTGCAGGCGTAGAGCGTTTTCAAAAATCGTTGCATCCTATGTGCTTTGGACGAAGCTAGTCTCAGCATTGGAAGGTTGATTCTCAAATGGGTCAGACTATGTACATTACACTCGAAATGTAAATGGGTTAAATCTTGTCGTATGTTACAAGACTACAATGTTCCCTAGACCACCCGGAGACTGCTAGCGTTTTTAAGCGTGTGTGTCAAAATGTGCAACTTCTGAATTGTCCCATGCTTTAAGTTTTCTTCAGCCTCACCTGGCCCTAAAGGCTAAAACTTTTCTTGTCACGCTATTTTCCTAAAGGATTCTACGCTTACCTTTTGGATGGATGAGCACCTTTGATGCACCCTTTACAACAGGTAATTGAAAAAAGATTAAAGGGGCCGAAAAAGAGA
>OZ012696.1:14549280-14556780 GCA_963942565.1 Maea johnstoni | reverse complement strand
GAAGCTTGGTCATTGACGCTAAGATAATACAAGAATTTAAAAGTTGAGTTCAAATTACCTAACCCATTTTTTGACTTCACCCAAAATCGTTCTCTTTTTGGTTTTATATTTTTTGTCAGCAGCATTTTTTTTGGAAGTTTGAAGGGAAAATGATGATCAGAACTTGACCAACAACGCTTGAAACATTTTATAAATTTATGAAGAATTTCATAGCTTTTTCCCAAGGTTATCGAAGGGCAAACGGCACATTTGTAAGTCTCCAGGCATTAAAGGATTAAGATGGAATTATTTAATCAACATTCCTGTATACAAGTACGTCGATCTATATTTAAAACCATTTCCTGTTTCACTTTTGCCGTGCACGGTTGACATTAATGTATACTTAATGTACATGATTAATAATGTTTCTCTTCTATGCATTCCAAACATTTTATGCTGCATTGTATTGTATATAGTGTTTTATATTATTAACAGTATTGTATTGTATACTGTAGATTCACAAAAGATTGTGTAGAGTAAATTTTGCGAATTTACAGAAAATCGATTTTTGCGTTTTTCTAGCCATGCGAACTGGCCGCAACATGGAGTGCCAGTTATACACTTCGAATGGCAGTACTTATCATTGCGAATTTTGATTTTGCGTCCGAGGCTAAACGCTAAAAAACGCAAAAATTAAACCGACGCAACCTTTTCCGAATTTACAGTACCTGTGGCTGTTCGGACAAGATCCAAAAGAGTTGCAATTAAGAAATATTAGTGAATAATGAACCGAGGCAGTTACCAAAGGAGACAATAGACACTTGCAAGTCAGAAAGACAATTGACACTCAACCAATTAAGGTCTTACGACACTTTTAGAAATCTCAGTTTAATTTTCCTGAAACTTTGCATAAGGAAAGAACATAGCACAGTGATCCTCAAAACAACTTAAAATCATGGGGTCATCAACTTGGGTTTTTTTCACAGATTTTTGAAAAATTAATGCAATTTATGTCACAAATATCACTTTCTCCAAAATTGGTGTCATTCTTTGCTAGATTTATCCCTTCAGAATACTGACACTGCCTGAAATACTGTTTTGCCATGTTGAAAATTATTTTTTTGCTGTTACAAAGGAATTATTGGGCAAAATCAAGAAATTCGAGAAACGAGTTTTTAACCCAAAATTGATATAAGTCAGAATTGCCTAGTTTAATTTTCACCAATTTCTGTCTACACTATCTACACGATGCTCTTAATAAGAAGACACAAAGAAAATGATAGGTCATCAGGTTAGTTTTCGAACCACAGATGGTCAAAGTTTGTGAAATAGGACATTTTTGGGGCAAATTTTCATGAAAATGTTAGAAAAGAGTTACTCAATAGTTACTGTTAATGCCCATACTTATAAAAGATATTGTTAAGAAAGGGAACCCCACTTTATACACATGGATGATCACACATTATTCCTGAAAATGTGTCAAAACAACAAATTCAATGAATATGGAAATCACTGTAGCCAAAAACAAAAAACTCATAGGATACTATTTATAATAGGCAGGTATAATCAGAATTGGTACATATTCAATAAAATTCAATTTCTTATCAATATTTCCAGTGACGTCAGGTAAATTGTAATAAATTATTTTAGTTTGTCCAATACCCAATAGGTGTCACCGGTATAGAGTATCGTAAGACCTTAATCCGTTTACACCTGAAGCATACTCATGCCTCATGGTCTGACATATATGTAGTATAAAGATTTTGATATCAAAGCAATATTTTGTCAAATATTTCATTGAAAGTTATTCTTCTTTAACAATCCCTCTTCATTTTTTTTTTCATATTCTATTAGAATAAGTGATTTTTTTAAAAAGTTGTCAGATCATATGTATACGCTCCCGATGTGAATGGGTTAAATAGGAAAGACAAGTTGGCTAACCGAAAGGTATTGTAGTAGTTTCAAGATTTTGTTCTTGCTACTAAGATGTAAAAATCACAAATATTCCTGAACATGATCAGACAATGAAGGAAAGGTCAGGAATTGGTTTTTATGTCGCTTTTAACAGCCTATGTCATCAGTTAGATATCGCGATAAGTTAGAGACCTAGAACTGGAAAGACATTGCCTTCTCTTTACGAATACATGTAGTTCCAATTGGTCTTTATGTTGCAGAAGCACCATAGCCAGCCATCCACAACGCCGCACATTTATATAACGACCAGGGAGTAGGGATCCAGCGGAGACTCGAACTTGCGACCTCAGATGTTTGTGAGTCATGCGCAGGCTATACATAGAGAGGTACTCAGAATGAACGCAGACTATCCATGTAATGTCTTACGCATTTGTTATGCATGTATACAGTCCAATAAGCTCAACCGTCTCTCTGGTAGAATGTATGCACAGGCAGGGTGTTACCCAGGATTTGGAAACAGGGGGTCAAAATTTAGGATTTTTGAAATTTAGGGGGTCGAAAGTTAGTAACCCTATTTACAAGAATGATCATAGCAACCTTATATATTGACTTAGCAAAACAAAATGTGCTTCTCTATGTCATTTAATGTACCTACTGTCTTCTAGAAGTGAAACTTTTGAAATATTTCCTTGGACTCAAACAAATACAGAAAATCTTGCAAAATACAACTGGGTGTCATTTTCCCAAAAATCTTGTGTTTGGGAGTCGAAATGACTCCCTGGTGGTTGCCTGGGTAAGTCTCTGTGCACAGGGATATGACGAGAAAAAAACACACTATCCTGTACATTGCGAATACATGTATGTAAAAATAACATTGTCATTAAACTTGCTTAACATATATTGTATGCAATTGGAGATTTGTAACCCACCCATTGCGTTTTTGTTAACGGTTGCTGAAACCAAATATGTCTTCTCATGTCAAAATAAAATGGAGTACATGTATTTATACACGTACTTGGATTACAAAGCCAGGTTGCCGACAAATGTGCATACATACATACATATATATATATATATATATATATATATATATATATATATATATATATATATATATATATATATATATATATATATATATATATATATATATATATATACATATATATATATATATATATATACATATACATATATATATATATATATACATATATATATATATATATATATATATATATATATATATATATATATATATATATATATATATATATATATATATATATATATATATATATATATATATATGTATATATATACATTTTATTCCATTGAACTATTTTGAAAAATATGCTTTTAAGCAAAATGATTCGTGTCACCAAAATAGTTTTGCCACCAGGGCGCTCGATGCGTAAATAAAAAGAACCTGTTTATAAAAGCATGTTCATCCTTATGATTTTAGAAAGATTCGTTCAACCTTGTGGTCTTTGTAGGCACAGCAAAATATTCTACACACAAAACTGCAGATTTATTTTGACATCTTTACAGTGACGTCTCTTTTGTGAGGCTAACTCATGTCAGTCAGTGCTGACACTTGATTTCAACGACTTTCCCTTTCTGACAGCGGACGCGTATGAAGGAATCCCTCCCTATAGTCATAAAAGGGCCATGAATTGGGACGCAGTTTGACTAACCTGAACTTCCCTCGTTTGCACGCCCCGTAGTTTACTTACAGTGAATGGATGCATACCTGTTCGGCATTTCAAATACTAACGCAAGGTTTAACACATTCGCACCCAAAGCAAAAGGTAAACCTAATGAGTCTGGTATGAATCAAAGGGCAAAGGATAATACTGATACTATGCATTTTATGCTTGTGTGTATGTACGTACGTACGGCCTGTTTTTGAATGTTAATGTATGTATGTATGCTGAATGTTATTGTATAGTAAAGGAATCATTCTTAATAATCTATTTACCCTTTCCAAATGATAGCTACTGTATCTCACGCAGACATATACTTTACTTAGAAATCTTGGTTTTCGTTGTGTTGCCAGTAAGAAACTCCTTTAACTTGCCGTCAAAATGCCATTTCATTAGAGAATATTTTTAAAGGGTTTGCCACCCCTATCTTTAAAGGGTGGCTGAGACATATAAGGAGAGCTTTTTGTATACGCAGACAATACAGATAACATGAACGATGACATGAAATGAATATAAAACTCGTCAAAGTTATCTCTCCCTGTATCGGACGTCGGACAATAAAAAGTAAGGTTTTCCGTTAATTCCCGTAATACATGTAATGATAAATGGGGAATATTTTTTGAAAGAGTTGAAACTTAACAGGAAAGATGTCTTTCAGTTCAATAAGTCACCCAATGTTGCTAGTTTGAGATATTTCCAATGGGAGAGTTACCCGTGAATTGTGTTCAGGCAGTGGTCCTCCCCGGGTACTCTGGTTTCCTCCATCACTTACAACTGGCTAGTCACGACTAAGTGACGATAGGTGAATGGCAGAAAAAATGACGATAATAATAAAAAAAATCCTCAAGTGTCGTACCATGTGTACGATAGGTGAATGGCAGAAAAAATGACGATAATAATAAAAAAAATCCTCAAGTGTCGTACCATGTGTACGATCTAGATACAAAAAGGTTGAATTCTTCTTGTAGAATTGAAACCACGGACCCCAAACACGTGAGTGACAAGACGAGACAAGTAGTCGATATAAATAGGTTGAATTCTTCACGTAGAATTGATACCACAGACCCTAAACAGTGAAAAGACGAGACCAGCAGTCAACATAAATAGGTTAAATTATCACGTAGAATTGATACCACGGACACTAAACAGTGACAAGACGAGACCAGAAGTCATTATAAATAGGTTAAAATCTTCAGATAGAATTGAAACCACGGACCCTGAACAGTGACCAGACGAGGCCAGTAGTCATTATAAATAGGTTAAAATCTTCACGTAGAATTGAAACCACGGGCCCTAAACAGTGGCGAGACTAGACCAGCAGTCATTATAAATAGGTTTAATTCTTCACGTAGAACTGAAACCACGGACACTGAACAGTGAAAAGACTAGACCAGCAGTCATTATAAATAGGTTAAAATCTTCAGGTAGAACTGAAACCACGGACACTGAACAGTGAAAAGACTAGACCAGCAGTCATTATAAATAGGTTAAAATCTTCAGGTAGAACTGAAACCACGGACACTGAACAGTGAAAAGACTAGATCAGCAGTCATTATAGATAGGTTAAAATCTTCAGGTAGAACTGAAACCACGGACACTGAACAGTGACGAGACTAGACCAGCAGTCATTATAAATAGGTTAAATTACAAGACCAGACCAGCAGTCAATGCGATATACCCTAGACTTCTCGGCCCTTGGGCATTCCTGGCTTGATCTGAGGCAGAAAGAAATACGAGATTTCAGTGAGTAAGATCAGAGAGCTATATCTTTGTACAAGGTAAAAAAACAACAACACAGGGGCTCTATCCATACAGTTAAATAATGGAGTAGGAGTCCGCAGCCGAATCATATAGTTTACACAGCGTCAGTTAACTATTTGTTTTGCGCATTCCAAGTTAATTCACGTGGACATGTAGGTTAACCCATTCATGCTTTGAGGGCTCGTTGAAAAATGTCGTCTGGAGACATGAACATTTTCAAAATAACTCGGGAACACAGAATAAAGTCACAAAACAGTTGAAGGGGAAGTGTAAGCTTGGTTCTGATTAACATTTCTCCTACAAATATTTTTTTTAAATATGCTTTGATTAGAGAGATATCATCAAATTAGTGGGGTATTTTGGCTTCTACGGGCATGAATGGGTAGAGAGGGAAGAAGGAAACGAACACACCCGATTACCAACAAAGAATGAATGTCGTCCCTAACTGGCCAGGGGCATATGCCAGCCCCTTGCTGTATTTGTATGTAATCACTAAGAGAGAGGGATAAGTGAAATACTCTGCGTTATTCTCACTATGTAAATATAAATTAACCGATGACTGATTTTTAAATATGAGTTACGAACTCACACAGACAGTGTTGAACACCCACATGGCTAAAGAGTTCTTTGGGAAATTTTCGGCTGTATCTCTAATAGTTTCAACGATAACCTAATTGTTAAGAATTATGTTACGAAATATATGGAGGAGAGTTGTTGGTATTGTTCTGATTAATATTTTTCCCAAGTATGCTCTCGTCTGGAAATTTTCGCCCATATTGACGGGCTGCTTTCGGGCGCTGTGAGCATTAATAGGCTAATGTCATTGATAACTTGCCTTCGTTTGCTTCTTTCCATCCTAATCCTGGAGGGTCTGTTCCTTTGCTTTTCTTCTTCAGAAAGCTGGCCAAACAGATTAATGGGTGAATAAATAAATACTTTGATAAATGAGTAAATAAATGAACAAATACATAAAAAATGAATGAATAAATTATCTGATTGATAGATAAATATATGTTGACGACGGTGTGGATATATGCTACTACTACTGCTGCTGCTGCTTCTACTCCTACTACTACTGCTGCTGCTGCTGCTGCTACTACTACTACTACTACTACTACCATGAACAATACCTTTATATATATATTTATATATATATATATATATATATATATATATATATATATATATATATATATTTATATATATATATATATATGCATATATGTATCCATATATGTATATATATATATCCATTATCGCTGAGACAATTTTGTAACGTGAATCACGAATAAGATATTTTAAAAAGTGTAATGTTAAAACGAAATTACGATAATTATCCAACATACCCCTGCAGTTTGTACTACATGTACTACGGAGCAACACGACTGTAATATGGCAGAAAAAAGCACAAAGCCGATTGTCTACTGTCTATACTTATTTCACAAATCAGGAACTACCTTGGAATGTCTTGGAAGATTTTTGTTAAATAATGAAAATACATATTGCTTTGGTATGAAACAGTGTCGCTCACACATGAACCACATTTTTATTAGTCAGTATTATTCTCGGACACTCTTAGCCAGGATTTAAACTGAATATGGCAAGAAAACACGAAATTATATTATTATTCGATTCACTCTCCATTTTAAAGTTATACACATGCAGCGGTATCGGTTAACTCAGACAGATTTTGACGTTCCATTTTGTCCTGGTCATTCAAGTTAGCTTTTAGTTGCTTTTTGGCATATTCCATTTAACTGCCCGAATTAGGATGTTGCCAGTGACTTGGGCTACGTCGACGAGTTTCTTCAGATCAATAAGGCCATGAATCAGAGTTTGGATTTGGAGTGTATAGTTAATGTTAGAGTTTAGAATTTGGGTTAGAATTTAGAGTTTAGAATTTAAGTTAGAATTTAGATTTAGTTTAGAATTTTGATTTCAAATGGAATACTAAATCATTTGAAATTTCATTCATCGTCCTGTTTCTACTTTAATAACGCTAACTTGTGACACGCAAGATGTTTACCCAGGAAGCATTGACAAAAAACCTAAGTCACTAATAGCTTTCTCACATGCCTCAAACTTCTTCGCCTAAAAATGAAGAAAAATGTAACGCCAAATTAATCAAAGTTTCATTTTG
>OZ012696.1:14539280-14546780 GCA_963942565.1 Maea johnstoni | reverse complement strand
TGTACACAACTTCATGCATGGAATTTTCACCAATGAAAATGTTTGGGCATAATGTTTCTTTTCATGCATATAATTCTTATTTTCATGCATGGAATTTTCATTTTCATGCCACAATGTTTTCATTCTTTCGTGCATGAAACTTTACGTTCAAACTTTTACCTGCTGACAATGGTTCGTCCCCTGCATAATGATGTTTACGTCCCGGAGATCTCTTGTCATCATTATGACTCTTCCTCTGGTGGGCGTGGCCTTCCTGAACAGGATGACGTCTTCTTTGCAGCAGTTTTTCTAGATTATCCAGATGTAAAGCTAAACTCTGCATGTCATCCGACAGTTTATTCTTTTTGCGACTCACTCCCCTGAGCTTTCGGCTCAAGCGCTGAGAGTCAATTTCACTTCTGTCCTTTTCGAGAAGAAGACTTTTTCTATGTTGTATTTTGTTTTCAATCTTTCGCATCTTTTTACGGAGTGAGAAGAGTTTTACCGAGTGCGCATGCGCATCCTTTTTGATCCGTTTCCGGTAGGTGGAGTGCGCTTTGCCATCTTGGATAAGTTGTTGGTCTGGGGAACTCAAATCTGTTTCAACCGAATTCAAATCTCGAAGCTGTTCTTCACAATGCTCAAGAGTTTTCTCAACGGCACGAATTTCAATTTCAATTCGCGACCTTTTGACATCTAGTCTACTCAGATCCTTATGTATGGAATCATAATTTTCCTCCAAATCATCACTTCGAATTTGCTTTTGCTTGAGAGTTATAAATATTTTGTCATATTCCAGTTTGGTTAGATGGTAGTTGTTCTCATGTTCTCTGATTTTGTCTCTAGTTTGGGCAATTTCTTTCGCTAGTTCATCAAGATACACTCTATCACTCCTAAGCCAGTCATGCGCAATCGTGCATGCTGTCTCTAGCTTTTGAAAGAGATCTGGTAGCACACGAAGGATGGGGAATGTATCACAGTTATACTCAATAGCAATTTCCTGAGAAAACTTAGTATCTTCAAAGAACTTCCCGGGGTGCGAGTTCTGGCGCAATGCAACCATCATCCTATCAAACCGGAAGAGGACATCTTTGACAGTCACGATGCGCATGCGCAACATCCTATAGAATTTATCATCAGAGATTCCGAGAGATTGATAATCTGTGCAGTATGTTTGGAGATGCTCTAGTATATCTTTTTGGAATGTCTTACCCATTTCTTGAAGTTTGTTAAGCATGGCTCTGTTACTGTCCATATACACTTTGAGGAGGTCTTTAGCACGTGTGTATCTAGGAGTATGGGAATCGTCAAAGGCACTCAGCAGTTGTTCCAGATCGGAGAGATGCGAAACTGAGGACACCTCTCGATTGTGGTCAGTTAGAAGTTTAAGGCCATCGTAAATGTCGGCGAGGTAGCGTTGTGGTTGTGCGCATGCGTAGAACTCTTCCTGTGCATTATACAGCCTCTCTCTGATATCCCTCAGTTTGGCTGAGAGGAAGTCCCAGACTTGCTGTATGCTGCTGGCTGGTCGGTCTCCTTGCCAAATAAGCTTGCCATGCTTCACTTGTAAAGCCATCCTTGATACCACACAGTCCCTCCACTGTAGGCAGTAGTGATATTGCTATTTCAGCCCTGTTACACTCCTGATCTCCTTCAAGCACGTTCCATTTTTACATGACGTTATAAAATATCATAACTTTGTTTATCTCACTAGGTCTCATTCAGAATTTCTTGACTTCTTCTCAGTTATTGGCATGCACATTTTGGGCCAAATGTATGTAACACAGTAATTTCCTGAAAGAGTATATGGAGATCAGGGTGGCTTTCATGCAGTCGTGCTCCTAAAAGCATTTGTAACATAAAGCATTCGTCCTACACTAGAACAAAATTAAGTCATTTGGTATCATGTTTGCGCTGTATGTATTGTTTACAGTATGACTCAATTATGGAAGTCATGATTAAATTACCAAAACTATTTAAGACTTCTCTTTTGTGCTGCAATTTCAAATAAACAGGTATGAAATATGCAAGGGACGCTGTGTTCAAGTATCATCTAGACACAATGTATTCCTTTCCCGATCTTGCACATTAAGAATATGTGAACCTTCTTTTATAGATAACCGATCAGCTTAAGTTACTTTATATTTCCAAATTTAAGAAGTCACAACCATCTAACAATGGTTTTGCGTTCTTCTATTCAGTAATAAG
The DNA here is from genome assembly GCA_963942565.1 of Maea johnstoni. Lineage (NCBI taxonomy): Eukaryota > Metazoa > Annelida > Polychaeta > Spionida > Magelonidae > Maea > Maea johnstoni. Next base: position 14,544,593 of record OZ012696.1, on the reverse strand, counting down.
GCCAAAAGAGAAATGATATCGTAAGATTTGATCAAATCCAATAAGTTAATGCGTATTTGTTTCCAACACTCACCATAAGATAAGATATTAGCTAATCATGATCATCTATTCTATTGCCTTGCGTTTTTGCAGTTGCCTTGTTATATTTCTGCCATCTTTCATTATTGTGTTTATATTGGTACTGTTACAATCAGTATGACGTCCTGTAATCTTCTTGATTTTGGACAAAAAATTTGAATTGCATTAAAAAATTTTCCTGAGCAATGACCAAACTACTAATGATATCCAAGATTTGAGCGAATCACCACCATCGAATCTATTGTATTAAGCTATTACATTGCATTCTTGTATCCAGCATAGGATGCCAGACTCCCAATTTGTTACCCTGTATGGTATTCTCGTGGCATTGTCTCACGTTTAAGGCACCAATACAGGTTATCAGCCAAACGCGGACCTTGTGTTATCGACGCATCTTGTTAAGGCATGTGTCCGGGTATGTTATCATCTGGAAAGGAACAAATAGAATAAAAGCATATTTTGTCGTTATGTACTTAATCAATATAAAGAACGATTGTGCAAATATTTCATAGTGAGTGAACATTTCAATAGCATTGGTTTGTTGCGTGGAAAACAACCTTACTATGTTTATTTATTGACGTATGGGAAGAAATTAAAACGTGATATATGATTGGTCAATAGGTTTTAGACCAAAAGCTGTTCACACGTTGTAGATTCAATATCAAACAGCAGAATTCAGTTTTATCACTTGAACCACCATCTTAATTTGTATTACCACTTGGCCATTAATCTGACCCCTGGAGGTCACCAGCCTTTCTGGCCTCCAAAGTTGTTTCAATTTCTTTTTCTCAGCATTAAGGAGCAGGTGATAAATTCGTTACACCCTGTTGGAATGTGTGCTGTCCGGCCTGCTATCCACCCACAGCCATCCAGATTTCACTCAGCTCCACCTTGTGGGATCTGGATGACTTTGGGTGGATATCAGGCTGGACCGCACTTTCCAACAGGGCGTAACTAATATTATATATATATATATATATATATATATATATATATATATATATATATATATATATATATATATATATATTTACTTATACACATATGTGTGTGTGTGTGTTTGCGTGCATACATACATCCCCTGGGCATCACAGTGCAAATGACAAAACCGAAGCAGCAGTTAAATTTGCAAAATACCTGCTGAAGAAAGCTGCCAGGGATGGTACAGATCATAATATTGCATTGCCGGAGCTGCGTAACAACCCCCGAGACGACACTGGCCTCAGTCCAGCGCAAATATTGTTTCGCTCAGTGTTACATTGCGTCAAACACAAACAGAAAAGTGTGGTCTCAGAAAAGAGACAAAAACACAAGGAGAAGGTGAAGAAATATCATGATAAAGGAGCAAAGAATCTGCCAAAATTAGGTGAGGGGCAGGCTGTGTATTTTGAGCACAAAGGAGAAAGGTCAGTGGATCCTGGGAAAAGTGAGAAAGATTGATTGATAGTGAAAAAGGCAGTGTCTCTGGCAGAAATCGCTTTCAGATGAGACCAACTCAGGTGGAATTCTGTAAAACGTCTTCTACATCTGGTTTAGTAAGAGACATTCCAAGAAACCTAAAATGTGTCCCAGAAACAGAGCAGATAAGGAACCGGAACAACCAAACACTCCACTTCCCGAGGCACATGAACCACCTCTAGCCACTGAGCAGTTGCAATCCGAGCTCGCTAGTACATGCCAGCAGGCAGAGTGCCCGTACTCAGCAACCTCCTCAATACCTAAAGGACCACTCGGCTAACAGGGCAGGCCCCTGGTGGTAATAACAATGAATAGTCAGTGGCAATGCCCAGTCCGCCATCAAGGCAGGCCCCACAGATAAAAGACGGTCAGCAACTAATTTGTGATTAACTAGTTGTAAGTAATTAGCCTTAGACCACTCGGCTAGAAGGGCACGCCCTCAGTAATGAGAGACAGCGTGCAATCCGTGTTCATGCCATATACCTCTTGGATAGCAGGACAAGCCCTCAGTGGTGAGAGACAGCAAACAGCCAGTGGCAATGTTTTAGACAACTCTGCCATCCGGGCAGGCCCTCAGTGGTGAGAGACAGTTAGCAGTCAATGGCAACGCCTTGGACCACTCGGCTTAGAGGTCAGGAAGGAATGGATTTTTACATCACTATCAACATCTTAAGTCATATCGCAATAAGATTCCAATGGGTCTTTCAGTTGTAGAAGGACCATAGACAGCCTTTCTCAACGCCGCACATTTATATAGCAACCAGGCCAGCCTACCTTTTTTGGGCCTTTTACTCTAACCTGCGAACTCTCACTTTGCAGTCAGGCATCATATCCACTAGGCCATGGAGGGCAGGCCCGTCATTAACCTAGCTAGTAGGCTTTACTTTGTTTTGACCATTTAGTTCCCACAATTGCCACACGAGGGGGGGTTGTATTGGCCATCTACCCACAAGGGATAACATTTAGATATGGCCTAGGATGTAGGCTAGCCCGTCATAAGCTACTGAAATTTGTGAACATACTAAACAATCAAACAATTTTCTGTTGTAAAAGAAAATAGTTTTGCTAGACCTGGATAGTCACGTGATTTCCACGAAATTGGTGCAAATTTACACTCCATTTAACCTGCTCCCCACATAACCCTAAAAAGTAAAGGTCAGAGTTGCCTAATTAAACAATGGAGCGAGTGGAAATGAAATGCTAGAAAAGATGGCCTTTATCACAATGGAGGTAACAAAGAAATGAGAACAGGGTTAATAAAGCTAACTGTTAGGGGAGGCACAGACAGGTCAGTTTCTGACGATGGCGAGTATAGACTAGCAGGATGAGGATGATGATGAGGAGGAGGAACCGGTATAGGATGATCTTGGGGAAGGTGGAGATGATGATCAAAAATATGATTATCACAGACAGACAGGTCAGTTTCTGACGATGGAGAATATAGACTAGGAGGATGAGGATGATGATGAGGAGGAGGAATCGGCATAGGATAATCTTGAGGAAGGTGGGGATGATGATCAAAACGATGATTATTGTAGTGAGGTCTGGATAAGAAAATGACTTATGGGATATACATTCTGCTACTGACTATGATAATGACGTAGATGATAAAGCTGTTTTTGGATGTAGTAATGCAACAACACAGGGGGCAGATTGTATGTATGTTTGTATATATGTTTGTATGTACGTATGTGTGTTTTTGTATGTATATGTGTGTGTTTAAAAGTAGGAATGCATTGAATGTGTTTGTGTATGTGTAAGTATATATGTATATACTAGTATATATATATATATATATATATATATATATACTATATATATATATATATATATATATATATATATATATATATATATATATATATATTTATATATATATATATATATATATACATATATATATATATATATATATATATTATATATATATATATATATATATATATATATATATATATATATATATGTGTGTGTGTGTGTGTGTGCATACATGTATGTACATGTGTATGTTTGTCCGTGAGTATGTATGTGTGTGCGCTCAGGTGCTCATGCTGATACCTATAAGTCTTGACCTGTGAATTATCATTACTAGGCCATTGTCAATACTGTGGGGTGAAAGAGAATTGTGTAGCAGTCAGGCAATATGCATATATCGCCTACTCATTTACGTCGCCAGGTGAAAATGTCAGGTATACATAATAAAGACCCGAGAGTAAGCCAACAACCGGGACAAAGAAAGACTTGGAATGTAAGGAATATCAGTCTCCTTTTGATCTTCTTTACGTCCTCTCAGATTGTTTTAGATATTCTTCTGAAAACACCATCACACGTAGTTATGGAGATGTATGTATGTATGTATGTATGTATGTATGTGTGTATGTATATATGTATGTAAGTATGTGTGTTTATTTGTATGCCTTTGTGCGCATTCAGGCATACATGTATATTTTTATATATATATATATATATATATATATATATATATATATATATATATATATATATATATATATATATATATATATATATATATATATATATATATATATAAATATACGTGTACATACACACACACACACACACACACATATATATATATATATATATATATATATATATATATATATATATATATATAAATATATATATTATATATATGTATATATATGGGTGTGCATGTGTGTGTATGTAAACTGTCATACGTACGTACGTGCGTACGTACGTATGTATGTTTCTATCTATGTATTTATCTATCTATATGTATGTCTTTGTACGTACGTACGTATGTATATGTATCTAGGTATGTATGGCTGTAAATGCTTCATTCTGTACAACATCTCCGTGTATATCAATACTGTTAGGAATTGTCGTATCTATGACTAATTTTAGGTACGTTAGATGAAAAACTGGAGTAAAGATAAGGGGCGTACATGTTTTAAAGGTGCCTTTACATAACTACTGAAAACAAGATGAATATATCAAATAATATATAAATACCAACATCTATCCTTTGACAAATGGAATGTAATACGGTTTAATATTTGGGCATGTTCATACGGAATTGGCGCAATATCGAATGACATTACTACTACTATTATTATTATTATTATTATTATTATTATTATTATTATTATTGTTATTATTATTATTATTATTATTATTATTATTATTATTATTATTATTGTTATCATTATTATTATTATTATTATTATTATTATTATTATTATTATTATTATTATTATTATTATTATTATTTTTATTATTATTATTAATGAATGATGTTTTTTTCTTAGAATTACATCCCCCACGATGTATTTTGTATGACTCATATTTTCTCAGAAGCGGGTCGTGTTCTCATTGCCAGCTATCAATCATCGTTACTAAGTGCCTTGGGTGTCACAAGGGTGAATTCATCAATCAATATTTTTTTCAAAGAGAATCGCACCAGTAAATATACCAATATCATTTGACCAAGAATAAAAGGTATAGTAACAAATGTTGCTTAATTCATTGTTTTGCTCATAAACATCCGCTTCCTGGTTTATGTAAGGATATATTTATTAATAAACTTATTTAATTTACACTACAAATATAGCCTTAACTGCATGTTGTTTACAATGCAAAAAAACAATAAACAAGTTTACCCAATTTAAATACGTGACCTCTTTTATTGGCTGTCAGTCGTTAAAGTAAATTATGCACAATGGAGTCATTTGCATCTTATTCGTCATGCAAATGTGTAATAAACACACGAACAAAACATACGCGAAATTAGTT
>OZ012696.1:14472226-14537226 GCA_963942565.1 Maea johnstoni | reverse complement strand
CATTATTGTCACATTATCTGCCATAAGTTATTTTGAAACTAACCCCTTGTAAGTGGTAGAAGAAACCAGAGTACCTGTCGAAAACCTCTGCCTTACGTCCCTGGTAACTTTCTAACATGCCAGTACGAGATTCAAACCTGAGCAGTGGTGAGAGACAACTAGCAGTCAGTGGCTACGCCTTAGACAACTCGGCCCTAAGAGCAGGCCCTCCAATTGAGGCATGTGAGGTAATAATCAGTGCCCTGAAGTCAATGTTGTTGTTTTGGCCTCGTACATAGGTTTCCCTCATTCTGTTCCAATGGCTGGTCTAGCTTTACTGATGCGATATGTCAGCACAAGATCAGACCTTTCAAAATAGTAGATAAATCGTCGTAAATCTTACTTCTTTTGCACAATTGTGCTTTCTGAAGTACAAAGAGGAAATTTGTTTCAACTTCCCACCAAATCTTTGTATAGCATAGTTTGAACATGGACATTGGAAAACAAGCTATTCTATAATGCTTTGCATTAACAGTAATAGGGCCTGCAGCTGCAGTTTGTCCCAGTCTACTGCATGGCAAACTCTCATGTAAGTATGGCCTTTTGAGTCACGCTTTACTAATATGATAGGGCAGCATGAGAGGAGGTTGGAGTATCTGGTTTAACATCGCATTAAACATCTTGGATCATAGTGCCACGAGATTGGCAACCTGTACCAGGAAGCAATTTCTATCTCTAAAAACATATACTGTATAACACACAATGATAGCGTGTTTATATATAGCGTACACAGCGTGTGGTTCCGCTTCACTATATATAAAAGCGCTGTACTTTTTTCTTACTGTGCTGGCTCTGTCAGCGGCGGCTACCGTCGCTAACATAAAGATACGCTATGATGCAAAAATTACCCAATTCGCTATATTTGGGACACGCGTCATATATGTGTTCTACAGTAGCAGGTGCACCATAGACAGCCCTTCACAATGGCACACATCTGTATGGCGAACAGGCAAAGTGATGCCGATCCTACAGAGACCTCGGGCCCTAAGTATAAAACTTTATGTAGTGCTTGGGAGGTGCTTGTGGTTAGGAATACAATGGGAGAACAAAAGACTTTCTAACCACAAGCACATCGCAAGCACTACGCAAACCTTTATACTTAGGGGCCCCGAACCTGTAACCTCGTACTTAGGTGCCAGCTCTACTAACCAGAATTCCTGAGGGACCCCCTACTGTGGCCTAGTGGTTACCATGCCTGGCTTCCAAGTGTGTTCCAGGTTTGAGTCTCCGCTGAATCCTCATAAGCAAGTTGGCCTGGTCGTTATATGAATGTGCGTTATTGTGGAGCGCTGTCTATATATAGTCCAACTGCAACACCTTGGAACTAACCGCGAAGAGAATGGAATCTCTTCCCTGTTCCAGGGAATCTCTTCCCTGATTTCTATCTCCTCGCGAGATGACCCAAGCTGGTTAAAGCAAAGTAAAAAACAACTCCTTCCTTCGAAAGTTCTGCAAATGTGATTTGCACTTACCTGAGTGAATCTTCATGTGGTCCGTGAGAGTATTTTCGACTGGAAAGGCCTTGCCACATTCCTTGCAGGTGAAAGGTCTCTCCCCGGTGTGGCGCCTCATGTGGTTAGTTAGATGCCTCTTGAGATTAAAGCCGGTGCCACACAGATCACATTTATATTTCGCAGCAGATGCGCTATGCCTCATCATGTGTAATTTAAGCGCCTTCTCACCCTTGTACTGCCTATGAAAAAATACGGAAATGATAAGTGAAGTGTTTGAATAAAAATGGATGGGTGATTCAAAGGGACAGATGATATACAACATTTTTCAGAAAAGAGGAAGGCCCTGTGAACATAATCGGAGGAAAATTTAATATTATGTATTTCAGTGAAATTATTTATCATTGACAATTTACATTAATTTATCAAATGCATTGCTTTTGCGAAAAATACAGAAAGAATTGGCGGAATGTATAGATGGTGCCTATCAGGTAGCTTCAGCTAAGTCATTCCAAGGTTTGGGTCATATAGGATATAGGCATGCAAACAGCTATTTTGTATAGAACACCGAATATTGTATACCATGTTAACTTTGTGCACATAAAGTGATGCACTGGGCAGGTATTCATCTATGATGCACAGTTTAATATATGTGTAGGGATGTTGAATGACAAGCTATCATGTCAGCGTGTTGCATGATAGGAATTGAATGTCCAAATAATGTTGCGCAGTGTAACAAATGCAGGCACCAGGAGTTTAGAGAGTAGGCAATAAGTAACCCATTCGCAATTAGAGTTCCTCCAGAAAGTATCGTCTGCTACTCTCATACTTTTGAAAATAACTTTGGAATGAAGGAAAAGTTCACAAAATATTTGAAGGAGAGTTGTTGTTTGATGAAGATCTCTCCTGCAAACATTTTCCAAAAAAATGCTTTGGTTTGAAAAATATTATCAAAATTGTCTGGCCTGTTTTGGCTGCTCTAAAGTGTGAATGGGTTAAACTGCAACAATATTAACGTGATATGCAGTAACGTTGGGAAAAGGTTGAACATTAAATAATGCTTTGTCTCTTAGTCCTAAATAAATAGATAGCTTGTTTCCTGTGACACCCACAAAAAGAATCAGGGTAGGTATGTAGGAAAATGTTTTTTATTTTAAGAAATATTTTTAGTGATAAATGGTAGGCTCATAGATGAGCTGTTCATGTTTTTCATTCGGAAAACTTTGTTTTTGAATCAAAATGTCATAAAAAGATCTAGGGTAGGGGCTGAAAGAAAAATAGAGTAGGTAGGGTTATAGGAAACAAACAATTATTTTATAAGGCCTAACACAAAAGAGTAAGTAAAGGGCATCACAAACTAATGGAAACACTTGTTCTAATGAAAATAATAGAAACTATGGAAAGAAAATTTTCGGCAACAAGGCTAGTCCCAGACCAATTTCTATTTCGTTTTAATTTTTTATCAACTTCAAAGTTCAGCAAAATTGTAATTGGCAGTTAGGCAGATATTCTGGCAAAAACAAACAAAAAGAAATATGTAATTTCTAAGTCTTTTTAATTTCGCGCTGACGTAATTCTGACTACCCTACTCTAATGCAAAAAGACCTTATCTTTTACGTTTTCATGCCACTACTTTTAAGGAAAACATTCAAAACAAACTTAATCATGCAATCTCGGTCTATGGCATCCATCGTCTAAACCGGCAACCATTTTGGCAACACCCTGAGTTCCGTGTGCCCTTAATGCATTGTGCACAAAATCCAGCTCCTTCAAATGTAAACACTGTCTTCCAGAGCGGAGATTTTGAAGCAAAAAAATCTGTAGGACCTCAATTCATATAAGACAGGCCTCATTTTTCAAAAAACCTGAGTGCCCAATATTTTGGGTATATAAACTTCACCCTGTATGAAACTACTGGCATACCATGGCAATACAAGACGGAAAACTTACCTTTTGCAAAGTGGACATGTGTGTGGGACCTTGACTGGTGCCTTATGAGAACGTGTCAAATGTTCCCTCATGCGTGCCTTTGAAATACATGTCTTCCCACATTCAGGGCAGCTGGCATCTTCTAGAATACTGGTATCACCATGACTTGCCTTAAGATGTGTAACTAGCACAATGTCAGTGGCAAATCGCTTCCCACAGATATGGCATATCTTATCTTTTATTATTCTGAAAATGAAAGAATATGCCAAACTAGTCATCAACATAGATGGTTGCACACACACAAACACATCCACACACACACACACATACATATATATATATATATATATATATATATATATATATATATATATATATATATATATATATATATATATATATATAATTTTTCATTGAAGGAAATGTCTTCCCACATTCGGTGCAGTTGGCATCTGCTATAATGCTGGTATCGCCATGACTTGCCTTCAGATGTATAGCTAGCATATTGGGATATATAAATCGCTTCCCACATATATAGCATTTTTTCTTCTTCTTCTTCTGAAAATAAACGAATATCTAGTCATCAACATAAATGGTTACACACACGCACACACACATATATATATATATATATATATATATACTTATATATATACATATATATATATATATATATATATATATATATATATATATATATATATATATATATATATATATATATATATATATATATATATATATAAACCATCTGCCTGGGTACCGCCCCCCATAGCGGTCCTTGAATTTTTTATTTCAAAGAATAAATTAGACCTGGCTGAGAGTATAATCCCTCCACCAGGAAAAAGCAACATCTCCTTAATAGATGAAAAGAGGGCACTTAGACAAATTTCTAACAACCCCAATATAGTTATTAAACCTGCCGACAAAGGCGGTGCTGTAGTGATCCAAAACAGAGAAGACTACATAAAAGAGGGTCAAAGACAACTTTCTGATCCCAAATTTTACAAAGAAATAGACACAGATCTATCTTTACAACACTACAGGGAAATCGTACACATTTTAGACGATATGTTATGTACAGGACAAATAGATAGATCCTGGTACCTGTACCTTTCCGACGATAAGATCCGAACAGCACAGTCTTACATGCTTCCTAAAATCCACAAAAAGAAGACAAATCCACCGTTCAAGCCAATTGTCTCAGGCAATGGCTGCCCAACAGAACGCGTTTCACAATTCATAGACCACTTTTTACAACCAAACGTAAAAAATACAAAGTCGTACATTAAGGACACTTCAGACTTTCTGTACATGCTCAAATCACTGGGAACACTACCCCCAAATTGTATACTTGTTACACTAGATGTATCAAGTCTATACACTAATATTCCAAACCACGAAGGCCGCATAGCCACAAAAGAAATTTGGACGCCACACGCAGAAATTGCAGTAACCCCAAAAACGATTCCCTGCTGTTACTTCTGGACAAAGTCCTAGGTTGTAACAACTTTGACTTTAATGGCAGACACTACTTACAAGTAGGGGGTACTGCCATGGGCACTAAAGTAGCCCCAGCATATGCAAACACATTTATGGGCTGGTATGAGGAGAAACATGTGTATACTTACCATTAACAACCACTCATCTGGAAGAGGTTTATCGATGACATATTCGCCATCTGGCAATATGATTATGCAGAACTTGAGACATTTGTAGAATATCTCAATTCCAGGATGCCCAGCATCAAATTTGAAGCTGACATATCCAAGGACAAAGTCAACCTTCTTGGATGTAGAAGTCTCTTTAGACTCCCTAGGGAAAATCCATACCTCAATATATACGAAGCCGACCGATTCCCATAATTATATCAATTATAACTCGTGTCACCAAAAATCGTGCAGAAATGGCATTCCTCCGCATCAGACGTATCTGCAGTGATGAGGATGATTTCGTAGCCAAAAGTAGGACAATGGCCTACCACTTTCACTTAGCAGACTACCCAGATAGCCTGATTCAAAGCTCTTTTGAGCGCGCTTATCTACAAGAACGAGATCTACTACTAGAACCTAAACCTGACAAAATAGATTCAGATGAAGATAGGTTATTTTTGATCACTACGCACCATCCAACGTATAGATGTGTGAACGATATAGTGAATAAAAACATGGAACTTTTAGACAAATCAAGTTCCACAAGACCAATCCTACAAACAGACCTAGTTCAGGGATTCCGTTGATGTAAAAACCTCCGAGACATACTAGTGCAGGCTAAACTAAAACCTGCAAACAACCAGGGCAATGCCCCTAACGCCATCAGCACCACCAACAAATGTGGGTGTCCTTTTTGCATCTACTGTAGCAAATTAGACCGGACCGGAAGAATCAAATCCGCGGTCACCAAAAAGACATACATGACCAGGCGAAATACATCATGTCGGTGTAACAACCTCATTTACGCCATAGTGTTGCAAATGTGGCAAAATATATGTAGGACAAACCAAAAGGCGCCTCATGGACAGACTGATGGAACACTTTCTTAACATCAGACAAAACTGCAATACCCATATGGTAGGGAGGCACTACAACTCAAGAGACCATAACGGCCTTGATGATGTCATGGTCCACATCTTGAACTTCATACAAGCCCACCCTGACAGTAAAATAGCGTCAACGGTGAGAGACACCAACGAGAAACAGTGGATCTACAGACTTAGATCCCAAACTCCAAATGGTCTGAACCTCTTTGACTGATCACAAATTCAGCTAATTGCTCATACCTGGCAGTTAAAATACGTACAGTTAGCTATACATGAATACACAGGACATACACACCTGATCATACTTACCTTTGATCAGCAATTTATAGCGATTCGCTCAATACGCCAATATCCGTAAACATGAGAGATGCTTATTTCCAGCAAAATCACCACGTCAATCTTCTCCTGAAAGTCCTTACCATAAGACTCAGACCTCTACCAAAATTACTTGAAAAATGGTAGAGAGCAGGAGTTGCACAATAGACCCGCAGCATTGATTTTCTCATTTACGCACACACACAAGGTTGTCCAGAGTTGTTTTAGATACACCACGTATAACTCTGAGTTTTCCTCAAAATTCGAAATCTATACATCCTGGACTTTGCGTATAGGTGACTGGCAGGCGATTAACAATCCTGCCAGGTACTTATTACTTTTTTATCTAAACAAAGGGAGTGATGCCGCATGGCTTTTTTATAACCAAGTATTTGCATGAACGAAAAAAGATTCAAACATTTCTATTTTCTTATGAAATGGACCACTCTGATTTGGTCAGTTGCGAAATTCTCGGATTTACAATAACCCACGCCAGGTTATTCTAACAGAAATATAGATAGTTTTTGTTTCTATATGTGGTCTCCATTAAAAACTATGATACACCAATCATAGTACCGTAAATTTGCCTCTGACGAGAACCCAGAGAGGTTCGAAACCGTTTACATATATACCATTGTTGCCAAGGTATATACAACGTCATTGTTGGCCATAGCGACGTAGTAGCGCATGACACCATGACGACGTCCCGGGATACACTACCACGCGACAAACAATTGACACAACAATAACGTCACGTGAAATGCTATTCAACCGTTCACGCAACGGTGCATCCACTCCAACGTCAGTTCTAATCAGACTGATCCGATGATCAGGCTATTGATAATTAGTTCTCTCAACAGGGTGACGATAGACACACGCCACGTATACCATATATATATATATATATATATATATATATATATATATATATATATATATATATATATATATATATATATATATATATATATATATATATATACAGGTGAACTTGGATATGACAGACTCAATGGGACTAGGAAAATTGGTCCATCATATGCAAAATCCGTCGTACACATATGAGGAATACTTGATATGCATTGGACAGGGACCAAGCATATCGTCCGTCATATGCAAAAATCTGTCGTACAGTGGTCCGTCATATCCAAATTCACCTGTACATATATACTCACTTGTTCTGGGGAAAATGCTGATCAGAGGCCAAACAACGCACATACACACACTCCAAGCTTCTTTCAGAAATATATTGAGTAGCAGATGATATTTGCTAAAGTACCTACCAGTCTTAATGGGCTTAGCATTAGTGTGTTAATAGAATATCATAATGTTAAAAATTGTCCATAAACTTACTGCTCTTGATGTCCCCTCTCATGGCGCCACAGATTATATACAGTGGCAAAAGACTTGTCACAATCACTGCACTTGAGGCCTAGAATCTTTTTGCACTTTATTATGTGGTCGCCCAGCTGTTTGTGCTCCAGGAATGTCTTGCCACAGTTACTACACCTAAAATTCCTTGGACCTGTTGAAAGATCAAAAAATAGTTTTATCTGAATAAGCCCCAGAACCCAAATACTTGTGCCCTTCCCTATTTCTCTGAGAAGGTATCTTAGAATCTCCCTAGCCCAATAGCCCTTATTTTCTAGAGCTTAAACAATTTGTGCTGCCATTGATTCATTCAGGCCATTGCTCTAACATATAGTAGCACAAGGCGTAACAGAAGACAATAGAGCATGAAGGCCTCAAGCTGTGGGAGGTATGAATATATATATATATATATATATATATATATATATATATATATATATATATATATATATATATATATATAAACACACACACACACACATATATATAATATATATATATATATATATATAATATATATATATATATATATATATATATATATATATATATATATATATATATATATATATATATATATGTGTGTTACAGTAAGAGTGTCAAACCAGGGATTTAGTCAAATCCCTAAAACTTTCAGGGAATCTGTCAAATTCTTGTTTCACTCACGGATTTGGTCCCTAAATGTCTAGAGATTTGACTATATATATATATATATATATATATATATATATATATATATATATATATATATATATATATATATATATATATATAAATATATATATATATATATACATATATATATATATATATATATATATATATATAAATATATATATATATATATATATATATATATATATATATATATATATATATATATATATATGTGTATACACAAATATGTGAAAATTGAAAATTTGTATAATACATGACAGAGTATTGTTTCAGGGCAAGGGAGTATGTCGCCCACTAAGCTACCTAGATAAGATAGGAAGGGATATTTGAAAATATTAATTTTGGATTCCAAATTACATTTTATGGCATTAATTTACTATGGCAACATGTTGAATTCTCACAGCACGACTGATAGTGATTACACTTTGTATAAACGATAAAAACAATCAGATCCTGGGACAAAGGAAAACAGAGGGACTGGACTAGCAAGTACACTTAGCCATTTACAAAATGAATGCAATCAAAACATTTATACATTTATTTAGTCACAGCAGCTCATAAGCTCTGATCTGGCAATGTAATCGTAGTAATCTTATCTTAATAGTTCAAACAGGGTGCCCAATTTTCAATATATTCGCAGGTAAAGCCAACAGCGAACAATTAAAACTCAAATATTTAAAACCCCTTTTCTGCACTAAAACCATGAATATTCTGTACCTTAAAATATTCTGGATATATGGTGTATATATATATATATATATATATATATATATATATATATATATATATATATATATATATATAATATATATATATATCTACATAAATTAGTACATATCTCTCTCTCTCTCTCTCTCTATATATATATATATATATACACACACACACCTTATGCATGACCTTATATACAACTCTTTATATATTATATTTATGAATAGCATGATGGAAAACCTATGCAGCTTCTACAAAGGGTTTTAAAGAATGTTCTTACGGTCGTGAGTGTGCAGATGTTCTAACCAGCTCTTCATCTTGCTGAACTTGTCACGGCAAACATGGCACTCATAGGCATGCGCGTGTGTAGCCTGGTGCACTTTGAGGTCCCTATCAGTGCTGAAGTCTTCCTTATCACAGACCTTGCATGGATGGCATGTCTCTCTATGTTCTACCTTCATATGTTCCATGTAGAGAGATCTCCTCGACTGTTTGGCAGTTCCTTCGGGGCAGAGTTTGCAAATGTAATACTTCCTCCCAGTTTTTCTCACCATGACTTTTGAAATTGATTTGGAGTTTGCCACATTCCTGTCCTTCGAGTGAAAATTTGAAAGGGAACCATTTGTGTCTGAGCTGTTGACATTCAAATTATTCCCGTAGTCTTTTAAGGATTGCCCTTCTGTTGCATCTGCAGTCTTATTTCCATCATTATGCTCTTGCACAGCGTGGTTCCTTACCTCCGATATAAACCAGAATTTCTCATTGCAAAGCTTGCAGGTAAACACTGGCTCTGCTCTCTTTTCTCCTATTTCATGAACATTGCAATGTGCTAACATCTCCCTTTTGTTATCAAACACACTATCACATTTTGTGCATTCATATTCATATTTATCATATTCAACTTTTCTGCATGTGTATGGTAGACCCTTACTTGTTGTCGATGGAGATTCAGCTAAACTGATTTCTGATGCTGGTGCACGCTGTCCTTGGTGTTTGCGCAAATGCTTCCTTAAAGCTTCTTTATAGTGAAATACCTTGTTGCAGTGGTGGCAAGATAATTTTGGGCATTCCTGTTGTTTTATGTGACTTTTGAGACTTACAATATCATCACATACAAACCCACATTCGGGACATGCATATTTCAAGTCACCATCATCATCATTGTCATCGGAATCATTCGAGTGGTGTTTTACGGAAAAACCTTTAGCCGGCATGCTACTATCATGCTCCGCGAAATGCTCCATTAACATTTTCTTACTGGCAAATCTTTCCTTGCAGTAATGACAACCAAATCTTAAAATCTCATGCTTACTTAAATGATGACGTAAATATATCTTGCTGTGAAACACTTCACAACAGTAGTTACACGGATAACTAAAAGAATAGATATCAATTGGCCTATTTGTTTTGCAAGGAGAGGATGATGATGCGTTTCTAGAGGGTAATGATTTGTCCAGACTCAGTGTTGTATCAGTAGCAGTGACTCTAGAGTTACATTCACTTTGCGAAGAGTTTATAGTGTCTATATTATTAGGGCTATGCTGAGTTTGTGATAATGCAGTTGAATTTTCCACAGTTTTTGATGTGTTTTTACTTGTATTGTCTAGATTTGTGTCAGTAGAATTCACAACTGAGCCTCCTTCACTTTGCGAGGAGTTTCTAGTGTCCACTCGGTGGTTTTTCTGAGTTTGTGATGATGCAGTTGTGTTTTCCCCAGTTTTTGATGCATCTCTACTTGCATTGCCTCTATCTGAGGACGCACATTTTTCCTTCTCAATTGTGCAATTTTGTGCAGTGTGGACATCCAGCCCATCCTCCGAAGGAAATATGGCATTGCAAACTTTACAACCAAACACATGCAGTGCTGAGTGCATTCCCCAAGTGCATTCCATACCAAAAACTTCCCCACATTCCCTGCAAGCTAAATTCTCAATCTCTGCTTTTCTTTTGGACGATTTTATATGTCCTTTCAACTCTTGCTTCGTTCCAAAGAAATTTGAGCAATATTCACAAGAATACACTCCTTTCTTTTTAGGTCTACCCTTCCCTTGACAGGATATACGATGGTGCCTTAAATAGGACTTGTGGGCAAATATCCTTGAGCAATTTTCACAAGAATACACTACTTTCCTTTTAGGTCTACCCTTCCCTTGACAGGATATACGATGGTGCCTTAAATAGGACTTGCGGGCAAATATCTTTGAGCAATTTTCACAAGATAAATCTTTTGCAATTTCATTGGGATAGACCTCTTTATGGACAAACTTATAATGTCGTATCACATAACCTAGTCTCAAATATCTTTTGTCACAATACTGACAAGAGAACAATTTTTTCCCATTTGATGCTTTTTCTAAGTGCAATGCTTTTTCATGTAAATTTCTCTCATTCATGGTTTTGAAATGTTCACTACAGTATGCGCACTTGAACATTGCATCGTCATTTTGTGAATTGTCAGTACTGCTGTTATCTGAGTGTCGATTTTGACGATTTGACATAGACCACTCCTCTTGACTATCACAGTCTGATGAATGCATGCTGTCATCCTCACCCCTAGCCATTGAAATATTCTCAACTTCATCATCTTCTACAGTTTCCGTAATTCCTTCTGAATCAGCTATGGCATTGTCTTTGACTTCTTGTTGCGGAACAGCTATAGTATTGTCTTTCATTCCATGTTGATATACATCTTTATGGAAAGTTGTACAGTGTTTTAACCTGTTATCTTTTCTCGTAAATATTTTGTCACAATACTGACAAGGGAACTTGATAATCAATGCTCTTTCTACTGATGAATTTATGCCATCACTCTCACTCCTTGCCATGGAAATATCAACCATTTTATCATCCTCTTTACCAGAGTTTACATCAACGCTAGCTGCCTGAACTGAGTGTTGGTCATGTGCCGATATATTATCACAATTAACCTCAATGCTCTCATTATGAACTGACTGTTGGTCATGTTCAGATATATCATCACAATTAAAATCAATGCTCTCTGTCTGAACTGAGTATTTGTCATGTTCCGATATATTATCAGAGTTAATGTCAATGCTCTCATTATGAACTGACTGTTGGACAGTTTCCAATATCTTATCACAATTAACATCAATGCTCTCATTATAAACTGACTGTTGGTCATGTTCCAATATGTCATCCCAGTTAAAATAATGTTCTGATATGTCATTACAGTTAACATCAAGTTCCGATATGTCATCACAGTTAACATCATGTTTCGCTATGTCATCACAGTTAACATCATGTTCCGATATGTCATCACAGTTAACATCATGTTTCGATATGTCATCACAGTTAACATCAATTTCCGATATGTCATCACAGTTAACATCATGTTCCGATATGTCATCACATTTAACATCATGTTCTGATATGTCATCACAGTTAACATTGATGCTCTGTGATTTAACTGACTGTAAATCATGTTCTATTACGTCGTCACAATTAACATCAATGCTCGGTGTTTGAATGAGCACAGTTTTGTTGTTTTGATGTGTTTGATTATAGTTGGTAAATTCCACCTCTAGGTAGGCATGGACGCCAGCATCGGTCTCAATCGTAACAAGTTCCCTTTCATCATCCTCCCCTAGGCAAATATTCGTACCCTGATCACGAATATCACAAACTTTGATTCCACATTCTGAATTACCAGCGGTATTGTCCTTGATTCCCTTATTTTGAGCATTGATAGGATTGTCTGTGATATCCTCCACTGAGTTCGAAGTACCAGCATTAATTATGGTCACTTGTTTTATAATAGCAGCATAATTGCCTACCATCCTTTGTTCGGGAGAAGAAGTAGATTTGTATTTCCCCTGTTCTGGAATAGCAGTGTCACTCCCTTTGACCCATTGTTCTGGTAGGGTATTGTCTGTGATTCCATGTTCGTTGATAGCAGTAGCACTACCTTTTTTCAACTGTTGTGATAGAGAATTGTCTTCTCCTTTGTCTAGGGTCCAATGTTCTGATAATGTACTCTCTTTGAATCCTTGTTCTGATACAGTATTGCCTTTAAATCTTTGTTCTGATACAGAATTGGCTTTCAATCCTTGTTCTGATACAGTATTGTCTTTAAATCCTTGTTCTGATACAGTAGTGTCTCTAAATTTTTGTGCTAGTAGAGTACTGGCTTTAAATCCTTGTTCTGATACAGTATTGTCTTTAAATCCTTTTCCTGATACAGTTTTGTCTTTAAATCCTTTTCCTGATACAATATTGTCTTTAAATCCTTGTCCTGGTACAGTATTGTCTTTAAATCCTTGTCCTGATACAGTATTGTCTTTAAATTCTTGTTCTGATACAGCATTGTCTTTAACTCCTTGTTCTGATACAGCATTGTCTTTAAATCCTTGTTCCGATAGAGTATTGTCTTTAAATCCTTGTTCTGATACAGTATTGTCTTTAAATCCTTGTTCTGATACAGTACCGCCTTTAAATTCTTGTCCTGATACAGTAATGTCTTTAAATCCTTGTCCTGATACGGCAGTGTCTTTAAATCCTTGTTCTGATACAGTATTGTCTTTAAATCCTTGTTCTGATACAGTATTATCTTTAAATCCTTGTTCCAATACAGAATTGTCTTTAAATCCTTGTTCTGATACAGTACTGCCTTTAAATCCTTGTTCTGATACAGTTTTGTCTTTAAATCCTAGTTCTGATACAGTACTGGCTTTAAATACTTGTTCTGATACAGTATTGGCTTTAAATCCTTGTCCTGATACAGTATTGTCTTTAAATCCTTGTTCTGATACAGTACTGCCTTTTAATCCTTGTTCTGATACCGTACTGCCTTTTAATCCTTGTTCTGATACTGTATTGTTTTCAAATCCTTGTTCTACTTCAGTATTGTCTTTAAATCCTTGTCCTGATACAGTATTGTCTTTAAATTCTTGTTCTGATACAGTATTGTCTGTAAATCCTGGTTCTGATACAGTATTGTCTTTAAAACCTTGTTCTGATACATTATTGTCTTTAAATGCTTGTTCTGATACAGTATTGTCTTTAAATCCTTGTCCTGATACAGTATTGGCTTTAAATAATTGTTCTGATTCAGTATTGGCTTTAAATCCTTGTGTTGATACAGTATTGGCTATAAATCCTTGTCCTGATACAGTTTTTTCTTTAAATCCTTGTTTTGATACAGTATTGTCCTTAAATCCTCGCCCTGATACAGAATTGTCTTTAGATCCTTGTTCTGATACTGTATTGTCTTTAAATCCTTGTTCTGATACAGTATTATCTTTAAATCCTTGTTCTGATACAGTAGTGTCTTTCGATCCTTGTTCTGATACAGTATTGTCTTTAAATTCTTGTTCTGATACAGTATTGTCTTTAAATCCTTGTTCTGGAGAGCCAGCAGAAGCACTGTCCATTGTCTTCGGGCATTGAATAGGAGTATTGTTGTCTGTAACCAGTTGCTGTGATATAGCATCTATATTGACCACAAATCCATGTACTGGTACAGCACTAACAGGGCCTTTAACTGCTTGTTTGCAAGTAACATCATCATCATTCACATCACTAGAACTCCTAATATTTTCCAAGTATTGCCTCGAAATATCATTGACATCATGTTCTGCTCTAGATTCTAGGATTGCACAATCCTTTTCTTGAATCCCTGCTACTGGGAACGCACCAACATTGTCTGAGAATTCTAATTCCTGCATTGTAACACCACTAGAAGTGTGTTCCCATTCTTGTTTAGTCAACAACTTTTCAGTGTTCTTGTTTAGGAATAGGAATTTCACTTGGTTTGGAGCAATGCTTGGATTTTCTGGAGCAATCATTACGCCTTCTGGAGTGATCCTTGGGTTGTCTGGTGCGATCCTTGGGGTTTCTGGAGTGATCCTTGTTTTTTCTGGAGCACTCATTGGGCTTTCTGGAGCAAACCCTGCGATTTCAGGAGTGCTCCTTGGGTCTTCTGGAGCGATCCTTGTGCCTTCTGGAGTGATCGTTGGTTTTTCTGGAGAACTCCTTGGGACTTCTGTAGCTATCCTCCGGTCTTCTGGAGCACTCCTTGGGTTTTCTGGAGTAATCCTTGTTTTTTCTGGAGTGCTTGTTGTGCCTTCTGGAGCAATCCTTGGGTTTTCCGGAGTGATCGTTGTTTTTTCTGGGGCACTCCATGGGACTTCTGTAGCTACCCTTAGGTCTTCTGGAGTGCTCCTTGTGCCTTCTTGTGCGATCCTTGGGTTTTCTGGAGTGCTCCTTGGGTCTTCTGGAACAATCCCTGGGCTTTTCGAAGCAATCCTTGTTTTTTCTGGAGTGCACCTTGTTTTTTTAAAAGTGATCCTAGGGTTTTCCGAAGTCATCGTTGGTTTTTCTGGAGCACTACTTGAGACTTCTGTAGCTATCCTAGGGTCTTCTGGAGTGCTCCCTGGGTTTTGTAGAGTGATTCTGGTACCTTCTGGAGCGATCCTTGGGTTTTCCAAGGTGATCAATGTTTTTTCTGGAACTATCCTTGGGTCTTCTTGAGCAAATCCTGGGTTTTCTGGAGCAAACCCTTGGTTTTCTGCTGCTATCCTTGTTTTTTTTTGAGGGATCCTGGGGATTTCCGGAGTGATCCTAGGTGTTTCTGAAGCAATCCTTGGGTCTTGTACAGTGATCCTTGGGCTTTCTGGAGCGATCCTTGGGTCTTCTTTATGAGACTTCAAGCATTTTTCTCTCCGAGGCACTCTGGGGAAGTGCATGTTTTTGACATGTCCAATCATACTGGTCTCACACAGCAGTTTTTTATCACAATAATCGCATTGAAAAATCTGTTTTTTTCTTGAAAGACCTTTCCTGGGCCTGCCTCTGGTTTGTTTTTTCTTTGCACCAAATGCTGCATCACTAACCATTGCATATCCAAGCTTCAAAGGAAACTCAAGATTCAATCCCGAAATATTCTCAAGTAAAACTGAACATTTCTTAATGCTTTTAGCACTTTTTGAAGGCATATTTGAATTTACATGATTGGAACAGCTATCAATTGATGTGGCTGGTGTTCTGTCCATGACATGTTCTTGTCTTGTTGGCAAATTAGTTGGATGTTTGTCAACGTTCATTGACCTCTTGGGCATGTTTTGGTGATGATGAATATTTGCTTGTTTACTGATCTCCATTATCTTTGACACATTGTCTGTGTGACGAGTTCCTCTATAAGTAAAGGTGTGTCTAGGTCCTTCCTGATTTGTCCTATCTGTTAATACAAAAAAACATGCATTGCATAAGGAGTGATGGTCAGATTGTAATAAGAACATGACTGGTATGTTTCCCATTGTTTTTCTGACACAGCAATTATGTAATTTTTGTCTTTCAAACTTTGAGTGGTATTTAGGGTAAGACTCTATCCAGCAGTGTGGCATTTGATTGTATGATAGAAATTCTTTATTTAGTCAACACAATACCAAGCATACTTTAACAGCATAAGGCATTTTGGGAGTCAGAATATAACCTTGCAATTTTGTAGGAAATGGTGCTATTTAGAAGTGGCTAAAGAATATACTTTGTGTATTCAAAGTTGCCAGTGATTGTGGTTTCCCCAGTTTTCCCCTACTTACAACAGGATAGTCATGACTTAGATATGATATGGCAGAAAAGGTGGCAATAAATAAATAAATAATTATATATATATATATATATATATATATATATATATATATATATATATATATATATATATATATATATATATATATATATATATATATATATATATATATATATATATATATATATATATATGCAGGCTCCAGAAAGTCCAAAACAATGCTGCTAGAGTGGTTAGTGGCTCCAAAAAGTATGATCACATTACACCAGTTCTAAAAGATCTTCACTGGCTGCCCATCAGGAAAAGGATTGAGTTCAAGATTCTTTTGACTTTCAAATGCATGCAAGGATGTGCCCCTCTATACTTGAGGGAACTGTTAGTCAAACACGCTAATACAAGGACTCTAAGATCAAACACTAAGAACTTATTACAGATACCACTCACTAATCTGAAAAGGTTTGGTGACAGAGCATTCTGTGCCTATGCACCACGCCTTTGGAATGAGCTCCCTGACAACATCAAGGCTGCTGATAGTGTGCAAAACTTCAAGAAACAGCTGAAAACATTGCTATTTCGAAAGGAGTTTAATTGACTATATGGACCATGACAACTGTCCAATGACTCTAAAGCGCTTTTGAACATTATAGGTGGAAAGGGCGCTATATCAAATATCAATTATTATTATCAATTATTATACATATATTCCAAATACCTTGAGTTGAGTGCCTATCCTTTGTGCCCTTGTACCAAATGGGCCGTGGTGGAATAGATGATATGGTGAGGCGCTTGGTGACCTTTGACACCTTGATAGTACAGGGAGATTGTCTTTTGTTATATGCTTGTTTCGGTCCTAATGGATCTGCTTTCACTGAAATTCAAATATGTGTAATATGCATTTGGTGAAAACTCAGGATCAGATTTCAAACCAATAACACTGTTGTCCAATTTCAATCTATCAAAATTTCTGGCAAGTCGAAAATGATGAATGCTATTTAATAAAAGAATGCAATTTTAATCATCTTTAATTTATTTTGATAATCTACACTTTTTCTACCATATTTAGGTAAATTTGTGACTAGCGAGTTGTAAGTGGTGGAGGAAACCACAGTACCAGGCAAAAATCGGAGCCCAAGCCCCAGTCATTGGCAACTAACTCACATGCCCTGACTGTGATTTGAACCCACACAATAGGGAGAGTCAGTGGCAACATCTCAGACCACCCGGCTATCAGGGCATTGCAAATCTACAGCAGGTGCAATCATAACATCAAGAGGAAAAAAAGAATTCAACTTGCAATGATCTCAAGTTTAAATGAATACAATATAGTACAAAAATCACTTTTTGATTTTGCATTGGAAAGCATCTAATCCAACCAATATCGATGTGAGAGGCCATTTTAATACATGTTCTCTTGCTGTTATGAGCAAAGAACTAACAGTGAACCACTGGGCTTGGACAGTAAAAATTCCCTAAAACGGCTTCCGACAAGTAAAAAAATACCTCAACTGATCCTACAGGGCCAGTAATATTTTCAAAACGATCACAAACAGAAGTATCAGGGGTATTTCTTATTTAAGAATTATTACAATATTTTGCTTCATGTTGGAGGAGAAACTTACATCCCAACAAGAATGCAAAAACAGTGCATAATTAACTTATAGGACCAGTAAACCTTTACAGGACCAGTGGATCCTAAGTGTGACTGATCCAGTGGTCCTACAGGGCCAGTAACATTTTGAGTAAGCATTGATGCTTGCTGTTGTTGACTTACCTTGATGTTTATTTCCAGACGTTGTTGCCTTTGCCATGAGGAGTTGATGCTGGACATTAGCTTCTTCATTACTCAATACTGCAAAAGTCTTTGAAGCATTGTTCTTGAGAGGAGAGAGTCTGCTCTTGAGAGTTTCTTCTGGTCCTTGTGAATCAGTCTTATCTGTAAATACATATAAAAATGCTTTGAGTAACGAATGTTACTCAAATTCAAATCATATATTGAATTTTGTTCCTTGTGTTTTATCTTTTTATGTTTCAAACCTGAAAGGGAAAAATTCTCATGGGAAGTGCTATACCATGCTGTTTTATAATTGTCTGCCAGAATGTTGCGCTTAATTCAATGTTCATTTTTTGATATGTTACATGACTTATAATGGTGGACCAAATTTGTAAAAGATCATCTAAATCAACAACCAGGTACTGGATTTTAGGTAATAAAATCCCATTACAATTTATCATGAGAGTTTTGTGGGGGAAAATTACAATTTGGACTCACTAAGGTTAAGCCATCAATGCACCAAGCAGCCAAAGGCAGCATCTTCCAGGCTAAGGAAAAGTTAAGTAGGGAAAATACTTCTTGGCAAGTTACTGTATAATTGGTATATTCACACAGGTGAACTCAGATATGCCGGACCACTGTATGACAGACTTTTGGCTATGACGGACAATATGCTTGGTCCCAGTCCCATGCAAAGCAAGTACGTGTATTGGCCAATGCGTAGGCCAGATTCCATATGCCAGAACACGGCTACCACTGACCAATATCAAGGCACAAACGATGCTATTTACGATGTAATTAGCATTGTGTATGCCGGACAAACACGTGTCTAGCAATCAGCTTATTCCCGCCGAGACAAAGACCTGTGCTGAGTTACGTTCGGCCAGACGCCACTCAGTTCCCATCGTCTGGTATTTCGCATAGCAGACAAATACATGCATGATAAAACACCAGCCAGACATATCCTTTCGCTGTTTTGTCTTTATTTGCTTTTATTCGTATCAAATGAAGTCCACAATGCAATAGCATACACACTTGCATATCACGGACTAAGTCCGTCATATGCATATGAATGATTTTGCATATGACAGACCGATTTTTCTGGTACCACTGGGTCTGTCATATCCGAGTCCACCTGTATAGGCATATATTTTTTGCTGTTTTCCTGATCCCCGTGACAGCACAAAAATAACATCCTTTAAATAAATATCTATATGATAATAAACACATAGTTTGGGTGCTTCAATGTTTAAATTTCAAGTAGCACAAAACTGGGCTGTACAGCGAAATGTTTAGCACTCCAAATTAAAGTTTTATACAGTACCTTGCTGACTGTCCCTGGTTACCCTGCTCCAGGATCTGAGGAGTTTAGGAGGGGCATCTGATTCATCCTTTATTACAATTACTTCCGAGACATTGCTTTTGTGGGGAGATCTATCTGTTTGTGTGGGGGCTTGGGAATCTGAAAATAGAAATAACATGAACCAAGTTTGATTTCTGTTAAAGTATCTTTTCAAAAAAGTGTTTTTGTCTCATCAGCCTGGACTGAAGTTTGATTGTAGATTGTCATGATTGAAATTTACCCATTAATACATGATTTTACTTTAGAAATTGTAGTCTGGACCTACAATTCCTTAGAAAATAACTTTGGAATGAAGAATTATTTTACGAAATATTTGAAGGATACTTGTTGGTAACGTTCTTAATAACATTTTTCCATCAGATAATTTCCTAGCTAGAGTACCCAGCATGCATAATCTTAATTCACTGGCAACTTTCTCACATGCCCCAAAAGGGATTGGGGAAGGCCAGACGGGTGATGAAAAATAAGATTCTATTTCTGGTAGCATGTTTGTGTATACACTTAAAAGCATATTTTGAAAACATTTTTACTGCACTGGGGGCCCATAAATCAAAACTCACCTTGTTTTCTTTCTCTTAGCTCCGGGCTCTTGGTCACTAGGGGCTTAATGACACTCTTGTCCACCAGGGACTTAGTGACATTCTTGTCCACCAGGGGCTTAGTGACACTATTAGCCACTAGGGGCTTACTGACATTATTGACCACCAGGGGCTTAATGGCAATCTTGAACACCAGAGGTTTAGTGTCACTATTGGCCACCAGGGGCTCAGTGACACTCTTGACCACCAGGGGTTTAGTGTCACTATTGGCCACCAGGGGCTCAGTGACACTCTTGACCACCAGGGGTTTAGTGACACTCTTGACCACCAGGGGTTTAGTGTCACTATTGGCCACCAGGGGCTCAGTGACACTCTTGACCACCAGGGGTTTAGTGTCACTATTGGCCACCAGGGGCTCAGTGACACTCTTGACCACCAGGGGTTTATTGTCACTATTGGCCACCAGGGGCTTAGAAGTGACAGTAACTGCACCATGATCCTTAACTGTCAAATTGTTTGATTGGAAGGATTTGTCTAGATTTGGATTCGTTGAGGCTTGCTTTGGGCCATGCTGATTGGTCTTATCTGTAAATTCAAATAATATATATTATAAGTAGAGTAAAGATATTCAATTCCTGCACCAGTCAGCCAGATATCTGTCAGCGACTGCATGGTTGTACAAACATGTCGAATTGATACAGGCCAGGCATAGTAATGACCCATGTAGCTGTGTATCAAAGCTACGTTTGTCGCTGTTCCACAAATTTAGCCTCCATATTGCTCATTATCTCTCAAAGACACTCTCCATGTAACGGAAATCGAAATAGCTGACATATTGATGTCATGTGACAATCAACCCCTGTTTTGATTGGATCCCTCTTTATAGCACCACAAATCTGTGTTTATTTCTAGTATGGGGGCATTTCACGGTAAGCTGCAGGGTGCGAGCGGGACAATTTGCAGAAGAAAACACTGAATAAT
Source organism: Maea johnstoni (assembly GCA_963942565.1). Classification (NCBI taxonomy): domain Eukaryota; kingdom Metazoa; phylum Annelida; class Polychaeta; order Spionida; family Magelonidae; genus Maea; species Maea johnstoni. The sequence continues at coordinate 14,515,996 of OZ012696.1, read as the reverse complement.
CTTTTAAGAACTTACTTGAAATCATTCATTTTCACTTTACAGGAACCATTCCAATTATTGCTTTCTATACCCACTTCAATTTTTAAAATCAATTCTTATAATAAAGAGTTATGTTTAAAAAAAGACAGGGTGCGAACGGGAAACCTCTGCGACATTAGATTTAAAATAATTTGCTAACTTCAGAATCTCTGCTCTGTTACAAACACTACACCTGTATAAGTAGCATGACTAGATCGCCAAAATACTTGTGCACACCATGATTATCTTTGTTTTCCAGAAACATGCTTTATGAAAGAGAAATTTTGATATCAATCACCTGAAGTTAGTTGCGAACGGGATGGGTGCGAACGGGACACTTTTGTTGCATGAAGAAAAACTAGTCTTTTTATCATAAATCATTAGGACCCAGTAAACATGCCGATGGTAATCCAACCATTGGTGCGACGTTGGGCCAACGTTCTAATGTCCGCCTGCCCCAACATCAGGCCAACGCTGGCAAATTCTAAAAATAGCATTTCTGTGATTATCCAGTTGCCAAAAATATGGTTGGCATGCCAACCGTTGACCAACATTGGCGCAATGTTGGAATGATGTTGGCATTATGTCCCCAACATTGGCCCGATGTTGGGGCAGGTGGACATTGGTACGTTGGCCCAACGTCGCACCAATGGTTGGCAGATGGTTGGCCCAACATTGGCCCATCGTCGGCCCAACATTGGCATGTTTATGGGGGAAATACCTAAAACCATCCGATTTGGATATTACACCAAGCTAAGCAGCAGAAATACCTTTTTAAGCGTATGTTTATGTTGATAGAAGGAAGAGATTTCAAATTTTAAGACGTAACATTTTGAATAATTCGTTAATTTTAAAATCTCTTCTTTGTTACCAACTCTACACGTGTATAAGTAGCATGAATAGAGTACCAAAATACTTGTGAACACCATGATTACCTTTCTTTTCGAGAAACATACTTTATGAAAGAGAAATTTTGATATTCATCGTGATATGAAGTTGGTTGCGAACAGGACAGGTGCGAACAGGACACTTTTGTCCCATGAAGAAAAACTTGTCTTTTTATCAAGAAATCATTAGGAAAATACCTAAGACCGTCATATTAGGATATTATACCAAGCTTAGCAGCAGAAAAACACTTTTAAGTATGTATTTATGCTGATAAAATGAAGAATTTCAATTTTCTGTTATGGAAGGTGCCTGCTGAAAGTATGTAGCAGAATTTTAACTCATAGCATCCCTGATATTCTGATAATGCATTCAAAAGTGAAGGATACCATATATTTTCCCAAAAACATCATACATGACTTATCTATTCTACACATGTAAAGACACATGTATCTTCTAATTACCAGAATTCATCATACATAAGGGGTTGTTTCTCAGCACATTAGTATTTTATGAAGATTCATCTAGTTTCGATGTGACTCTCTAATATGTAAAAAAGAATCCAGATAATATAACTTCATTAAGGTAAATACAATCACCCCTTTCAATCATATAAGATGCTAATAAAAACATATAAACCATAATTAAAAAGCTACTCTTTATCAATAGCAGCTAATATCACTCTAAGTATCCATTGTATCCATACTGAGATGAAATAGTGAATACGTAGTTAACCCTTAGATGCAGGACTCGGTAACTTCCAAAAAGGTATGAGACCCACCCTAAGTTTGGGTAAAACTAATGATATTCGCAGAAATATTGATTCCATTTCCAGCTTATATACTCAGATAACTTCATTCAAATGCACAGTGATTTTCTATGTGAAGAGAGGGAGTTCAAGTAAGGAAATTTCACCCAAAGTGTCCCGTTCTCAACCATACTGTCCCGTTCGCACCCTTTTAAAAAGATGTAATTTACTGCTACATATAGAGGTAATACACATTTCTAATAACTCATTATGTAGTATATATTCGATAGGAGGAGATTCCTTATTGATTTTTAAATGACATGCCTAGCTTTGAAAATATCAAAACTTTTGAAAGTTGAAAGGGTGAGAACGGGATATCTGCATCTAGGACAGGCCATTAAAGTATACTTTTGAAATATTTCTGCTATTTTTTCATAACCATTTGATTACATAGCGATTAATCAACATGTCTGTTAAAGTCATTGGTAAAAATAAAGAAATATAGTTGAAATATCTCAATTTTTCAAATGTCCCGTTTGCACCCTGTGAAATACAGAACTTAGAATTAAAACTGCGATATCTCCAATTATACCTAAGTCAGCAAAAAAATAATCATAGATTCATGAACCGTAGAATGTGTTCTTTTTTAACTAAGTTGAAAGATTATCATAAATCCATTTTGAAAATTTGAGGACTGTGGACCAATAACTGTGAAATGCCCCTATGTGTCAATGCGGCGTCACTACCAGACCTAATTTACATACGAATTGATATCTTGGGACGTCCAAGATATCGATAATTGACAAGGATTTCTTGCTGGTTCATTGACATGGGCGGTATCAATGAGAGCCCTAGCGGTTGTGTGTTATGCCCATGCAGTCTGCCCTCTGAAATTAAAAACCGGTACTGTAAAGGCTGAAAATCACATTTCAAATCCGGAAAATGCTTTATGCTTATTACCTTCGATTGGCTGTGATTTTGTATTGAGAACCAGTATTTCCCCTTGTGGCATGAATCGCAGAACGTCATCATCCTCTATTATTGTTCCATCGATAAAACAGACCTCCAGGTTTTCCTGGGGTGTGCTGAGACCAAAGGCTGCTCTCCCTGCAAAAAACAAGTATTCATTAGAGCTGCACTCACGGTGAGTGATACATCAACTTATGAGCTCGCAACCATTTTGACTCATGAGCTCATGACTTCATGAACAATCGTTTTTTAAATAAGTATTCATTATTCAGCCCACTAATTACGAAACCAATACTTACTGATGGAGATTTGCTAACATGTACATGGTTATTTCTTTTTGAAATGTGCTTGCATAGAAGAATACATATCTATATGTACATAAAGCTTTCTATTTAGCGGTACAAAGGTCAGTATAATGCCCAACACTGCCTGTAAACATTGGAGATTGAAAACAAGACATGACAGGGATAAGTAGTTATAAGAATGTGTGTGTTAGATATTCTGTGTTAGGTTTGTGTTCCAAACATAGCCGAGTTCACAAGTTGACCACTTTAGCTCGAGCTCGGCTCGCCTGCCCCAGTGTTCAAGCCACTCGAGTTTTTGAGTTGTGAGTGCAGCTCTGATATTTATACAGGAGTGCATTAATTGAGATGGGCAGTAATGAATTTAAAAAAAAGTTTACTGGTATAAAATGATATACCGGTACAAAATAAAAAATCAAATCAAATATACTCAATACAACATGGAACTTTTCTTTAATAAATAGAGGTGTGATTTATATTGTCCATATTGATATGAGGTTTCAGTCTTGATGGGTTAAAGATAAATAAATAGATCATATCTAGATGTGTAAGAGCATGGAAGATGGGGGAGGGGCTGATTTGAAGGAAGAACAATGTCCATTGTTTTTTGGAAACAAATGGGCCTGGGTTTATCTCACGTGAAATGTGCCCCAGCGCTTTATATGGCTGCCAGATTTTTGTGGATTGTTTGGACTACTGCCCCATTATAAATGACTTGGATGAAGAGAAGAATGGATATGTAGCGGGAGACCAATTACTATATGCCCTATAGGTAAGTGCTGGACTCATGCCAGGAGTACCAGATAAGCCATCAGGGTGAGGTCACGTGGAAACAAGGACCAATCAGGGCTCTCGCATCGATTACATTACTGAGAAACCTTATCTCCACCAGAAGCTGGGGGTGCCAGGAGCACCAATTATTGGCCTATTAGCGGTTATAAGTTGACTCTGGTTCAGGCTAGCATGTTCTTGTTCACCCGCTGGTTTCGAATCCACTTGTGTTTGGTCATCTAAGTAAATGAGTCTATCAAAAAAAAAATGCAGCTGCACGCTTTGCTAGCTATTATAGCATTCTCATATAGCAACCGCTGTTCCATATAACCTATACTGCTGGTGGTTAAGGCTGATTCCCACCCAAATGCAACCATGCAGGTGAAGCCACCAGGTTTTCTGACCTTTGACCTCAACAAGTATATGTCACAAATAGGGGTCCACACCGGTATACCCGTACCGTGAGGGTACCGATACCCGCCCGAAAATACCGGTGATAAACCGTATAAATATATAGCAGGCAAGGCGGAAAAGAGTGCAGAGACGCGGGATCAGCGGTAAAATACAACGCGATCGCGTCATCCAGTGGCGGCCGCCATTTTAACTGCACCACGATAGATACTAACGCGCGCAGTAGTGCTTGGAAAAGTGTGGAGAGGGCCACGCTATGTATTTTACATGGTGCTAGTCCAGCCCCACTACACTTTTCCAAGCACTAACGCGCGCGACAGAATTTCGAAAACATCGACAATGTAAAGAAAGTAACCAGTATCGATACCGTTAGTATACCGGAACCGTATAAAATATACCGTACCCGTACCATACAGTATAATTTTAATGGTATGGACCCCTAGTCACAAATATATGTTATACAGGCTTTAAAATGAGGTAATTAAGAGATACAGACCACGAAACAATAGGTACAGACAAGACACATGTAAAAAATTCATTTAGGGTCTTTCTTATGTGGGAAACAATCTGCAATCAAACAGATTTAAACTGAGGTGACCTTGACCTTTCATGAGATCTGCCTCTTTCCTAATTTCAGGTTTGGCGCCTGTGGTCAAACTGGGTCAAGCTCTGTTTAACATTAAACAAATCAGCAATCCCAAGACAAGTGCTCTGGTCATACTACCCTATATCTAACATATATGGAATACTAATTTCAATTTCTTATCATGCTATAATAGCGATTAAGTATGTCCCGTCGGGCCTTGTGGCCTTAGATGACCAAACACAAGTGGATTCGAAACCAGCCGGCCAGTCTCGGCTGAACATGCTAGTCTCAACCAGCGTCAACTAATAGCCCCCTAATAACCCTAAATTGGTGCCCAGCTGATGGTGAAGATCAGGTTCCTCTGTAATGTAATCGATACGAGAGCCCTGACTGGTCCTTTTTCCCATGTGACCTCGCGCTGCTGCCACTCAGTGACTCCTGGCATGAGTCCAGCATCTCACTATAGCGCATACAGTAATTGATCTCTCCCTACATATCCATTCTTTTCTTCATCCAAGGTGTGGCGAATAAAGCTTCGTCGCTGATGTCAACCCGTTCTCGGCCCTTTGTGCCTTGAATGGGTTGACATCAGCGAAGAAGCTTTATTCGACACACGGCCCTCCGGGCCATACTTAATCCCTATAACATTTACTATCCTAGTGCAGTCAGGTGTGAAGTAGTGACACTGAGGGAGCTAGGCTTATTTGGGGGGATCGATTCCTAACATTGGAAGGTATAGGGAGGTCCCCGACTCTAATACCAAATAGCATTAATAGATAACATGAGTATTAGGGTCGCTACATGATGTCTATTTGCCAAAACCGCCTGTAAGCGTCGACTGAGGCCCGAAATCGTTAGAATAGACTCAGGAAATGTATGGAAAGCATGTCTAAATGAGTCTATTATCAGATTATATACTGGAGTCTTCGACGAGAAGTTAGGTGGTACTGTAGCATGGAAGAAGAAGGAAGAAGATATGATCCACTCGAATATAAAATGCAGATTTTATTTTTAAAAATCCTGGATAGAAATTTATTGATACCACACACTTTGTAATTGTATTGATAGAAATATATCATAGGGATTAAGATCGAGCCAGGCAGCTGTGTTGGAAAACCCAAGGCCGAGGGGGTCTGATGCATCTAACAGCCAAGGGCCGGCAGGCCAGAGGCTGTGAGATGCATCAGACCTCCCGAGGCCTTGGGTTTTCCAACACAGCTGCCTGGCAAGGTCTTGATGGCTATTTTATCATGAAAAAAAAAAATATTTTGCTGTTTAATTTTGGGGAAAAGTGCCTTTAACTTGTGGAAACCAGGGCTGTTTACATATGGTTGCCATGACACCGGGCGAGGGCAACGAACGAGGGCAACGAACGAGGGTAGAAAACCGAGTACACTTTGGTATGCACTGTGTTGGAAAACAATGCCGGGGGATTGCCATGGCAACATGATATAATGATACCACACACATTGTAAAATTGTATTGATTGATCTTCATGTAGATGATCTACATGTAGATCGACTAGAGCTAGGTCTTTGTTATTGCTACGATGGCTAAATACTAAAATAGTATGTGAAAATATTATGTGTTGCACAGCGCCATCCAAAAAAGTTTCAGAAAAGCCTTCAAAATTTAGACACACGTGCCTCTATACTAGTAGGCACACACCATTACCAATCCACAAAGTAAACAAATGCCTTGCAGCAGAGTTCAGGATAGCTCGAACTAGTCTACCTCGTATCTATACCTTGTCTTATCAGTCCCCTCAGTGTGGTCGCCGTGAGGCGAGCTTGCTTGCTATGATCGCTCGTCCGCAGAATATACGTTGCCATCGTTGAGGCTTCTTTGATGATAGTCCTGTTCAAAGGTAATATTCAGGACACTGTGATATCGTGGCTTTCATCGTTGTTGGTCCGAGCCTCGCTGTACCTCTAACCTAGATTCACTGCATGCCGAGGGGAGATAGACTACTGGTAGTCTATTGATCTTAGACTAGTGCCAGTCCCCTGAGCCACTGCGTGCCTACGATACATGATGTGATTGTGAGACTGGCGCTAGTCTATATCGACCGGTGATAAATAGATGTCATTCCGTGTGGTTAGATGGCACTGCGGTATACAAGAAGGGTAGTTGGAAATATTGCTACCATTACAACCCCTTTGTGTCGCAATTGCGTGAACTACAAGGCCAACGGAAGGCCACAAGTCCCTATATAATGTAGGTGCAGGCATACATTAACATTGATATATAAAAAAGTAAAACACAGTACAGCCTAGTAGCGGCTACCAGTGCGGCTGCAACCTAAATGTAGGTTCTCCCTTAGTTGACCAAAATTCTTCCTTTGTTACTATTGATGAAAACATCAGCAACTATAATAAAAAATAGTATTAATAATGATGATGATGATGATGATGATACTACTACTACTACTACTACTACTACTACTACTACTACTACTACTACTACTACTACTACTACTACTACTACTACTACTAATAACAAACCTCATGCTGGTGGTGGCTAATTCGACCAATACAAAAAGATAAAAAAATCTTTAAAATGACCGAAACCCTGGCACATGGGTACTCATCTGAGAGTACTCTGCGAGAGATATCCAATGAATACCAACGTGGTAGGGTTTAGATAATTAAGCAGTAAAACGACAACAATAACAAAGTTCGGACATATTTCAATAGTGTTAGAATGCTCATATGAGATTATCTTTTCGAGAAAATGTTTTCAATACCCCCCCCCCCCCCCCCCGATGCTCTTGGTTTTGTTCTTTCACACGTATATTTGCACTTTGTGTTTGGGGAATATTGAAAGTATTCCGTAAAGGCATAACGCAATTGCTATGCATTATTGTTGTATGATTTGAGGGGAAGGTAGTTTTATTGTATACCGTAAAGGCATAACACAATTGCTATGCACTATTGTTTTGATTTGATGGGGAGGTAGTTTTATTGTCAGGGGCGTCACCTCCTGAGCTTGGCTCACAATAAAAACTGATCGTAATATAAGTCAATATATAACCAAACATGTCGTGCAGCAAACGATTTATGGTCAACTTTGATGGGGTTTGAGAGAACAAATAAAAGAAATGCAATTAATACTATTTATAGTCAACATAACACTTGCGATTTCCGAGGGATGTTCCAGTGACGTGGTTTTGCATGATGCACTAAGAAATTTTCGTCTCATTTTCTTTATTCTATCCTAAATGGTTACTAGCAATTAGGATAAAGGAAAACAATTAATTGACTAATCCACAGTCACTGTCATTTTTATCTTGCCCCCAGCGAACGTCAAAGTTATTAAGTTGAGGAAAGCCACTATTTAAGACCACTCAGCCTTGGAGGCAGCCCCTATATTACGTATTATACATAAACACGTACGCCATGGTGTGGTGGAACTGGGTCCCTCCTTCTCCTGGTACTTAGGAGCACAACACGTAAAGGGCAAATGCACCATCAGAATGATTTAGGTTCGAAATGAGCTTATACATGTCACCTTTCAAATAAGACCTCCCCAAACCTGTCCTCTTCAGCACTACTCAGTTAAAGCTTACAGAAATGACCAAGTAACAGGCCTGAGGCAGCCATATGGGGGCGTCCATGTTTCCCATGATGCACTCTGTTTTTGGCATCTTCTAAGCACCAGATGTATTCCCCAGTGCTTAAGAGTAACAGGGTAGCCTCGCTTTCCCTTTCTAGCTAATTATTTATTCCTGGCTCATCCCTGATCACAATTTTTGGAAGCAAATAAAACCTTAAGAAGTAAAAACTTACATAGTATGTGTAAATATTGAACACCTTTGCCTATTATATGTGTTGATCTTAAACACCTTTTGCTGTTTAAGCTGTTGATCTTACACACATTTGCCTGTGATAAGTGTTGATCTTAAACACCCTTTGCTGTTCAAGTTGTTGAATACCCTTGCCAGTTTCAAGTGTTGATCTTAAACACCATTGCCTGTGTAGATGTTAGTCTTGAACACCCCTGGCTGTTAGGTGTTAGTCTTGTACACCTTTGCATATCTTCGATAACTATCCTGAACACCTTTGCCTGTTAGAGGTGTTAGTCTTGAACACCTTTCCATATTTAGTTGCTAGTCTTGAACACATTTGCCTGTTTTAGGTGATAATCTTAAACACCTTTGCCTTTGTTAGCTGTTGATCTTGAACGTCTTTGCCTGTTTCTAGGTGTTAATTCTGAACACATTTTCCTGTTTTGCGGTGTTAATTTTAAACACCTTTGCCTATATTAGGTGTTAATATGCACCACCTTTGTCTGTTTAAGGTGTTTATCCGATGTCAAATATGTTCAGAATACACGTAGTTTCGTGTACGTTAATTAGGCCATTAGAGGCGTTAATCACCGAGATACTAAGCACAGTTATGACTATGCCAGTTTGAATCCTTTTGAAAATCACGCAATAAGCGTGAAATAGCAATTATTTGGGGGAACACTGCAGGATGGATTCTAATTCTCATTTCTCCTTCAGATAGGTTTCATAAGGTATTGTCTTGATACAGATACAGGCAACTCCGGACATGTGTAATCCGGATTTTCGTCTAAATCGGACAGATTTGAAGGCCCCAGTCCCCTCCTATATATATAATTCCTATACGCATAATCCGAATTTTGCCTAATTCGGACAGAAATTCAGGGTCCACATCAGTCCGGATTAAGCAGATTTGCTTGTATACTAAATGATATTCAGGTCTGTATAATTCTATGTATATCTTGTATAAGAATTGAACACGTGCTCAGACATCAAAGAGTCTACGGGATAATGCGGTAGGCTTTTCTGGTTTCTGTTTAAATCTTTTCGTACTTTATACCTTTGATAATACCATATCTGGTCAATAAAGATGCATACATACATTATGTATAGATACATACATAAAGATACATACATACACATGCTGTTTATGTTTACTGGTATATGATATATGTACTCTTTTGTAATACCACTTACAGTCAATAAAGAATATATATTAATAAAACTCGTATCCTGTTTGAAAAAGAATACCCGCACTTGACGAATGTCTTAACGAATTTATCGCCTGCTCTTAAGGTGCTTCAGTAGGGGCTTAAAGAGTGTTAACCGACTTCCCTAGAATACAGCCTGTATCAGGCTGTATGCCCATCATATCAGAGGGTCTATATAACTCATAGGTGCAGAGCACGAAGACACCCAACCTGCATGAAAACCATAACATTAAACTGCTGGATAGTGCAAAACAAACGAAAATATTGATCAAAATAAAGGGAAAATTACAACATCCAAACGTTTAGATTTGACGACCAAATTATGCAACAGTAAGGTTTTTGAAATCCAATGTGGGTTTGTTTGTAATCATAGCCACAGGCATACCGCAAAATAAACTCATATCATGCTGCCAACTCTATACAGTTCATGCCTGAAGTGACCAAGTGTAGTATAATCACTGATTCGGTCGCCATTTGCATTACCTGCACTGTCGTACGACACGCTACATCACTCCATACCCGAGTAAACGAATGCCTCACTATTCACTATTGTGGTATGCCTGTGCACAGTGATGTAACATACATCATACGTCAATAAAACTGGAATTTCGAGTTGTTGTTCATCTTAAATTTCCAAAACAGCACACGTGTGTATTAGGTTGGTGCTGCCATCTAGTGTTTCCACTGTCAGTCACTTGCGTTCGTTTTATGCAACAGTAAACCAAATGTTGTTTGACTATTAGACTACAGGTTGTTTGACATTGCGAGTGACCTACTAGTATTTGCTTAGGATGCGCACACAACGGATCATTTCTCCTGAATCTCTCTTCTCGTATTTCATTTTTAACCACTCCAAATTATTTGATGCAGTAGATTTCAATGTTTAAAAATTTAGAATGATGTTATATGTGACCCAAAATAAACTTAGGTTCGGCCGTACAATAATAGGGCTTGGAAAAGAAATATTATTTCATTTATCTACGGTTCTTATACAGTTGTAATTAATTTCGACCAACAGTTCTCTTTTGAATATTTTTACAATTGCTCTGATCACAAGGTTATAAGCAGGTCAGTGTTCAGGCTCACTGGCATGAATGTGTTGAAAAAACGCGCCCTGGCTTACAAGTGGAATGTCTGCGGTCGAGACGGCTGGACTTCGTCTGCGGCCAATTGAAAAGAGATCGTGGCCCCCCGTGTACTGAAGCACCTTAAGTGACGTCACGAATAGGGGGGAGTGTTCGGGTGTTGGCACCTGTCCGGAATAAGGTGTACCTTAATGAGTACATGTGATACCTATACGGGGCAGAGGGTAGGCTGGGTATATTAAGTCTCACGTGACCCTCGGAGAAGCAGACGACTTTTGGGGACAGTGGATGTGTGATTGCTGCCGACTCTCTACCAGCGAGAGGAAAAATGCGACTTCTACACATTAAACTTTGGTTCTTACTTGGGACGTTTTCAGGTAGGTTTTTTTCATAGGATAAGGGTTGTTTGTCGCCTTACTGCAGTTGTCATATGTACGCATACCCCGCGCGACCAGTAAATGCCATGGCTTCTAGATTTTAAGAAATAAAAATATTTTAAGAAAACACAAATAATTCTGGGGAAAGGTCGTAATATACTTGTAATCATTTATATCCAATTCATGATGATTTTAAATGTTTCTGGAGTAGACTTCTCACGTCTTAGGTACTTCACACCTGTTCGCCTTGAACATGTATGGTATATTAGTTTGGCTATGCATATTCATGAAAGTTAGGGGCGTATCGGGGGTTGAAGTAACACTTACATTAAAACCCAAAGCGAGGGTGCTGGATTAAATGAAATAGAGAAAGTGATCTAAAGGCGGGACCTACTAATTGATATATATATATATATATATATATATATATATATATATATATATATATATATATATATATATATATATATATATATATATATATATATATATATATAAGATCAGCTCACATAAGCACCCAGGGAAGAGCTCTTTATGCTCTTTCCAAAGATGTGCCGGTGTTTTTGCTAGACAAATAGCACGGTAACCTAGAGTGCCAAAAAAAAAGTTTTATTTGGTTAAAACCTTTTTTTATTCGATGATTCCCCCGTGAATTCGGGACCCACAATTACGATTTCAATATATTTGAAAAGAATATATTAACGCTTTTCTAAATTTGTTATCTTAGACCCAGGAAATAATTGAGAAATCATCGAATGAAAACGGATATATTTTGCGGAGAATCTCGGGAAATCAAAACGTCTATTCAATGCTTTTTATACAGTAATATCTCCGTAGTAATTACTGGGCCTATAATTATTTAAAAAGAACATATTACGGACCTTCTAAATATACGAATCTTGTTGTCTAAAGCCCAGTAATCACAGAGTAATAATCAAATAAAAATAACATATTTTGCTGAGCTCTCGGGAAGCCCAAATCAATTCTTATGATTGTAAACATTTGTTTTTCAATGATTATTTTTTTTCTGAAGTAACTAATAGTAGAAAATATTCAAAAAGTTATGTGAACTCTGGAAAAACTTCTAATGAATAAAAATATCGAAAAACAGATCAAAGCTCCGTGTCAGGACGATCTCCCTTCCTTCCACATCAGCTTCGAACACGCTACCGAATGAGCTAACAATGACGTCATTGTTGCAGCGGCGAAATAAATAAAAAACAATTCACGTGTCGTCATTGTCGTGTGTCGTGCGCGTGCAGGCGGAAAATGGCTGCTGCGGCGGATTCAAAATTTAGCTAAAAATTTTGCATTCACGAATTTAGGTAAACTGTGAGTTGTTTTTCCGTCAAACCTAGCTATCGCAAAACTTCAGCCCACACTAATCGGCATGCATAGCCACAGCATCAGGCTTGCAGCCGTTTCGGAGGAGTTACGGTCACAAAATGTGCAACTTGCTATTAATATAGAGATATATGCAGTTTATTGACTGTAGGAGTAATACAAAAGGTTATATGTAATTTCTTACAAACTGAACATATATTCGTATGTTGTTATGATACCATAAATTGAAGGGAAATATGTAAACCATAACAAGATATTGGTATCGTATACAGTATATCGACAGATGCGTTAGGACACAGGGAATATTCACACTTTTCCTTTTCCAGAACTAATTGTCGTACCTCTACGAAACGTTTAAGTCTAGAAGAGTAGACCCTAGACTGCGGAAAATTCCATAAATGCCATATCAAAACACAAACCTTAAACAGTACAAATTGAATAAGTCTCCTGCTTAAGAATTTTCAACTTATTGGGGTTTCCTTAATTTGGCAAATTGCATTTTATTAAGAATATATGCTTTCTCTGCTAATTGGTCCTTTATATTGGTGTAGTCTTGAAATTTTGCCATACCTCATTCGCTTACTTCTGCGTTAAAATAAGGTGTACACGTGGGGTGGATCATAGCTATGTTAAGGGTATGCGTGATTATCCTGTTTTCATCCGTAGTAACTTAAGCCCCATTCACACTAGCCGAAATTTTGCTGGCAACGTACTGGGGCAATAAGTAAGTAAGTAAGTATTTATTGACTATATCTTCGATATAAAAAATACATTGTACAAACTTGATTCAATAGAAAATTATGGTGGTAAAAATGTGGTGGCAATCCCCCGCAACCATCGTTTGCCACCACGTTGCGAGCAAGTTGCCAGCATAGTGTGAAAGGGGCTTTAGATGAATAAAAACAAGTGGATATGAAACCAGCCGGTCAACCTAAACAAACAGGCTGCCGCGAATGGCCAAAAAGTTACTTCCTGCGCATGTTGGTGCGCAGTTTTCTTTGTAATGTTAACGATACGAGAGCCCTCATTGGTCTTTGTGTCCTAGTGACTTCACTGAGGCCAGATTCGAGACCCCCGGGATAGCCAGGTCATCACTATAGCGCATTTAGTAATTCGTCTCTCGATACATGTCCATTTTTTGTTCATCTATGGTAGTATATATATGTTTATTGGCTGAAATTTTTCAATTACAAAATCATATACAAATAAATGGTAAAGACAGGTGTGTTTAATTCTATGAACAACACGAATAAAGAGGTGTACATTAGTATGGAAATTATCAGGTATGAAGAGGTAGAGGAGTAATGTCCTAATAGTGAAAAAGGCATTACAGTCGTTGCTTACACAAACTAATTTGGAAGAGAACACAGTTAGAAAGGAGGAAGTATTCCCGGGGGAGCGATTCGAAAAGAAGGGTACTTCCTAAGCACTCCGTCTGACAACTTAAGAAAGTAGTTATCAAATATAGCAGTATAAGAAGAAATGTTTACAGAATGGTGAAACCTATCAGAAACATAAACATTAATCAGTCGTTTATTTCTCAAAATATTGCTTCGTTATTAAGATATTATCATGTCGTGTCCCACCGTGTGTCAGATGTCGATGGTTTAACACCTGTAGACAGAACCAGATAAATACGTGTTGTGTGGCTTCAATAGCACATAATCTTTAGATCAAAGCACGCCGCTAATTAAGCAAAATATGAAAATGACTTCCAAATGAGCTACTATTCTAAAACTACTACTACTACTACTACAACTACTACTACTACTACAACTACTACTTCTAAAACTACTACTACTACTACTACTACAATAACTATTACTACTACTACTAGACTACTACTACTACTACTTCTACTACTACTACTACTACTGCTACTACTACTACTACTACTACTACTACAACTACTACTTTCTAAAACTACTACTACTACTACTACTACTACTACTACTACTACTACTACTACTACTACAATAACTACTACTACTACTACTAGACCACCACTACTACTACAACTACTACTTCTAAAACTACTACTACTACTACTACTACTACTACTACTACTACTACTACTACTACTACTACTACTAGACTACAATAACTACTACTACTACTACTACTACTACTACTACTACTACTACTACTACCTACAGAGATATAGATAACTCAAGTCGGTAATTTACCAATCTGCTACCAATCATTTACCTAACATATCAAATCGAGCGCACCCAAGTCTGATACATCTGAAAATATCATTTCGTGACAACGATTTCCTGAAAGATGCTTTTCCTGTTTTTGACGATACCTACTATGAAGGGGGGCGGGCGGTTTCGTAAGTTAACAAACAGGACTTCAAATCTCGGCTTGTCATAATATACTAAAAAAATAAATGGTAACTGTATTGTAAGTTTAATATAAAATCACATATCAGATGTTTTTAATTTTTTTTGTTTTAAGATGATAATGAGTGAGCATTAACAGGCGGTAGATGATGGTGATGATGATAATGACGGTGAAGATGATGATTATGACGCCAGAGATATAACTACTCATGTACTGATCTGTACTGATGGTGATGATGTTGATGATGGTGATGATACTGAAGATTATTATCATTATTATCATTATTATTATTATTGTTATTATTATTATTATTATTATTATTTTAATTATTATTATTATTATTATTATTATTATTATTATTATTATTATTATTAGTAGTAGTAGTAGTAGTAGTAGTAGTAGTAGTAGTATGATGCTGATGATAATGAAGATTATGATGATGGTGATGATGATGATGATGATACTGATGATGATGGTAATAGTGATGATGATGATGATGATGATGATGATTATGGTGTATCAACAAGATCTCCTCTCAGCATATAAAAAGTGTCAAGATCCCGCCCGTTTTTTGTGCTATTATGTGATAACTGCTCTCTCTCTCTCTCTCTCTCTCTCTCTCTCTCTCTCTCTCTCTCTCTGTACACATAATACCTACTGCGCCTAGGGGCAGAGGGGACAATCCTTGCTTATTTGGGTCAATGGTAAGTGATATCCGTTACGTGACAATGCATTAAATCACTTCTGGATATTTAGTTTTGGAATGACCATAGGTATAGCCACTACTAATACACATGTACATAAAATGGTTTCTTTCTGTAAAACGCCTCTCACTGACATTGTGCTCATTATGTGTTACGCTTGTGTTTGTATTCAAACTTCTTACATCTAGAGCGCTCAGATCGTTACTGATTGGACAAATGGAAATATATCTACATCACTTGGCAATGTATCATTTGACGGGAATTTGTTGAATATAGGCTAGACCGTGACTAGGTCAGTTGGAAGTGGCACAGGAAACCGTAGTCTCCGAGGAAATCCACCGCCTAACCGCGTCAATGGGTTATTCCTCACTTCCTGAAGCACAGCCATGCTCAGATGTATCTTGAACTATTCTAGTAAAAAAGCGATGTTTATTTGTTTGTTTGTTTGTTTTGGATTGTCCCACGGGGTCAACTCCCATGGGAGGACCTACGGAGATCTCCCAGGCCACTCGTCACCACCGGGCCTTATCTTTCTCCATGTTCCCTGTCCCCGCATACTTTTGTCATGCATCCTGTATCAGGTCTGAACCCTCCCCTGTCTTCCTGTCCTATGTACCGGGGGTGACCAACTGTCCCATTGTGGCACTAACGTGCGACAGAAGCTTAAAAGGGGAATTCCGTAAATGTTTAGACATCGTGGCCCGTAGATTTCTCCAGATATGAATGTATTCATTATATTGATGCTGACCTTGCGTACTCCATACATTTGTAATGGTTCTGTTTGAAGAACCATGATACTAGCTGTATATATGTGTTAGTTGCGTTTACTAACTCTTAATATTTTATGTTTTTGTTTTAGATTATTGTTATCATTCTTATGCTCTATCATAATTATTTTGAATGATTCTATCTTGCAACTACGTTACAATCAATAAATTATTAAAGATATATACACGCATTGGCTATTCATTATTCCATTACTGTTTATAGATACACAGTCGCATATTTTTCAAATTTATAGAATTTTTGTTTTATTCATTGCCTGCCAGCTATGGCGATCGCATACTAATACATACTACCATGTCTTTGTGAATACTCGCATATGAGTACCCTTACAATAAAAAGGAAGAGGGTTAGTGTCGCATATGGTAGGACTCACTGATGACGTTTTTTTTCCACATATTGTTTCATATTGACCACTAAAAGTCCCTTGCTCCAGAACCAATTGCCTGTGCTTCGGGATACATATTCTTCTGCACCCCTGATGCATTATTTGTCTTTCATTGACTGCACAGGCTCAATGTACAAGATCAAAATTTAGAGATATAACCTATTCAAAAGTGTAGTTTTTATTGGATTCAGCGACCCCTCCTCAAATATTCTGTTCTCTCTCTCTCTCTCTCTCTCTCTCTCTCTCTCTCTCTCTCTCTCTCTCTCTCTCTATATATATATATATATATATATATATATATACTTATATATATACTTATATATATATATATATATATATATATATATATATATATATATATATATATATATATATATATATATATATATATATATATATATATATCTCTCTCTCTCTCTCTCTCTCTCTCTCTCTATATATATATATATATATATATATATATATATATATATATATATATATATATATATATATATAGAGAGAGAGAGAGAGAGAGAGAGAGAGAGAGAGAGAGAGAGAGAGAGAGAGTTTATTGACTTGTAGATCATATATGATATAATAATACAGTTACAAATAAATTCATAGAACATTTTATTACAAGGAAAGACACAAACATAATCATTATCAATGTAAACGAGACATATATCAACGAAAAGCATGAGAAAAAATCATACGCGGACTTAAAGTGATGACTTATGTCCAAAGTAGTCATCGCGATATAAGTGCGCTTCAGACACAAATGAGGTTTACCGTTTGGGTTGAGTAGCACTCAGCGGTTATTGTTACCTGACGTTACCTGATACGGAATGTACCGCCTGATTTAAAGCCACTCCTGTCAACTTGTAGGGTTCACAGGTGAACGCCACGCCCCCTTTCTAAGATGTTCTCTGTCAGACAAAGATCCGACCTTAGATGAATAAAATAATGGATGTCTAACAAGAGACCATTTACTATAGGCGCTTTAGTGAAGGCCTGGCTATACCAGGGGTCTCGAATCTGACCTAAGTGTGACGTCACTAGAAAACAAAGACAATGAGGGGTCTCGTATCGCTTACAATAGAAAGAAATTTGCCCACCAGCATGCACAGAACACGACTCTTACCATATTCGCCACAGACAGCTTGTTCAGGTTGACCGGCTGGTTTCATATCCACTTGTTTTTGTTCATCTAAGATCGGACGTACAGCCTTAGGGATGAGCAACCCTGGATTGGCAACCGGCCGGTGTACCGAATCTTGATAGCCTCAAACCGATGTCCCGGATGTAAGCGAGACTGGTTGCTCGCAGCTTGCTTGCAAACATACTAGTTGCTCCTGCGCACGTCTAACTTGCAGGTCTAACTTCCTTAACAATGTAAACAAATACGGGCGCTGTTCTCATTCATTCATTCATGCGCTAAGAACGATCTCTATGATTGATTGATCGATTGATTTTATTTAGGTATAAAAATGTACATGTACAATACAAGGTAAAACAATTTAAATAAGAAATACTTACAGTGTCAGAGGTTATAGATACATGGCATAAATATACCTCGGATAGCACTTTAAGTGTCCAGCACTTATTCTATACAATAGAATAAGCAAATAAAATAGGATTCTATGGGGAAGATTTAGATTATTTTCTGGGGAATTAATTACACTGACGTAAAGGGGGGGGGGGGGAGATTTTCTAATCTACAAGACGCTGCTCATGTTTACTATGTATAATAATAACTGACTTGAAATAAAGCTTATTTACCTATAGAAGAAGAGGTGGAAGCAGGGGAAGTGATTCCTTGCAAGTGAAACAAGACGGACAATAGACACCGTACCGTCTAGATATCCACATCCTGTCTGCAATCAATGCATCCCCACTTCCCTAACCCTAGAATCACATTTTCGGTGAATCAGGGTAAATGCAATTTCCTTGGCACCCACATCCTTCCTACTAGTCCTAGGGGAGTTCGGTTGGATGTCATCACGACACTAACTGCACTAAATGCAAGTACGAGTTTATTGAACGCCATGGCGCTCTAAAATGTCCAAATTACTATACAATAGAACAATAAAATGCAATTGAGTATTTCTTTTGTGTTTCATACATTTTAAAATTGACTTTTATGGATATTTTAGCAAAGTATTCAGGTCGACGTGGCAACTAGTGGTTGAATAGGATTGTGCTTGTCCATACGTTACAAGTACAGTTGCACTGAACTTCACAAAACAACTACATTTTAAAAGATTAATTCAAGAAATGCCTCATCAAAACTACATTTTTCCATATTATTAATTCTCATCTTTAGAATGGCATAATACTTAATTCCCTAGCTTGTAAAATTACCGAGAAAATTGAATGGAAAAACAGACAAAGATGGAATTTTCTGGGCAGCCATTTTAAATGAAACATGCTCTGACAGTCATAAGCGTCTGTGCGGACAATAAAACCGCATATTAATTCAAGGTACAGCCGATGTGAAAATGTGGCCTTTAGAGTAACTTTTGAAATTGTCGTCTGGATCTTTGATACTGTTGATGATTTCTTTGAAAAATTAAGGATACATTTACGAAACAATCGCAGCAGAGTTGCTGGTACAAAGGGTTGATTATAACCTTGTGGCATTACACATCTAGATCCCAGGACACAGAAGTAAGTCAACGCAGGAAATAGCTATCAGTACTTGGAACATCACTCATTTCCTTTAGTATTTGTGTAGGTTACATGAAAGAAAACAGTTTTTGTAGAACAGCTGAGCTTCAAGTAAAATCAAATACTGAAAATCTGGATGATTGGTGATGTGAATACTAGTATTGTTTTTATTCAACCCTTCCTTCATAGTCACACAGGTATCCAATGTATTTGACAGATGATGAGCTATGTTCATGAATTTTCAAATAACCTTATGATTTGCTGTCCCCCAAGTCCCCTTTTATAAGTAATCCTGACTGTAGTTTGTGATTCCTTACATAATACGCATCAGGGAAGTGGTCTGAACATAGAACTGCATACTTCAAGACAAGTGGATTTCCAAGTTTCAGTGGCTGCTAGCCAATGTTTTTGTCTGAATTTACCAATAGGAAATATATGAAAAATAACTCTACTACCCTGTTTTTTTGTACAGCCAATTGCTGCTCATGATTTTACCATTTACCTGTTTGATACTCATATGTAAGTTGTTATGCGACTTTCGAAGAGAGTTGGTGTGTAGAGCACTACAGTCTATGATACACTGCTCAGAGCTAAGGGACATGAAGTGGGCTGCCACCCATTTGAGTCACAGCTGATAGCAGTTGAAAAACATGGCTGCTACCAGGGGCTGCTTAGGGCTGGCTGAGGCTGCTGGCAATACACAAAATTCTCCCCTCATGGGATCACCAAGAGAAAAAGGAGGACAGCATCCTATTCTTGAAGTGTATTACTTTCATATAAGCTAATATGTATGTGAGCCTTTAGTTCCCCTTTAAGAACATTTCTCCTTCAAATATGTTCATAAAGTTGCTTTTGTCTGTACGATTTCATCAACATTCTCAACTGCTTTGGGCTAAAGTTTGAATTTTGTGTATATGGGGATGATGTGTGGTTTATTTTAGAGGAGAGAGAGAGAGAGAGAGAGAGAGAGAGAGAGAGAGAGAGAGAGAGAGAGAGAGAGACGTTGATACCCATTAAAACTTAATATGTCTACATAAAGAAGTGTAGCTAAGGTTCGGGTCGTTTTCAGACAATGATGGGGTATCTTATTTAACCCATTGATTCACATCGTCCAATGGACTCCAATACTCTGAAGCATATGGAATATATCTTTATAACAAATCAAAATATGGAATGATATTTGATTGAAAGTTGTTGTTGCTGTTTGGTTAAATAATGTTTCTTGAAATATTATTTCAAAATTACTTAAATCGTGGAGTTCAAATCAAAATTGTTCGTGTGTGCTCCAGTACACATTGGTTTACACGTGAGTTTATCATGTTAGGTCATATGGGGATCGAGGTTCCTGTCAAATCAAGCTTTTAACTGCGTTTTTTGTGAGATTCTACTACAGTGCTGGTATTTAATTCCTGCACTAAATGCGTGGGCAGTCCGGGCATGACACACGACCGCACGCCCGATTGCCACACAGTTCCGTAGGCATGGATGCACGGGTGACCCCACAACTGAATGTAGCTTTGTCTCGCAAGCTACGTGGCTCATTGGTATGCTTGGCTTAGTTTTTGAAATGTTATCCACGAGTGTTTTACAACAAGCCACTGGCATACCACTGGTCGACTGGTGCAGGAATTAAATGTCTGTTTTACTACAGTAGAATCACACCTTTTTAGCATTTAGTTATGGGATGCAGAATCAAAATCCCTTATCATTTATCCATTAAGCATTTCAGAGTAGTCCATTGATTTGCTAAACTACCCGGAGATCCATTCTTGATTAAATTTAAATTTCTAATAAATCCCAATTATGACACCTTGTTATGAAAATCCTAGCTATTAATTAGTCCCTGATATTAGTGTATTGCGAGGAACTAGGTACAGAGGAACATGTTCATAACAGGTTAACATATCTTGCAGGTATACACCAAATGATTACAAAATGTGTTAATATATTTTACATATCTTATTACAGGAGCTGTTAAAGCAGTCTATTCCCAGTCAGGAACAGTTCTATTTAGCTGTGATTTTGAAAATGACCTGTGCGCCATGCCACAAGATACTTCGGACCAGTTCGATTGGTCACGCCAGGCCGGGACAACCGGTACACCGGACACTGGTCCCACGGTCGATCGTACCACAGGAGACACAACAGGTTGGTAAATCTTAGACATATATCAATTCTATAATTTGTCCATATTTATAAACATATCAACACTATGTTTGATTTATTTTAAACATGTATCAACTCTATACATCTATATTTATAAATACATACCAACGCCAAACACACACTCTCTCTCTCTCTCTCTCTCTCTCTCTCTCTCTCTCTCTCTCTCTCTCTCTCTCTCTCTCTCTCGTAACAATTTATTTTCAAATTTTAATTTTTAGTTTGTCGAATACTCACTGGGTGTCAGTGGAATCATAAGGCCTTAATTTCTTAATTTGTATTTTTCTATGCTTTTAGGGCATTACATTTACATAGAGACGTCGCTGCCCAGGCAGCCTGGAGACACCGCCCGGATTCGAACCCCCCAGCTGACGGTGACGGCGGCCACGTGCCTGAGCTTCTGGTACCACATGTACGGCCAGTCCACCAACAACCTGACTGTCGCCACCCTGCTGAGCAGAGCGCCACCTGGTGCCATCAACACCATATGGAACATGGCGGGTAAGACTGAGACGATGATGCTGATAATGATGATGATGATGATGATGATGGTGATGACGATGATGATGATGATGATGATGATAATGGTGATGATAATGATGATGGTTAAGACGATGATGATGTTCATGATGATGATGTTTTTGATGGTGATAATGGTGATGATGATGATGACGATGATGATGATGATGAATGCCATGATGATTACAATTAAGATATATTGATAATGATGGTTACGATGATGATTATGGTGGTGATGATGATGATGAATATGTTGGGATAATGATAATGATGATGATGATGATGATGATGATCAATGTAATGATGACTACATTGAAAGTATGGTGATGACAACGATGATGATGAAAACGATTATGCGGGTGATATCGATTATGGTCCCTGATGATGATGATGATGATGATGATGATGACGATGATGAAAAAATGTTGATTACAACGATGATTATAGTGGTGATGATGATACTGATGACGATGGTGGAATAATGATGATGATGATGAATGTGATGATGATTACAATTTAAAATATGGTGATAATGATGATGATGATGATGCAATGCGATACTGATTACAGCGATGATTACGTTTTTGAGGATGATTACCTGATGTATGTATGTGTGTTTGTGTGTATGTATGTATGTATGTGTGTTTGTGTATGTATGTATGTATGTTTGTATGTATGTATGTATGTATGTATGTATGTATGTATGTATGAATGTATGAATGTATGTGTGTTTGTATGTATGTATGTATGTGTGTTTGTGTATGTATGTATGTATGTTTGTATGTATGTATGTATGTATGTATGTATGAATGTATGTATGTATATATGTATGTATGCATGCATGCATGCATGCATGCATGTATGTATGTTTGTATGTATGTATGTATGTATGTGTATGTATGTATGAAAGCATGCATGCATACATGTGTGTATGCACACATTCATGCATGTATCTAATCTCGTATTGCCTCTGTCCCCGCTAGGTGACCAGGGCAACATCTGGCGTAAGGCAGAGATAGAGCTCACCAATGGTATTTACCAGGTGGTGTTCCAAGCCGTGAGAGGAGCATCCTATCTGGGAGATATTGCTATTGATGATATAGCAATAGCATCAGGAACCTGTCCCTCGCAAGGTGAGACCTTTACATAATCAGTTACCCAGTTATGTTTTTGAAATTAATAGGGATTAATTTATAGGGATCAAATTTATGCATGTTTTCAGAATTGTATTTACTTATTGCCAGGACTCTAGGGTATTATGAAAAAAACACACAAAAAACAGGAAATGGGTAAAAAGAAACCCATTGAAAATGAGAAACACGAGGTACTCTTCTCTCCAAATTGACCTTTCCTTTAAATGTGTGAGGATTAATGATCCCTGGTCCATAACTGTTGGTGGGAGCTCCATTCGAAAACTAAGTTTTGTTTTCAGTGTCTTTGGGCCCTCACATCTTACTGTACGCTCTAATGTAACTACGTTATGAGGCCTGAACCCGTTCTAATTTTTTCATTTTCCTCAAGTGTTAGGATTTCCCTTTTTTCCGAGCGAAGTCCTGAGCTCGGAATTACATTGCCGCATCTGCTATAGTCGCCGCCATTTTAAAATGGCGGCGAACAATGGCGGCGAACGCGCGATCTCGCGAGATCTCTTAGGAAGCGCATCTAGCGAGTGCGTGAATGAGAGGTCGCCGCTAGACCATTCGTGCCGTAATGTAACGATTGATTCCTTTAAATTGTATAAATTGTACAAAATACCGTTTTGACCGCATGACCAGGCAACAAATAGCGCTCTCTATCGGCGGACTATGGCACAAAAATGACGTCATCGAATCCCACCAAATGACGATTGGCGACATCTACGGGAAAATATCGACACTAGCACCAGTTATGCTGATACACTGCAAAAATGAATTACTGGTCTTTCCGTGGACCAATTTCAATGCGGTTTACGTTGTCAGAACCGCCACAATTAATTCTACTTGTCTCTTAATTCAAGTTGAAATTTGTTGCGAAATGACGATTTTGCAACAGGTTGAAATCGGTGTAATTTCATGCCATATTTTCGGTCAATCGCTACTCCTACTGTGTGGTGTTTGCACAAATATAAAGCTTATCATGGAGCTTCCGATATGTCTTCGCGAAGAGCAAGTAAAGAATGACGTCACGGATATCAAATTCGTAACTTTTTAACTGCATCTGAAGGGGAATGCCAGCGGGGGACCTTGGATTTCACAGGAGGGGTGTGTGCAATTTGGACCTTTCATTTGACGTAATCCCAGACCATATAAAGGATTGCTCCTTAAACGGAGGAGCTGGTCTACTTCAATTGGCAATATCTCTGGATCCAAGTGGGCTACAGAGTTAAAATTCATATTTTTGGAAAGCTGGAATTTTCCGTCAGCTTTTTAGCTCATTGATCCCATTGTAAAATTTGCCCATTGCCAACAATGACGATCTCGCGTGTTTCTACTGTTGGCAATTGTTGGCAATGGGCAAATTTTACCATTTACTAATGAGCAAAATCAACATTTTGCGGATTTGAGACAAAGAGTATGTTTATACACGCAGTAGTGCCGCAAAGAGGTTTGCCAAGTTTGGAAGGCAAAAACGAATTTTTTGTGGGAAAAAAGTGGGAAAAGCAGCTATCCAACTCAAGTCAGACAGACTATAGGGGGATACTCCGGGTGAACCCTCCCCCCTGGATCCACCTATAAATGCAGAAATATCATCGAGCTGCGCAAGCATTTAAAGCTTCGAAATTGTGAAAATCATGAAATCCGAATCTATGCGCACTCTTCCTTGCCATGCCAATATCCTACAAAGAAAAATAAAAGTATTTAGTAAAGCTGCCGCTCGGCCTTTGCGCTTTTGGGATGCGCGAATTATTTATTAAGTTTCTCACCTTTTCAGGTACTGTGTATTACTGTGACTTTGAGATGAGTAGTTGTGGCGTCACTCAGCCTACCACGGATCAGCTGGACTGGATGAGGCGGCAGGCTTGGGCCCAGGGACAGTACTTACCTGGTCCCTATGTTGACCACACTACTGGCACCCAGTCAGGTACGGCTGATGATCTAAATTTACTGCGATTTCTAGTACTACCGCTACAACTACTACTACTACTACTGCTGCTGCTGCTGCTGCTGCTGCTGCTGCTGCTACTACTTCCACTACCACTACTACTACTACTACTACTACTACTACTACTACTACTACTATTACTACTACATGTACTACTACTACTACTACTACATGTACGACTACTACTACTACTACTACTACTACTACTACTACTACTACTACTACTACTACTATTACTACTACTACTACTACATGTACTACTACTACTACTACATGTACTACTACTACTACTAGTACTAGTACTAGTACTAGTACTAGTACTACTACTACTACTACTACTACTACTACTACTACTGCTGCTGCCGCTGCTGCTACTACTGTTGCTGCTGCTGCTGCTGCTGCTGCTGCTGCTGCTGCTGCTACTACTACTACTACTACTACTACAGTCTACTACTACTACTACTACTACTACTACTACTACTACTACTACTACTACTACTACTACTGCTACTACTTCTACAACTACTACTACTACTACTACTACTACTACTACTACTACTACTACTACTACTACTACTGCTACTACTACTATTACTACTACTAGTACTAGCTACTACTACTACTACTAGTGCTGCTGCTGCTGCTACTACTACTACTGCAGTCTACTACTACTACTACAGTCTACTACTACTACTACTACTACTACTACTACTACTACTACTACTACTACTACTACCATTATCATTGTCATTATTAACATTACCTTTATTATTATCATTATCATCATTATTATTATTATTATTATTATTATTATTATTATTATTATTATTATTATTATTATCATCTTTATTACTATTATAACTAACACCAAAATAAATTGAATGAGATGAATACAATCGACGATCCCAATGCATTTCTCATTAAAATTCACATCCTGCATTCTGTGTGTTCCTCCAGGCCGCTACATGTATATCGGTACAGACGCCACAGTACAGACTGGCACATCAGCCATTATGGTAACACCAAGCGTCACGCTCACAGACTTCAAGTGCCTGCGATTCTTCTACTATTTCTCCGGCATGAGCGGCAACCAGCTCCGCGTATCCACCATAGACAGCAACAACGTCACCTCTCTGCAATGGAATATTACTGGTAAGTTATATATATACACCTTACAGTGCCAACATTTAATTTCTGCACCAAATACGTGGGCAGCCCGGATATAATACACGACCGCATGCGCGATTGCCACCCAGTTCCCTTGACACGGACGCATGTCTGACCTTATAACTGAATGTAGCTTTAATTCGCAAGCTACGCCGGTCATTGATGTGTTTGGCATATTTCTTTTACATATAACCCATGGGTGTTTGCATAACTAAGCATATATATATACGTCCAGTCGACTGGTGCAGGAATTAGATGTCCGTACTGTAGATGAATAAAATAATGGATATGTAGTGGGAGACCAATTATTATATGCACTAAAGTAGAGACCTTGCTATCCCAAAGCTCCCGAATTGGGCCTCAGTATGACGTCACTAGGAGACAAAAACCAATGCGGGCTCTTGTATGTTTTACATTACAGAGAAAGATGCGCACCAACATGCGCAGAACGTAACTTTTGAGCTATTTGCTGCAGCCTGGTTGTTTAGGTTGATCGGCTGGTTTCATATCCACTTGTTTTTATTCACCTAAGATAGAGAGACCAAGGATGTTTGACCCCTAAAGTGCGTAGACTAGGTTCCTAGTGCCAGAAAAGTGTGTGTATGTGTGTGTAGTTTGCCGCCATCCTACTCATCTTAAGTCCACATTTATTCCGTTTCTGGTTCTTGCAGAGAGTTACAGTTACAACACAGGTCTGTGGCGAGAAGGGCACGTTACACTAGAAACAGGAAGTCTCAAAGTAGCCATTGAAGGAATTCTGGGACCGAAGACATACACAAGCGTTTGTGTTGATGACGTATCGATCAGGCCAGGCGCATGCGTAGAATCAGGTAAGCCAATTTTTAAGCAATCCTCTTTTCGCGTAATATCGATAAGCAAAAAAAGCGATATCTCAAATAGAGCAAAACCAATTTGCGAACATCGTAGCACCATTTCTTGTCATAAATACTCATATGGTTTTCATAAGGTAGTTGCACTTGCATACATACATACATACATACATACATACATGCATGCATGCATGCATGCATGCATGCGTGCGTGCGTGCATGCATACATACATACATACATACATACATGCATGCATGCATGCATGCATGCATGCATGCACGCACGCACGCACACACACACACACACACATACATACATACATACATACATACATACATACATACGTGCATGGATACGTACATGCATGCACAATGCGGGAAAGCTGCCTTCTTAATGTTCTTAGAGCTAACAGCAAAAAATGGTAGACTCTTTTTCCGCGCAGTCCTCAGGGAGGAGGTCAAGGAAACCTATGATATTGGAATCCTCTAACTAGGGTTAGGATTAGGGCTAGTCTTAGGGTTGGGTAACCCTAACACTAACCCTGGACCTGATTCCTAACCCTAACTCTAACCCTAGTTAGGCGATCCCAAGACCATAAGTTTCCTTGACCTCCTTCCTGAGGACTGCGCAGATCAAGAGAATACCGCAAAAAATAATCATTTTAAGATTTTAATCCGCCAGCTGACGCTCCGGTACATTTTACCTCTTTTATTGTTTAGCTTTGTTCTTAGTGATGAAAGTCATCATCAAAGCTAGATACATACGTTCCGCTGAGTGACACAGCGCTTCCACAACATTCACTACCACACTCACATTTCTTTTATACGAAAGTGGAGGGTTGCACGGCAAAATAAAATCTGCTGTTTTTCTGGAGAACGACAGAGAAAAAATCCACCGTTTTTACAAAAACAGCAGAAAAAAATTTCCCGCTGCTTTTGGGGATAGAGCAAAAAAAGTATAAGTATTTTGTCGCCTTTTTTCTTCTGTCTTTGGAAAACATTATAATTTTTTTCTGCTATTCACACCAGCACCATCGTACTTTTGAAATCATCAGAGAAGCGACTAAACCAGTATTCTCTTTTAGCGCCGATCTTTTCCTGCAACTTTGAAAAGGACATCTGTTCCATGCTCCAAGACCCAACGGACAATTTTGATTGGACAAGACAATCCGGCACCACAAGAAGTTCTTATACAGGACCAAGTAATGACCACACTAAAGGAAACTCTGCTGGTGGGTCTTGTTATATTATTTCAATTTTATTTCTAATTCTATTCTTTTATATTATTTCACTATTAATTTCCTCATATACATATATATATATATATATATATATATATATATATATATATATATATATATATATATATATATATATATATATATATATATATATATATATATATATATATATATATATATATATATAAATATATATATATATATATATATATATATATCTCTCTCTCTCTCTCTCTCTCTATATATATATATATTTATATATATATATATATATATATATATATATATATATATATATATATATATATATATATATATATATATATATATATATATATATATATATATATATATATATATATATATATATATATATATATACATACATGCTGTATTTGTGCTGCTAGGTTACTACGTGTACTCTGAGAGCTCAGCGCCACGTGTTGAGGGCGATAAGACCCGCCTGCTGACCCCCAACTTGACCATCTCCGGACCCTCCTGCCTGAGCTTCTACTACCACATGTACGGCGCCCACGTGGACAACTTCACTATCTACACCAAGCAGCAGAGTTCCCTTGTACCAATCTTTGGTAGAAACAGTAAGTAGATACGCACTTTCTTCTATCTCTACAGGATTTTACGTAATTATGTACTAAAGTTCAAGTGGAATGCATGTTAGTAAGTTGGTACTTATGTTCAACTGCTAAGACTTGAAATTTTACTATCTATACCTTAAATAGATAGAATGATTGTTTTTCTTCACCTAAGTCTGCACTAAGCCCTAGACGTCCCTTGTAGCAGAAACAGTAAGTACATGCTCACATTCTTCTATATCTAGAGGACTTTAAGTCTTTACGTACAAGTGTTAACCCTTCCAATGCTAAGGCTTTTTTCGTTCAAAGTACATGAAGGCAAACATTTTTGATAACCAGCTAAACCTTGTCATGTTGGTATTCATTAGATAAGTCTCACTGAGTACTCACGGATGAGTACCCATGTGTCAGGGTTTCAGCCATTTCTCAGCTTTTTTGCATTATTGTGTATCGGCAAAATTAGCCACCAACAGCACAAGGACTAACTTGAAATGCATGCAGTAAGTTGGAACTCACGTGTAACGGCTAAGACTTCACTGTGTACAATGAGGACAAGACTTGCCCCACCCGTACCCCTATTCAGCCGAAACAGTAACTACATACCAACTTTCTTCCATCTCTGGAGGAGTTTACGTCTTTACGTACCCATGTTCAAGTTAATTGCCCGTGGTAAGTTGGAACCCAAATTTAACTTTTGTTCAAGTGAAATGCCTGTGATAAGTTGTAACCCACATTTAACTTTTGCTCAAGAGAAAAACATGTAGTAAGTTAGACCTGACAACTAACTTTTGTTCAAGTGAAATGCATATAGTAAGTTGGAACCCAAATTAAACATTTGTTCAAATGAAATGTATGTAGTAAGTTGGAACTGACAACTAACTTTAGTTCAAGCGAAATGCATGTAATAAGTTGGAACTCACATTTAACGTGTGTTTAAGTGAAATTTATGAAGTAAGTTCGAACCACATTTAACTTTTGTTCAAGTGAAATGTATGTAGTAAATTGGAACTCACATTTAACTTGTATCCAAGAGAAAATCATGCAGTAAGTTGGAACTGACAACTAACCTTTGTTCAAGTTCACTATGTACACTAAAGACTAGAATTTGAGCCACAAAGATTTCTGTGAATAATGAATCATTTCTTTCATTTCCCATTTTGTTATGGATTTTTCTTTGGTCATTATTAATTGCTGAATATTCTTCTGTTTCCATCAGTGAACCTAGAAATGATGTTATCATATTTGTATGCAAGGCAAAACCACAGCGTTTCTCACACACTATGATAGTGCGTTGTAGCATATACACACATACAGACAACTCTGCTTAATCCTGACATGTGTAATCCGGATTTTTGTTTAAACCGGACAGATTGGAAGGTTCCATTCCCTTCCCGTACATATAATTCCTATACACATAATCCAGAACTTTGCCTAATCCGGACAGAAATTTAGGGTCTACATCAGTCCGGATTAAGCAGAGTTGCCTGTATACATATAACCTCGCGTACCTCTGACTCGCCTACCTCGGATTTTATACACTACTATCCCAGACAAAAGCATCGGTCCCAAAACATTCCTATCTACTTAAAATAGAGATACAAATAACCTTGATTTCGGTTACATCGGTCACTTTTTCTAGATCTCTATGTATCCAGGGTAAATGTATTCCGTTTATAGTCTTGTATCCACCGAAGCGCTCACACGACCTTCCTCCCCTAGCAGGCCTGTACACATGGAAACCATTTCAATCCCCCGGGGATATTCCAGAGCAACTGGCAGCATATAGCGCACAAACTCTAAGCACTGCCTTAGTTACGCTAGGTACCCATTTTGCAGCTGGGTAGACTGAAGCAAGATGGACAAACTGTCTTGCCCAAGTGCCCCGTCCGGGGCACTTGGGCCAACCAACGTGCCCCGGCCGGGAATCGAACCAGCGACCCTCTGATTACTAGTCCGACACTTAACCAACTGAGCTACTTTGTCCCCGAGGGTAAGCAAGGTTTTCTGTAAATATATCAAAACTAAGAACATTTCATATTTCTCCATCAAGGTTCACAAGGCGATCGCTGGATGCTAGGGGAGGCATCGCTCACCAAGGGGAACTATCAGCTGGCGTTTGAGTCGACCATTGGTTCAGGGTTTCTGGGCGATGTTGCACTGGATGACCTCTCCGTGGTCCATGGTGATTGCAGTAATAAGTGTGAGTATGCTGTATAATTGGTATTGTGGTATTATCTCAATAACACTCATTAAGAGCTTTCGAATGAATACTAGCCTATTGAAGGCAATTTTAGTCCAAAATGAACAAACCATCGAACTATTAATGTCATTTGTTTTCAGTGGTTGAGTTTCACTCTGACTTTAAAGGTGGTACGTGTGAAGTGCTAACTATGGTTCCCTTGCAACTAAAAACATTCCTTGACATATTTCATGCAGTGAAGGGGATTCGCTCATGGTTCCGAAGTTCCATCCTGTAAAATACGACCTAACCTACTGAAAGCAATTTTAGTCCAAAATGAACAAACCATCAAACTATTAATGTCATTTGTTGTCAGTGGTTGAGTTTAGCTGTGACTTTGAAGGTGGGATGTGTGGCAATGTGAGGTGCTGGCTATGGCTCCTTTGCAACTAAAAAAAAACGACATTTTTCATGCAATGCAGCGTTTTCTTCATGCTTCTAAGGTTCCATCCTGTAAAATTATGACCTGACCAACTGAAAGCTTTACTGGAACTTTAGGCCAAAATAAACAGACCATCAACCTATGTATGTTATTTGTTTTCAGTGGTTGAGTTTAGCTGTGACTTTGAAGGCGGGATGTGTGGCATGTCACAGGATAATGGCGATGTATTTGATTGGACGAGACACAAGGGCCGTACCTCGAGTATGAACACTGGACCAGCCAATGACCACACTATGGGCACTACTGACGGTAATTTCTCTAGACATCCAAACTATCTGAAATTTAAGTACTCTTAAATATTCATACTATCGCAACATTCAAAACTGTTAAACATTCAAACTGCCTGTGCTTTAGGGACTCTTACTACTACTACTGCATGTACTACTACTGCTGCTGCTGCTACTACTACTACTACTACTACTACTACTACTACTACTACTACTACTACTACTACTACTACTACTACTACTACTTCAAGGGACTTAGCTCGGGTATGAACACTGGATCCCAACCAGCCAATGACCACACTATGGGTACTACTGACGGCAAGTACTCTTAGACATACAAGCTATCTGAACATTTAGTACACGTAGACATTCATACTAACTATGTATTAAGCATAGATATTCATACCATCAACACCTTTTGTACTCTTAGACATGCAAACTATCTGAACTCTAAGTGCTATCAGATATTCATACTATCGTAATTCATAGAACTTTCAGACGTACAAACTATCGGAACTTTAAGTACTCTTAAATATTCATACTATCTAAACATTCACAACTTGAAGACGTTCAAACTATCTGAAGTTTAAGTACACTTGGACTACTAGTACTGATGCTGCTGCTGCTACTAATACTACCACTATTGCTACTACCACTAGCACTAATGCTGCTACCACCGCCACTACTACTACTACTACTACTACTACTACTACTACTACTACTACTACTACTACTACTACTACTACTTCTACTACTACACTAGACTGTTAGTATATACCTGTTCTATATCCCCAGGATACTATATGTATGTGGAGACCTCTGGCGGCACGGGGAACGACGAGACCACTCGACTGCTGACACCTACCGTCCACAGCAGTAACTACAGGTGCCTTACCTTCTGGTATCACATGCTGGGCAAGGACGTCGACCAGCTCATCGTCTACACCAAACTGGGAAACCATCACAATACTGTCTGGAATATATCAGGTCAGTTTACCCAAGGAACGTGCTAAATGGATGAATAAAAGAGTAAGTGAATGGATGAATGAATGTATGAATGCACACAAACAGAGTGTGGATGTATTTAAAGATAACTTTTAAACTAGTTGTTTTATCGAAATTCATATGGTACAATTTTCTCGTTGAAACCTATTGCTGTAACCTATTTATCTATTCGCCCTTACGCTATACATAAATACTGCACTTCTAGGTAACCAGAAAGACGTGTGGCACCGTGCGCTAGTAACCCTCCCGCAGGGCTCCTTCCAAGTTGTCTTCGAGGGTTTCCGAGGAACAGGTTACGAAGGAGATGTGGCCATTGACGACATCTCTATAAAAGAGGGCATCTGTCAGGACCCAGGTTAGAACCCCTTAAACTTTAACTTATTAACCCTTTCAATGCTGCGGCTACTTGCGTCCAAAGCACAAGCATGCGAAAACTGAAAAACATCTAAACCCAGTCATGTTGGTACTCATTGGAAAGCTCTCTCTGAGCACTCTCATATGAGTACCAATGTGCTAGGGATTCAGCCATTTTTCAGGTTTTTGTATTATCTCATACTGGCCATACGATTCTGGAATTGGAAATTATTCTACATGATATTTGAAGAATTGTTTTTAATGTTTTAATCAACAATTTGTTTGCAATTTATTCCCGCAATGCTTTCACCTGTTAAGTTTCATAAAACTTGTCAGACTGTTTTCGGCTTTTGTTAGCATCAGTCGGAAAAGTGACGAGAAACAAAGTTCTTTATATAACTTTATTGGATACTATATGACGTACACATTAGCCGGAATATTACCGTACTGCAAAAGGTCAATTGTAGTTGACGAAATATAATAACGAATCAAAAATGTTATTAGGTAGTTTATAACGTGCAAAGGAACAAGGTTCATTACCGAACTCGAATGGGATTATTGTAGTTGACAAGCGTAAAACAAATATTTCAAAAATATATCTACTAATCAAAATCGTTATTGTATTACAGATTTGGAGTATGAGTATACTAATCAAGCAAGTTACTGTATTATATATATATATATATATATATATATATTTATATATATATATATATATATATATATATATATATATATATATATATATATATATATATATATATATATATATATATATATATATATATATATATATATATATATATATATATATATAAATCCCTACTGAGCAAACAAGTTATTGTATTACAGATTTGGAATATGAGTGTGACTTTGAGTACGGGTTGTGTGGCTTCAGCCAGGCTAACGGCACTGATATGTTCGACTGGACACGGCACTCGGGGTCCACATTCAGCCCTAACACAGGCCCACAGGTGGACCATACAACGGGAACAGTTTACGGTATGTGTCTAACCCACAAATCCTCCATGGAGAATTGTTTTATATCTTTATTGCCCCATATCATTATATGGGCAAGTCAGTTTTTTAACATTCTTTTACAGAGGTTATTGAAATGCAGTACTTCTATGTAAGCAAACCATTTTAACATTATATTTCTTGAGAATATTGTATATTGAATATTGAGCCATTTCCCTAGAAATGGCGTATTTCTATTATTTATTGCAGCCATGTATTCTTCTGTTCGCATTTGGAAATGTACATTTAGACAAACGCAATACAAGGTTAATACAAGATTCTGAGAGGTGAATTGAAGGAAGTTCACGACACAGATTCATATCATGAGCCAATTGACCAATCAAAAGCCTAGCATTTTGCCAATCATGAGATAAATACATACATTACATCATTCTCACAAGTATGTCATTTTTAGTGTTGATTCTAATTTCCAGGGCACTATATGTACATAGAGGCTACGGGGAGGAATCCTGGAGACTTCGCCAGACTCAACTCTCGCCCTTTCTCGTCGTGGGCTGAGCGATGTCTCGAGTTTTACTACCACATGCACGGGCAGGATGTCAACTCCCTAACTGTCTATATGAACTACTCGGACGGGACGGTCGTCACGGCATTTAACAAAACAGGTAGGGAGATAAGCATATAGGTATTTGGAATGTGGAATTTCGGTTTTTCGTGACTTTTTCTGTCATATTTTAACAATTTGTAAGTGGTGGAGGAAACCAGAATACCTGGCAAAAACCTCCGCCTAACCCCAAGTCACTGCAAACTTTCTCACTTGCCTGGCCAGGATAAGCATACAGGTTCGGGGCAGCACTGTTTTTTATGGGTTTTCAGTACTTACAACTGGCTTCTCATGATTTAGCCTATAGTATGGCGAAAGGGACGGTGATCAACTGAAACATCCAAATTCAAAATTCCCGATTTTGACCAGGATAAATAAATTAATACAATCCATTTGTTTAACCCTTAAGCCCCTTTTACACTAGCAGAAATTTTGCTGGCAACTTGCTGGCGACGTGGTGGCAACCGCTAGTTGCCACCACATTGCCACAACGTTGCCAAGACATTGCAAAAGGTCTAAAAAAGTTCATGTGTGTAATTGGACTTACAACGTACTGACGCCTCATTGACGTCTCAGTGGCCACATGGTAAAGACATATAGCAACCTGGTGGCAACACCGTCGAGACCACTGACCACTCCATGGCAAAGCAGTGGCAAACGCTTGCAATGCATTGACATCAAGTGGCAACACAGTTACAACACGATGGCAATGTGGCAATGTAGTTGCAACACGATGGTGAATTTCTAAAAATTGTACATGTAATTTGTATTTTTTTCAGCTATTTTATCAATAAATTATGAAATAATATGTTTTTATGTGTCACTTTTCAACAAAGTAGGGTAAATGCATAAAAAAAGTGAAATATTATTTTCTATCTCACTTGGCAAATCACATACCTTTACCACAAATAATTCACCTTCAGTTACAGAAATAAACATGAATTCCAGTGCATAAATAATGTATTATTGTAAACTTGTATAATGCTTTGCGATAGAATGAATTTTATGGGTCATAAGTCTGAGGAAGTTTATAAATTGGTCAATCATTTGTTTTAATTTTAACGGGAAACAATTTTGGCCGCTCTCTCAGTTGCAAGCCGATCTGCCCCTTTTACACTAGCCGAAATTGTGCTGGCAACGTGCTGGCGACGTGGTGGCAACTGATGGTTGCGGCGGAGTTGCCACCACATTGCCCTTATCGTCAATGATCGTCAGTACGTTGCCAGTAGGTTGTAAGTACATTGCCTTGCATCGCCAATGGTTGCCAAATCGCGCAGACGCTTGGCGACTTTTTCAAACTGTTTGAAAAAGTCGCCAAATCGCCAAGCGTTGCCTTGGTCGCCAGCATCGTAAATGAGTTGCCAGTGAGTCTTCAATTGTTGTGACAGTGTTACAAGAGGTCGCCAATACATCTCTATCATGTTGTCAATGGTGTAGTCAATGTTGTCTTTGGAGGTGTTTGGGACATAAATTGCATTATTTATCAAAGATCTGTGAAAAAAACGAAATTGATGATAATGGAGTTATATTCAAAGGAAAATATGAAATATTAATATCACTGATTCTTCAGTGGCAGGACAACCCTAGAAAACGATGCGAAACCAATTATCTTTAATCATTGGTTAATGCATGTGGTTAATGTGGGTTAACAATCAAACTTGATGCTCAAGACATGTCAAAGCTTTCACAGTAGTCAGAAAAAGGGCCTACCATCCAGGTGCATGTAATATCTGCCTAATAAGGCATACTTTGGGCTAATTTCAAATGTTGCAAATCCAAAAATAAAAGCAAAACAACAACTTTTGATTATAAATTTGTACTTAACTAGAAGGCACCCACCCTGCAGATAGTAAACATGAAAATTTTCAAATTGACAAAAAAGCACCTAGATATCTGATTGCAACATCACTCATGATTATTTCTAGTTCTATCTTGGGCGTCTTCGCATCGGTTGAGTTTAGATCCCAGTCAGATTTGAGCGTTCCTTGCATGCTTTGCAGTCTAGTGACGTCACTGTCAATATGGATGCTCGTCATGTCCTCGATTTAGTTCTACCTAGTCCTTTCATAAATTTCGCGATTAAATAGCTATCGTTCACAAACTCAAATATCATTTTTTGCAGCAATATGTACGCCTGTATTGTTCACGGAAATTTGGAAAATTTTCCTTTCGTTTTTATTAAGATCTTTCACCACAAATGTGCTCGACAATGCACGTTTTATCAGTCGCGGTAGACCAAGCCGGTGTGCCGCAGATGCAAAAGCTATGTGACTTGTTTTTCAAAAATTGGATTAAAAAGACTTCATTTCGAAACGAATATTATGGCCAAACATTCGTTTGGCAATTTGTTT
The DNA here is from genome assembly GCA_963942565.1 of Maea johnstoni. Taxonomy (NCBI): domain Eukaryota; kingdom Metazoa; phylum Annelida; class Polychaeta; order Spionida; family Magelonidae; genus Maea; species Maea johnstoni. The sequence goes on along the minus strand of OZ012696.1, from coordinate 14,478,841 downwards.
CAATGAAAAAATATTAGAACACAGAGATATCCCTGCGACCACACAATTAGGGCTAGCTAGCTTATGTACCAAAAGTTGAAAAAGCTTGGCTAACAGATATGAAATCGATAAATGAGATGTTAAACCGGCTGAGGCTCATGTCATTTGCAGTCGTCCTAGTTATTCTCCATGAACTTTGGTCATTCAGTTAAATTTACATATTTGTTCGTAATTTCTTAATGCTACGAGTATTCTCATGGTTAGGGTAGTGAAGGTATCGCATGCTAATGCGATCTTGCAGTTGGTAGACCCTGCTTACGCTGCCGCGCAGGAACTCGCTAAAAAATAAATTTGGAATTTTCATTTTTGGTCAGTTTTTCTGCCAAGTTGCTGCTAGGGCGCATGTAGTTAGGTGTGGATGATAGGGAAACCAATCCGCAGCTTGGTTTCAAGTCTATTGCATCAATCTTTCATGCCCCAGCAGGGATACAAATTCAGGCAGGGTTAAGAGACAGCTAGCAGTCATTGACAACGCCGTGGGCCACACGGTAGGCCACAGTCAAGGTCAGTGGAGGGTATCGGGGCAAACCGCCGATACACCCTCGCTCAAAATTAGCATTCCCCTCGCGCTCCCGATCTGATGACAAATCGAAAGGGAGCCCGGGAAAGCGCAACAATCATCGATTGTGCTTGCCATACTGTAGCCAATGATGCTACTTATATAGGTAGATTGGAGTACAGTGACGTTCTCAGAGTAGTTGACCAAATTTTAACTTTTGCAAGTTATTTGATTGAATAAAACTGTTCAACAATAACTTTATCGAAATTGTAAATAGTTTAGAATATTTCTATTGAAAGAAATATTCTTACTTGTGTTACATTGCGGAATTAGGTACCTTTTACAGTACAGACATTTAATTCCTGAACCAGTCGACCGTACGTCTGCCAGTGCCTGGTTTTGAAACTCCAATGGATAACAAGTCAGAAAAAAATAAGCCAAGCACATCAATGACCCACGTACCTTTCGAATCAAAGCTACTTTCATTTGTGAGGTCATCCATGCATCCATGCCCAGGAAATTGTGTAACAATCGGGAATGCAGTCGTGTATTACGACCAGGCTGCCCGGGCATTTACTGCAGGAATTAAATGTCGGCACTGTACACCTCTATAGGCGTATTTGCATCTTGTTTTATCACCCCTCATGGAAATTAATAGACCACAGTTCCGCATTGTCACCCGTGCATTGTCGACCGTGATTGGGTCACAATTTCGAAAATTATCTACTTTGCGTATGCCACGATATAAAAACACATTTGAAGTAAGTTAGTGGTATACTATTTTTATCTATCTATTAAAGTGTTGATAACTCTTCTAATATTATACTTTTGTTGGGATATGTTAAGAGCTGGTTCTTCATCTCATTTCAAGCCTAGCTAAAATGACTGGAGAAGAGCCAGCAGCAACCACTGACTTCTCCTGAAAATGTGTTTTTAATATAGAGGGTAAAAAGACATTTAAGGGGAAAAAATAAAGGACTTCTCATCTTAGGTGTACATGTACATCATTATAATTTTCCCTAATCTTGAGGGAATTTAATAATGAATCTTTTCGATAATAGATAATAGATTTATAATGAGTCTTTGCATAATCTGGACAAAATCTAGATCATGCACAATCCGGATATTGCCTAATCCACACTGAAATCTAGGATTCACATCAGTCCGCATTATGTAGAGTTGCCTGAATTGCATTTTTTATTATGTATTAAACCATATTTTGTTGAAAAGAAATACATAAACACATATATTGTTGGAAGGTTTATTGATGAAATACCGGAAAAAATACAAATAACATGAAACATCTTTAAAATTTCAATACAAAATACTATTATATGCCTACTGCTCATTCTCGGCTATGGATGGTCAGACCATGTTCACATGACCACCGTATAAAGGTGATATTGGGGTGCAATATTACTTTCCAACACTCAGACCCAGAGTTGGCAGGTTCATGTGCTCAATTCTCAACTTCAACTCTTGAAAAGTAACCCAACAAAAGTGAATTCAGACAAGGAACTCAGAAGAAATTGGGCTTCTTGTAAAATCATAATTAGGAAGGGAATTTGGAAAACGCATTTTGAAATTAAATAAATAAATCATTACATTTCTGAAATTAATGCATGTGACTTTATATAGTATTTATAGTATTTTGATTGCGATAATACTGAATTAACACAAGAATATATTAAATATGAATCATACCTACATTTTCAAAATTCTTTAAATTAGTAAATTATTTTATTTGAATGAGCAGTAGGCATATAATAAATAAATATGGCCCTTTGGGTTCACGCAATATCAATTTCTATTGCACTCTGAAAAATGATATTGCACTCGGCGCAAGCGCCTCGTGCAATATCATTTTTCCGTGTTGGCAATGGTCTCCAATGGTCTCCACTGAGTTGCCAACTATGGTGACTGAGTTGCCAAAGTTGCCACTACCTTTCCACCAGGTTGCGAATGGTCTCCAGTGGTCTCCACTGAGTTGCCACTTGTTGTGACAGAGTTGTTTAAAGCATTGGCAACCTGGTGGAGACGTATTGGCAACCTCTTGCAACACTGTCACAACAGTCGGAGACTCACTCGCAACTCGTTGGCAACTCATTCACAATCTGGAGACCATGGCAACGCTTGGCAACTTTTTTAAACAGTTTGAAAAAGTTGCCAAGCGTTGGCGACCAATGACGATGATGGCAACGTAGTGGCAACGTCCTGGAGATCATTGGCGACGGGTGGCAATGTGTTGGCAATCCCCCGCAACTATCGGTTGCCACCACGTTGCGAGCAAGTTGCCAGCAAAATTTCGGCTAGTGTAAAAGGGGCTTTATGCTGCTGGTGCCTAATGTGGCCAACGCAAAAGGAAGCTCACACGCCAAAATATGATAATCTGAGAGTACTCAGCTAGAGCTATCCAATACATACCAACATGGCAGGGTTTAGATGGTTTTCGAAAAAGCTTTGCATCCTTGTGCTGTGGACGAAAGAAGCCTCGGCATTGGAAGGGTTATGTGTTGAAAAATTTTCTCGCATGTATGTAAGGCCACTTTTGTACAAACTAAGATTTCTCAGTTTATTCATGTATACGTACACACACTACTCTCTTTCTATATTCATATACATTAGTCCCTTTATTAACATGCCCCCTTTCCCCACACAAATACACACAATTATTATTTATCAATTTTTACATTTAGGTGATCAGCGGGATTCGTGGAGAAAAGCCCAAGTGAGTTTACCCTCAGTGGCTAACTACAGATCCTCGTTCCAGCTCGTCTTTGAGGCAACACGAGGGGTCAGTTTCATGGGAGATATTTCAATAGATGATATAAAGGTGAAGAAAGAACTATGTCTGGACCCAGGTATGTATAACACTGTTGCAGCATGTTACTTTAACCTTGTCATCATGAAACCGAATATGTTTTGAGACGTGCCAAAAGGGGAAATCATATTAGAATCATTTGTTGAAACATGGTGTCTTTTATCAGATAACTCTTTCAAATGTGTGGCGAACTAGGGTACTTTGATGAATTATTCTTTCCTATCTCAGTACACTTAATTCCTACATTACATGTTCTTAAATTTTCGTACAAACCGCATTTGATTTTGTTGCTTTTATCATATTGGTGTTTCCGCTTTATAATGCAAGGGACTTTTATATGTAATCCTATGTGTTGTTATATTGTATAAGAATTGTTTGACCCGTTTTGTTTCATCGACTACGGGTGAGTAAGTTTCAAATACTATATATATATATATATATATATATATATATATATATATATGTATATATATATATATATATATATATATATATATATATATATATATATATTTATATTTATATATATATATATATATATATATATATATATATATATATATATATATATATATATATATATATAAAAATATATAAAAAAAAAATATATATATATATATATATATATATATATATATATATATATATATATATATATATATATATATTTTTATATATATATATATATATATATATATATATATATATATATATATATATATATATATATATATATATATATATATGTCATGTTATGTATATGCTGGAGATTGGAAAGGGTAATGTATCTCGTATTGTAATTGGTATAATTGTTTGTGGAGTCAAATGTAGATGGTTTAAACAACAAGAAGTATGGTGCTAGCCAAAGCATATCGCAATCTTCCATTTCATGTTCTGACGACTTCCAGGAGTTGAATATAGCTGTAACTTTGACGGGGCATACTGTAGACTGGCTCAGGACAACTCACAAGATAACTTCAATTGGATTCGCTATAGTGTCTCGACACCTACCGCTGGAACAGGCCCGGACAGTGACCACACACAACACGGATTTCCAGGTATGGACTTAAACCTTCCAATGCTAAGGCTACAGTACAGACATTTATTTTCTCGACCAGTCCACCGGACGTCTGCCAGTGCCTGGTTGTACAAAACCCCATGGATAACATGTCAAAAAATGATCAAAGCACATCAATGACCTAAACGTAGCTTGCGAATAAAATCTACGTTCATTTTGGAGATAATCCATGCATCCATGTCCATGGAACTGGGTGTCAATCGGTCGTGCAGTCGTGTAGTATGCCCGGACTGCCCATGCATTTAGTGAAGGAATTAAATGTCGGCACTGTATTTATATCCAAAGCACAAGGATGCAACATTTTTAGAAAATCATTTGAACCCTGTCATGGTGATATTCATTCGATAGCTCTCGCTACGTACTCTCAGATGAGTACCCATGTGGCAAGGTTTCAGTCATTTTCCGGGGTTTTACATAATTTTGGATTGGCCAAATTAGCCATCAGCAGTATAAGGGTTAAGAGTATCACTAGAAATCAAATCATCTGGATCAATGGTACTTTGGGAAATATAATAAAAATCAGAAATATTATACAAAACATTTGAAGAAGACTTATTGGTAGTGTTCTGATTAACATTTCTCCTTTAGACTTTTTCCTAACTTTGTTTCCACCCGGAGGATTGCACCTAATTGGTTGTTGAGCTGCTTTTGAAAGTATGCAATATGGATATTTAGGTACGAAGTTGAAAAAAACATGACAGACTGACTTAAAGCATAAATGCCCACGTGTGATTTTAAAAACTACTGATAGAGTGACTCAAAAATATATTTGATGTTAAGTTGGTTTTAAAAGATTATAGGTGCAGCACCCTTACGAAAACGTCGCTAGTGGAAAGTCACTAGTCCAGTTGAAATTTCACTAGTGAAACGCTATTTCACTAGTGAAACACTAGCGAAACACTAGCGAAACACTAGTGAAAATGCGTGAAATCACTGGTTTTTCGCTAGTGGAAAGTCACTAGTGGAAAACCAGGATGTTCATGGTTGAAAATCCACTACTCCACTAGTGAAATTTCTCTAGTCGAGTAGTGATTTTTCACTAGCGAAATTCAAGGAAATGTTCCCCACTGTTTCCACTAGTGAAACGAATTTTCCTTAGCAACCACTAGTGGAAACTCACTGGTCGGGGGAGTTACGCCGTCACGAACTTATAGGCGGCGCCAGTAGTATTGAGAAATGAACCTAGTTAGATAAGGGACGTGCATTGTACAGGGGCGGGGCTTAGTGCGTCACGTGGTTATGACATCACGTCTTTAGGAAGTGGCGCCAAATACAATACTCGCGCCTAGCACTGCCAAGCGGTATCTGTATTTTAAATAGTTGCGATCTGGGAGTAGTAGACAGGGAGTGGGTACTGTGCTTGCATCATCAAATATCTCTGCCTCTCTATGAGTCATAGATAACATGTGTACCCCCGGATTGGCTGCCTGCTGGGCCCATCTCCTTGGCAACCTATCTGACCTGACAACTTCAACCTGCTGTAATTCGGGAACCGCTCGGGTTACGGCAATAAAATTTAGATATTCTGAAAGCTGAGATTCTAAGGATTACAGACATACCATTATCAAAAAAAGTGCGCGGCGATCGAAAACGCGCCGACGAAACAATGAGACCAGAGAAATATATACTCGTTCAAGTACAGGAAGCCATATCAAGACCACTCGGACAGCACTCGACTTAGATCTATGTTTTGGATAAAAAACAAAGCTGATAAGCATGTACGTGGCCTAGAAGATATGGCTCCCAATCCTGAGTGCTTCCGTTTTGGTCATGGACAAAAGAATGTTTAAAAAAATAGCTAGAAAAGCACTCGCCAATTTGGATGTTGACGTGGCTTCACAGGCCGTGGGTCAGACTGAAATTGCCGCGAAACCAGTTGCGCATGCCTGGATTCCATTCAACATCCTGCCAGCCTCTTCACCGCGTAACTCGAGGCACACACACTCTAGGTACTAGCATGCTGTGCCTATGGGGTTGCGGATCAAGGGGATGTATGTCTCTGGTTGCGATGAAGCATTATAAATATTTATAAATACATGTACTAGAAAATTATTTAAGAAGTGAGTTTTTAGAATGTATTAACGAAGATTATCTACAAATATTCAAAAGAAAAACAACTACCACGGGTCCTTTGAGGTAGCTTGTAGTGTTAATTACTTCGACTTTTCAATTCAGCCT
>OZ012696.1:14454660-14469526 GCA_963942565.1 Maea johnstoni | reverse complement strand
CACTTATTTCCAATCGCCAAAAATCCATTTCAGGCATTAGACGTGTGGCGATAAATGCAAAAATAAGAAGTAGCAAAAATCTGAAAATGAGAAAAACGCATAATTTTTTTGACAAATTCATTTTTGGATATACAGTATTACAGAGCTTTTTTGCCTGTTAAGTGACTAAAAATGACAGCACCTACCTTAATGCTAATGGCTTAGCTACACCAACAGCCAGTTTAGAGGCTATTAACAGGCTAAAATGGCCGCCTCAAGTTCCTTTATTTTGTGTCTGTTAGGAGGTGTTTAAACAGCAACATACTTCTTGTATGAAGGTTGGCACTGGTGGGAACTTGGGTTTAAGAAGAGAATACCATAATAAACTATTTGGGCCTCTGTTTTATCCATGGTGGAATTGTCCTTTAAAAGAGTGATGTTAATAAATGATAGCAATCGATCCTAGCGGCTCGTGGTTTGTCTTCAGTCTTAACGGATTACGTGACATACACTGTTCCACTACGATCTATTCCAATAGTTCATTCTACAGTCAAGGGAAGAGGAAAACAATCCTTCTTCTTGATCTGAACCGTTCCCCATTCTTATAATGTCACAAGATGTGTTATTTGACATACACACACATATCGATGAAATATAAAGTTGATCACTTTTGAATTGGAAACATTCATATTACATAATGCTGCCAACAGTGTGATCTGTTGTTATTTTCTCTTACTTGGTTGTTACCAACCCGACGTCAAAACCCAATATGATAGCAACCTTTGATTTACATTAGTAATATTTATATAAAGGATATGTACACTAGTAGTATATAGTCTCTATGTTAGCTACCAGAATCCATCTTTGCCCTATTTCCCAATATATAATTATACCTGATTGATTTCAAGCAACTTTAAAGAAAGGTGGCATTTCTTAGCAAAAAAGCCCCTCTGGAATTGTAAATGAAAGATGTTCCAGTTTCTCTGTAAGAGTAATTGAGCATTTACTCTAGATTCTCAGAAATATTGGCCACTCTTGCAATATGGGCCACTCTATTAAATTTTACAAAACGATTTTTGGGAAAAATTGGCCACCCTAAAATCTACCACCGATGGTTTTGACACCAAATATCGGCCAATATATTTATTTTTACAAAATGATTACTAGGCAATCTCGGCCACCTTCAATCTACCGCCTGTGACGTTAGCACCAAATATGGGACACACTGTAAGTCATGCTGATACAAAAAGGAATTAACCATTTCCTCCCTATAAATATTGCTATGTGTATCAAGTATGTGTAACTATGTACAGTACGCGTTGTTCTTTAGGGGTACTGTATGCCTGTGACTTCGAGACTGGCTGGATGGGGATGGTTCAGGATACAAGTGAGCAGTTTAATTGGACACGGATACGAGGCTCGACACCTAGTATCAACACTGGTCCATCGAAAGACCACACCACCAACTCAGCATATGGTTGGTATCTGCAGTTTTTCCAATAGAAGTGTTTAATGCAACCTATCATAACCTATAGGAAATTAAGAAATATGAATATATAATGAATACATGATAATAATGATGATGATAATAAAAGTAATGATAATAATAATAATAATAATAATAATAATAATAATAATAATAATAATAATAATAATAATAATAATAATGATAATAATAATGATAATACTGATAATATGATTATAACAATAATGGTATTGTAGTTGGTGATGAGTTTATATATATACATATATATATATATATATATATATATATATATATATATATATATATATATATATATATATATATATATATATATATATATATATATATATAGATAGATAGATAGATATAGATAGATATATATAGATAGATAGATAGACAGATTTATAGATAGATAAATAGATGTAAATATATAGGTATACATGTATATACATATATATATATATAAATATACATATATATATATATATATATATATATATATATATATATATATATATATATATATATATATATATATATATATATATATTTATATATATATATATATATATATATATATATATATATATATATATATATATATATATATATATATATATATATATATATATATATATGTATATATATATATATATATATATATATATATATATATATATATATATATATATATATATGTATATATATATATATATATATATATGTGTGTATATATATATACATATATATGTGTGTGTGTCAGAGCATTATATGGATACTATTTATTTCTTTTGTTCAGGGTTTTATGCGTATGCAGAGTCCTCCACGCCGCAGCACCAAGGGGACCGTGCCCGTCTTCTTACACCAGTCATAGCAGGTGGACCTGTCGTTCTGCCCTCTTCACTAAACAACATCCCTGTTCTGCCAACAGTGGCGCCCCCTACACATCCACCTATAGTCCAACCTACTGTGGCGCCACCTACCGGTACCCGTCCACCAATAATGCTGCCGACGTTCCCGCCTCCGGTTCTTCCGACCCTGCTCCCCCCGGGACAAACACGGTGCCTGATCTTCTGGTACCACATGTTTGGTGCACACGTGGCTACCCTGTATATCTATAGGGTACAACATGGAGGCTCATATCTTATCACCAAAATAACAGGTAGGTTGATCAGAGAGATACGTGTTTGTGTGGAAAATTCAGAAATATTTTGCACAACGTTTGAAGAAGATTCATTGGTAGTGTTCTGATTAACATTTCTCCAAATGTTTTCCTAACTTTGCATCCGCCTTAAAGATTTCAGCAAATTGTTAAACTGCTTATGAGAAATGCACTATGGATATATAGCTACTTTCTTGATATGGTATCCAGGATTCACTTATGAATATAAAGGTACTTTTAGATTTCTACACAAGTTAGAGCCAACACCTTATATCATAATGTAATCAGTGCAATTGCTACTGTCTAGTCCATTGCTGAGAGAGAGAGAGAGAGAGAGAGAGAGAGAGAGAGAGAGAGAGAGAGAGAGAGAGAGAGAGAGAGAGAGAGAGAGAGAGAGAGAGAGAGAGAGAGAGAGGGAGAGAGACTGGTGTGCTGTGCGATGTTTTACAGTGCCAACATTTAATTCCTGCACTAATTGTTGGGCAGCCGGGGCAAAATAAACAACCGCATACCCGATTGCTACTCATGTTCTTGGGCATGGAGGCATGGATGACGTGACAAATGAATGTAGCTTTTTGATTCGCAAGCTGCGTGGGTCATTGATGTGCTAGGCTTATTTTTAAAATGCCATCCACGGGTGTTTGTACAACCAGTCACTGACACACACGCGGACGACTGGTGTAGGAATTAAATGTCGGTACTGTATTAGTCTAAGGGTTCTATAGTCAGAGTAGTAAGACCTCTCCTCTGTGACAACATGCTAATGTGCAATACTAAAGATACCCCAAAGTGGTCTATCTCTGTCAGATACTTAGATCCCTTCAGTGACTCCACCTGGTGGGATAGAATTAAACAAAACTAACCCTCCAGACTGGCTTGACAAATCGGTGACCAGTGAAATAAAAACTATTGCATCAAAAATATATGTGCAATTGACAAAGGAAAGCTTAGATCATAACTGAGCAAAACCAGTTGTGTTATAAGGTTGTTATTGTTATTTTGATATTACTTCAAAATGTGACTGGAAAATTACAATTAATTTAATCAGGTAACCAAGGAGACGCATGGCGACAAGGGCAAGTCACGTTGCCATTGGGAACGTACCAGATAGCCTTCGAAGCGTCCATAGGAACATCCTACATGGGCGACATCGCCATTGATGATATTGAGATTTTCCCTACCTTCTGTCCTAATCCAGGTAAGTTATATGTCATCATACTCCATCTAGAACGTGTACAAATATTATAATAGACACGTAAACCGATTTCATTCAGAGTCTGGATATCGCCATGCCTTGGATTAACACTTTAAAGGATATTGAGCTATACCGTAGCTACTATCCAAATGGATATTACACATCCAGATAAATAAATCCACTTCATTTTGTTCAATATATAAATGTGTTACCTACTCTTCTGTCATACTGCAAGGATTGTAATTTCAATTACCCTCACATTTTCTGCCAAGTTTAGTCTAATTCATGACTTGCCGGTTGTAAGTGGTGGAGAAAACCGGCGTACCTGGTGAAAAACACTGGTGAACCCCAAGCAACATTGTCCCATGCACTAGCAGGGATTCGACACTGGTGAGAAGCAGTCAGTGGCAATACCTTAGACCACTCGACCATCAGGGCAGCCCCGTCATACTGCACATGAGGGATAATACTATGAGGGAATATATAATCTGCCTCACTTGGTCCTGTATAGATCTTACCTCAAACTTCAAGCGACTTGGGAGTTGCTACTTCATATTGTTTTTGGTACTTCATATTGTTTTTGGTACTTCATATTGTTTTTGCTACTTCATATTGTTTTTTGGTACTTCATATTGTTTTTGGTACTTCATATTGTATTTGGTACTTCATATTGTTTTTGGTACTTCATATTGTTTTTGGTACTTCATATTGTTTTTTGGTACTTCATATTGTTTTTGGTACTTCATATTGTTTTTGGTACTTCATATTGTTTTCTTCACAGAAAAGTGAAATAGATGAAAAAGAATGCATTTGCACTATTATGTAATTGACTCCATGTTCAATATATATTGTTACCAAACACCTTTGTTCTCATGGCCATTGTTTTTATTCAGGCGTATCTACCTTGGGGACAACCCCACCCCCTACCATGGCTACCAACATACCCGGGTCGATACCCTACAATTGTGACTTTGAAACCGGAATGTGCTCACTGATGCAGGATCCTAGCGACGATTTTGATTGGACGAGACGAAGAGGAAACACTCCCAGTTACTCCACAGGGCCATCACGTGACCACACGACCGGAACCTCACTAGGTAGTATTTAAAAGAAATGGTATTTTGTGTATCATCATGACTAGTCAGGTGCACTGTATACATATTTAATTTGGACTGCTAAAATTTCGTTTTACAGCCTTGATCGAGAGCATTAATGCTACTTTAAAGTAGCGAAATCAAGCACTCAAACTAAACCATAAAGTAGCAGGATATTTATTTGAAGGATTTTATTTTGGCGCTATCATGGGATCGGGAAAAGAGCGAAAACTAAATGCCTATAGAAATAGCAGTTATACAGTAAGTTGTGGAAGAAACGCACCAAGACTATAACCTGCATTTTGAATGGAATGCACATAGTGGCCCTCCATGGAATGTAACGTAATTTGTGTATTATCAACTTGTATAAACAATGACCTTAAATCAACGCATATTCTACACCATTCATTTGACTTCAGTTTAATAAACACTTCTATTCTTATGGATACTATCTATTGATGCATTGCATATTTTATTAATACTATCTATTGTTAGTATGCTTATTCTTATGGATAGATTGTATTGATAATATGCATATTCCTTTTAAAACTATCATTCAAAAACTATCAATATTCTTATCAATACTATCGATTGATATCATGCATATTTCATTAATAATATCTATTAATACTATGCATATTCTTGTTGTTGATAATATCTATTGATAGTAAGCATATGCTGGTGTACCATCTACTGATACTATACATATTTCTATTGAAACTATCCATTGATACTATGCATATTCGTACTGATACTATCTGCAGATACTACCCCTTCTAATGCTGAGGCTACATTCGTCCAAAGCACAATGATGTAAAAAACTTTTGATAACCATCCAAAACATTTCATATTGGTATTCATCAGAAAGCTCTCACTGAGTAACCATGTGCCAGGGTTTCTGTCATTTTTTTAAAGGTTTTTTCATCATTTTGTATTGGCAGAATTAGCCACCAGCAGCATGAGGGCTATGCATTTTGTTTTGATACTATTTATTGATAATACTACACAGATAAGAATTGACAAACGGGCCCGTTATATTGACGGGCCCTTAACGTGCCTGTTACTGGCTCAGAACCCGTCATAACAGGCCCGTAACAGGCTCGTTATAACGGGCCTGTTACGGGTCCGTTACGGGCACGTTATAATGGGCCTGTAAAAATAATAAAAATAATGGGACCGTTACAGGTTTTCAAGCCGTGAAATGTCAATATATTGAGGGTTCGAAAAGCGGGCCTGTAACGGGGTCGTACGGGCCCGTCAACTTTTACCTGTGATATAGTACATATTTTCCTATTGCTCTTATAGGTTACTATGTGTACATAGAGACGTCAGCGCCCAGACAGGGAGGGGATACTGCGCGCCTCTATTCACCAGTGTTTAACAGTCAGCCCACGAAGTGCCTGCAGTTTTACTACCACATGTATGGCCTGCACATAGCCAACCTGACCGTCTACATCAAGGTCTCGACTAGCCTCATGCTTATGTGGAATGCGGCAGGTTTGTATAGGCATTTATAGACCGTTGTCCATACCCCACAGTGCTCATTTGATACGATATTACCCTTGCAGTATTTTACTAGTTAGTATGGGCCATCTATGTGTGTGTTCTCCGAGTGAAGGCACCTAGGGGCTTGTTCCAAACTGTGTTCATCAACATATATTCCAGACAGCAAGGTATATTTTGGCATTTAGCTCATGTTGTGCTTCACGGCAGTATATTTCAGACTGACTTTAAAAAGGTATAGATAGTATAGGTAGCAGTGCTTTGAACTTGACCCCAGTCAAATGGAGGCTTGTAAAATCTATGTTCAACCTGCAAGGTAATTTTTGGAGGAATGCTTTGAACTTGGTCGAAGTGGCGTTGTGTTGAAGTTAATATCATCTGTGGCCAGTAAAATTTACTTCAGGAAGGAAGACAATTCGTAAAAAAGTAATGTATGGAACTTGGCCAAAATGGCGTTAACTTGCCATGTGTTTCAAATGTGTCGATAACATTTATTTCGGGAGGCAAAGTCAATTCTTAGAAAAGCGATGGTTGGAATTTGACCAAAAAGTCATTATCTTGGGATTTGTTTCAATCTTATTGATAATTTTTTTTCAGGAAGCTAAGGCAATTCTTATAACAAGGCGTCAGGTACAGGAGGTGCAATACGTCATGGGCAGCTATTGGTGTTTTCTTGCGATTTGTTTCAAACTATTCTCAATAACATTTTTAGGCAGCAAAGGCAGTTCCTGGAAATGCAATGCTTTCAAATATACCAACAGGCTAGTAACCTTGAAATTTGGTTCAATCTAATTGATAACATTCTTTTCGGGAAGCAAAAGCAGTTCTAGAAACAAGACGGGAGTGGCTGGAGGTGCAATACGTTATGTGCAATTATTGGCGTTTTCTTGCGACTTTTTTCTCAATAACATTTTTAAAGGCAGCAAAGGCAATTCTTGGAACATGGCCTAAGTGTTAAGAGATGCAATACGTTATTGGCAATTATTAGTGTTTTCTTGCGATTTCTCCCAAATTATTCTCAATAACATTCGTTCCAGGCAGCAAAGGGAACAATTGGAACTTGGCACAAGTGGCGCTCCCTGGTGGCTCCTTTCAGGTGGTTTTTGAGGCTATCTGTGGCACGGGCATCCTGGGAGATATTGCTCTCGATGACGTCAGCATTAAAGATGGTATATGTATTCCTCCACGTAAGTCTTAACCTACTTATCTATTTACGTCGCCACTTTCAACCCTAGAGTTCAGAACTCTGATGCAAATATACATACATTTTACTTCATATAATGTTTTATATTTGCGGATTCGTTAATTTTTTAAAAATCTTTCAATATATATATATATATATATATATATATATATATATATATATATATATATATATATATATATATATATATATATATATATATATACATACATATATATACTCTTATTATCATAATTATATATTATATAATTATTATTATAGATATATTATTATTATCACTAGCATCATTTTCACCATTATTATTATCATTATTATTACTATTATTATTTTTATTATTATTATTACTAATATTATTACTATTATTATTTTCATTATAATTGTTTTGTATTGTACTTTATTGACAACTTTGTCAGATGTAAAAAAATACTATTATTAATGTTTATGTAATTTTAGCTACCACCACACCAACCACCACGACACCACGGCCCACAACAACCGCTGTCACACCCAGTCCAAAAACCTACCCCAAGTCTGTCATCCTTGGCTGCGGCTTCGAGACGGGATTGTGTGGGTTTCTTCCAGACCCTAAAGCCGCTATGAACTGGACCCGTTCCCATGGCTACACTCCTAGCTATGGCACTGGGCCTCTTAATGATGTCACATATGGTACCAGTGAAGGTGAGCTTTGTTCTTTAACGTGTTTTTATCATTTTAGGGATGGCCAACTATATCTTAATTCTTTTCATTTTGATCCTGATCTGGGTTCTCTGAACTGGCTTGTTCAATAACTCGGTTCCAAGGTATCTGTTATCAGGGCCTGCCCGACAAACATGTACCAACGTATATTGCACTGGTGGCCGAGCGGTCTTAGCCGCTGCCACTGACTGTTACCTGTCTCCCACCCTTATCTGGGTTCGAATCCCAGCTGGGGCATGTGAGAGTGTTGCTAGTGACTTGGGTGAGTGATGAAAAATGAAATTACAAGGTAAATTGAAATTTGAGATCTCTTCCATCGAGTTGTCTAAGACGTTGCCACTAACTGCTCCACTACGTTGTTTCGAATCATACAATCACATAATGATATAAGACTGCACACCTGATTGCCACCCAGTTCCCTGGGCATGGATACATGGATTACCTTACAACTGAACATAGCTTTGATTCGAAGCTATTTGGGTCAGCGGTGTGCTTGACTTTTTTGTACCAATGGGTGTTAATACAACCAGGCAATGGCAGACGTTCGGTCGACTGTTGCAGGAATTAAATGTCTGCAGCGCTTTTGAGCATTTTATGAATGAAAATGGCGCTATATAAATTCTATTTATCATTATTATTATTATTATTATTATTATTATTATTATTATTATCATTATCATTATTATTATTATTATTATTATTATTGTTATTGTCATTATTTTTATCTTTATTATTATCATTATTACTGTACCTTTTTTGCAGGTTATTATATATACATAGAAACATCCTCCAGTCAGCACCCTGGCTCGGCGGCCAGGATTATCACTCCTCTTCTCTCTGGGTCCTCCCTGAAATGTCTCAAGTTCTACTACCACATGTATGGGATGAGTGTCCAGAACCTGACCGTCTACACTGTACAGTCGAATACCAATACAGCTCTTTGGGGAATGAGCGGTAACTATTCACTCATAGACCCATTGCAGTGTGATGTGAACACGTGATCTGCAACTTTGATCATACATGTAACTCCTCATGCAGAGTACTATCATTTTAAATTATTGAAGAGGGATTGTTAAACTTTAGCGAACTACTTAAGCGGTAACTATTCAATCATTGACCAATTAAATCAAGCTTGAAACTTAAACCATTTAAACTAATCATCCCTGCATGGTTAGGTACATATAGTCAAAAATACTATGAACTTTATAATAATTCTAAGGTACATATAGTCAAAAATACTATATATATATATATATATATATATATATATATATATATATATATATATATATATATATATATATATATATATATATATATATATAACTATATATATATATACATGTATATATATATATATATATATATATATATATATATATATATATATATATATATATATATATATATATATATATATATATATATATATATATATATATATATGTATATATACATATATGTATATATACATATATGTATATATATATATATATGTATATAAATATATATATATATATATATATATATATATATATATATACATATATATATATATATACAAAATATATATATATATATACATATATATATATATAATATATATATATATATATATATATATATATATATATATATATATATATATATATATATATATATATAAATATAATATATATATATATATATATATATATATATATATATATATATATATATATATATATATATATATATATATATATATATATATATATATATATATATATATCAGGACCTCAAGGTTATGTATGTTTATATATCTTTCAGGACCTCAAGGTAACGTCTGGAGGGATGCAATGATTAATTTACCTGGCGGCAATTATCAGGTGATGTTCGAGGCCACAAAGGGCAATGGTTACAATGGTGACATTGCACTTGATGAGATCACAATATCGACAGGATTCTGCGGATCTGAGAGTAAGTTCTAATTTGATATTTCATGTTATTGTTCAATGGATTATGCATATCAGGCATTGTTCACTTTACCTATGCTCCAGTACAAACATTTTCATTGAAAAAAGTTTCTACACGTACACTGTTGGTAAAATCATTTAACAATACTTTTGTAAAAAAACACGATAGATTAAGTAAGATAAATAGCTTCACCGAAAACATAGTTAACGTGTTCATTTGATCGCATGACCCTATTTCAAATTTGCACAGTTCCAGGTTACATTTCCACCAAACCACCCTTACCGAGCACCACCCCAACCACCAAACCCACCTCCCCTACGCAACCCTCCTCAACCTACTCCAAGCCAAGCACCTCCACTACCATGACAACCACCCAACCCCGAGTGACCGAACCGACAAGGGGCAGCAGCACGCAACACCCTGAACCCACACACGGACCGACATCGAACCCTACCTCCAAATCGACACCCTCTATATCCAAAGCGACAACTGTACACCTCTCTTCTATAGTTCCAGGTCTGAGTAGTCCATCTACACCAAGCACCACTACTACTACTGCTACTAAGCCATACACAACTGCCACTCCAAAATCTCCCGCGAAGACTTCAACCACACAGGGATACCATACTCCCAAGAACCCACAAGCCAGGGTGGAGGGCCAGGGAGATAGTAAGTGTGTTACATACAATGGAATATATTGACCATGTCGTATACGTCTTAGGACTAATTCCACGCCTATAGAATGAAGTGCCTGCTTAAAACCACTGAAGCCCTCCAAATCTTTATTCACATTGGAGATGATTGTAAAAGGTTATGCCTATATATATATATATATATATTATATATATATATATATATATATATATATATATATATATATATATATATATATTATATATATATATATATATATATATATATATATATAAATAAATATATATATGTATATATATATATATATATATATATATATATATATATATATATATATATATATATATATATATATATATATATATATACATATATATGCATATATATATATATATATATATATATATATATATATATATATATATATATATATATATGCATATATATATTTATATATATATATATATATGTATATATATATATATATATATATATATATATATATATATATATATATATATATATATATATATATATATATTTATATATATAGTGTCTATATTCATTGGACTCAGACTGTGATGAACAATAGGCTGCAGTAGAGAAAGAAAGGACGTCTACAGTAAAGTGAATATATTGCTTTATCTGAACAGTTTTGGTAACACCTTTGTGAAGACCAATTTTTTTAACAAATAATTGACCAACTCTTAGTAAAATAAAGTTAAGTAGATGTTCAGCTATTATCTCCTGCATATTCAGATACTCCGCAATTTATAAGAATAACTTAAGTTAATAAAGTATTTGTTTTAAATATTCTTGATAATGCTTATTATTTCAGATGCTACAGCAATTGCTGTTGGACTGACTGTTCCCTTCGTCATCATTCTCTGTATCGCTATTGCTGTTGGTATTTACTACCTACGAGTGAAAGGGTGAGTATATTCTCATGTAGTTTTCCTCATGTATTGATATTTAGTTTTTCGTCACTTTTCTGCCATATTGTGGCTATTTCGTGACAAGCCAGTTGTTGCTGAGGGTGAAAACAGGAGTACCCGGCCAAAACCACCACCTAACCCGCAGTCCCTCACATGCCTCATGTAGAGGCTCTGCCATGATGTAATGTTTAAAGGCAAGACTCTTTTGTGTAAGATCTCATGTTTAATATCTTGTGGATCTTTATTAGCAAGTTAGCATGATCGCTATATATACGTAAGGCGTTGTAGGGGCATGTCTGTGACATCTTTGCAAGTGGATGATATCTCTCAAATCACACATGATGGCTGTTCCGTTGCTATTGCCCTAAATGGTGAAAGTGCCAAAGAGCTCATTGAACAGACAAATGCATACTAGTATAGATAAAGCATCTTCAGAGTGGCAGGCCAGCGTAACAAGCCACTAAGTTAACACGTTTATAACCTTAAATATATCAATTTTACACTCTTAATCAAGTTTCAAATCATTTTATCGGAATACGTTTGTATCTGTCACACAATAAAAAGGTTGAATAATACTTATTCCAAACATTTATTCTCTTTCCAAAATCAATTAAAAGTAAAGGCCATGTATATATCTTTCAGTGATTAAGTTCCAGAAATTTTGATTTTTAGGATATAGTGCAAGATCAAAGTTTGCAAGTCATGAAAAAAAACATTTTAAATAAAAAACAAAAAAAACAGAGTTTTATTACAATTGCTTTATTCGCCAATTTAAACTGATATTAAGCGTTTTAATCAATTTTCTTTTGCAGAATTGCGACATACTGTTGTTGGTATTTCCCGGAGAGAAAATAATGTCTGGTCGTGAAAATAATAGTACTCATAGCATATCAATTGTTCTTTTCAGGAAATTCCGTCGTTTCGAAAACGAGTCTCTTCCGGAAGTGACGTACAATCGTGAAACGAACGGCAATCTTTCTGAAGACAAAGTAGCATTTGACAATCCTCTGTACGGATCAAGCGCCATGCCCAGTAATATCATGCAAATGTATCCACCCGATGACATCCATAACCCAGATTCCACTGCATAAGTTACACACAGAGACTTTCACCACTTCTTTGAACATTCCGCATAGCTTGTACAACTAAGAGTTACTTGAAAGAATCACAACAAAGGAATGCATTCATAGCACTTACAGTGCCGACATTTAATTCCTACAGTACAAACATTTAATTTCTGCACCAGTCGACCGGGCGTCTGCAAATGTCTGGTTGTATAAAAAGCCATGCTAAGATGTCAAGAAAATAATCCATACACATCAATGACACATATAGCTTGCGATACAAAGCTACGATCAGTTATAACTGGTCATCCATACCTCCATGCCAAGGAAACTGGGTAGCAACCGGGCATACGGTCGTTTATTGTGCCCGGACTGCCCACGCATTTAGTGCAGGAATTAAATGTCGGCACTGTACACTAAATGCGGGGGCAGTCGGGGCATAATACACGACCGCACGCCCGATTGCCACCTCGTTTCCTGGGCATAGATGCGACCACAAGTGCCTGACCTCACAACTGAACGTAGCTTTGATTTGCAAGATACTTTGGTCTTTAATGCACTTGACTTATTTTATTGACATGTTATTCATTGGGTGCTTTGTACAACCAGGCACTGGCAAACGCCCGTTCGACTGGGGTAGGAATTACATGTCTATACTGTATAACACAGATCGTTGCATAAATTACAGAGATTGGCAATTTCATTATGTACTGCATCGTCATGCCTAGCTTGTATACTCCAGAGTCTGATGCATTGATTACAGAAATCTTCACCAAATCTTAGAACATCTCGCATAACAATGCGTAAATAACATACGTCGATCCAAATGACATACAATGACATTCTGATATATCCACTACGGTAGCCCTGGATATCATGCATTAGTTACATATGGAGACTTACTATATATTTACAAATAGAAAAATGTTACATTGAATGTTCTAGTTCTCAATTTACAAACAACGACTTAAGTTACTCATTGGAACAACTTGAATATCATATGAAAATTCGAGTATCATGAAATGCCAATGAAAAGATACTATGTATCTGAATATCTGACTAGAATTTAGTGAATTACATAACACGTGACGTTCGTGTTGAACTGTTTTTGATTAGTGATTCATGTTATCTATTCATTTATAATCCTTTAATAATCGAGCAGGTATAATAAGCATAGGTTATTGCGAAATTGAATAGTAAAGTTTTATAATCTATACATGTATTTTGTAACGACAAACACCCAAACGTCTATATGTGTAAGAGTATTGTATTTATGAATTATTTGATGAATCCAAAATCTGGCAATCTAGCATTTATCAGATTTTTCCTGATCTTTATTTACAGATCAGGATCCTATGTTATCGCCAAAGTAAAGATATTGGTAAATTGTTAGCACTAGTAGGGTAACCTGGGGAGAATAGGGTAGGGGGCGACACTTCTGCACCGATTTTAATAACAATATAATTAAAAAATCAAATGGACTCAGGATGGTGGATTAATCCTTCCAATGAGGAGGCTACCTTTTTCCATAGCACAAGGATGCAAAGACCTTTTAAAACTATATAAGCCCTGTCATGTTGGTATTGATTAGATAGCTTTCGCTGAGTACTCTCAGATGAGTACCCAGGGTTTCAGGTATTTCCCAATTTTATTGGATCATTTTGTAATGACCAAACTAGCCACCAGCAGCATAAGGGTTAAGTGTTGATTTCAAACGTCAGTACTAGTTTTGTACTTTCTTATTCTCAGCTCTTGATGAGTTAAGGCACATGGCAATAGCATTTCAAATTTACCCATGGAAGCCAAGTCTGTCTCCAAATCAGAATGTAATCAATTTGATTAGTGTATCTGTCCCAAGTAAGCTTCACACCGCTTAAGGAACAGGAAAAATGTCTCGTTTTCCCATTCATATCATACATATGCCAATTTGAAGCTTTC